>CM055904.1:49939689-50239689 GCA_029582155.1 Panopea generosa | reverse complement strand
ATGTTCGACAGAGAAGGGTAATTTCAATCAAGGTATGAAAGGTATGTTTTTGACTTTTCTGTAATTTTTGTATTATAACTTTACGTGGATCCGGATATGGGTATTTGTTCAATTAATTCAATTTAATGAATTTGAAATGTCAACATATTTAGATAAATCAGAATAAGGTCACTTAATAGAAATGGATAAAATTCTATTCAATATTTTATTGGCGTTTATTGACTGCTTGATACTCTTTGTTTATAACATGGATTGATTTAATAAGGTAAAACCTAAAACATATATATAATACAAAAAATAATAATAATAAGGTGTATGAATACGAATAAGGTCATTTTGCGTATACATCAGTGTATAAATAATCGTGTCTCCAGCATAAATAAATGGAATTAATGAAATAACATATCCTGGTTTGATAATATACGCAGTAATTTTTATTTTCTAACGCCTTGGTGCGTAAATAAATACTAAATGTTTTAAATTTGCATTTAACCTCGTAAAAACTGTAATAATTAAATATACATTTTTAAGGGAATGTTTTAATAAATCAGGGGATAAACATATTTTGTGTGGAGGCAAATGGAGCCAATCGTTGGCAACCAAAACGGCCAAAAACACTTCTGTTATAGTTACGTATATTAAGGACCGAATTAAACAGTAGAGCGAGAGTTAGTTATTTCTTTTTTCTACTGCACATTGAAAACACTTAATATATGTATTCCAATTATTTTGCTACAGTTAGTTTGTATTTCAATTTTACTTCAGGTTGTTAAAACGACTGATATAAGATTATGATCAAAATTTCTCCAAATGAAACCAGGTATTGTGCTACCTGATATTGGAAGGTAAAGTCAACATGTACAAGTTATTGGACCCGAAACATTCTAATGAGATGAATACTGGAAATAGACCATTTGATTGCCAGATATGTAATAGTAAGTTTACAGAGTCATCAGTTTTAAAAAGGCACATGCGGATTCATACTGGTGATAAACCATTTGAGTGTCAGGTGTGTAACAATACGTTTACAAAGTCGTCAAATTTAAAGAGTCACATGCGGATACATACTGGTGATAAACCGTTTGAGTGTCAAGTGTGTAATAAGACATTTACAGAGTCATCATATTTAAAGAAGCACGTGCGGATTCATACTGGTGATAAACCATTTGAGTGTCAGGTGTGTAATATGAAGTTTACACAGTCGTCAACTCTATACCATCATATGCGGATACATACTGGTGATAAACCGTCTGAGTGTCGAGTATGTTTTAAGAAGTTTACACGGTCGTCACATCTTAACAATCACATGCGGATACATACTGGTGATAACACATTTGAGTGTATGGTGTGTAACCATACGTTTACAGATTCGTCAGTTTTAAAGAGACACATGCGGATACATACTGGTGATAAACCATTTGAGTGCCAGGTGTGTAATAAGAGGTTTGCACATTCATCGCATTTGAACAGTCACATGCGTATACATACTGGTGATAAAGCATTTACGTGTCAGGTGTGTAATGTTATGTTTACAGAGTCGTCAAATTTAAAGAATCACATGCGGATACATAAAGATGATAAACCATTTGAGTGTCAGGTGTGTAATAAGACGTTTATAGCATCGTTATATTTAAAGAAGCATGTGCGGATACATAATGGTGATAAACCATTTGAATGTCAGGTGTGTAATAAGAAGTTTACAGAGTCGTCATATTTAAAGAAGCACATGCGGATACATACTGGTGATAAACCATTTGAGTGTCAGTTGTGTAATAAGAAGTTTGCACAGTCGTCAACTCTAAATAATCACATGCGGATACATACTGGTGATAAACCGTTTGAGTGTCAACTATGTTATAAGAAATTTACACGGTCGTCATATTTAAAAAAGCATGTGCGTATACATACTGGTGATAAACCATTTGAGTGTCAGTTGTGTAATACAACGTTTGCACAGTCGTCAACTCTAAACAATCACATGCGGATACATACTGGTGATACACCATTTGAGTGTCAGTTGTGTAATAAGAAGTTTACACGGTTGTCATATTTAAAGAAGCATGTGCGGATACATACTGGTGATAAACCATTTGAGTGTCAGGTGTGTAATAACAAGTTTACAGAGTCATCAAGTTTAAAGAGACACGTGCGTATCCATACTAGTGATAAACCATTTGAGTGTCAGATGTGTAATAAGAAGTTTGCACAGTCGTCAGCTCTAAACAATCACTTGTGGATACATACTGGTGACAAACAATATGAGTAATAGGTGATTAATAAGATGTTTACGCTGTCGTCATATCTAACCAGGCAAATACATCTAACTCTACATCCGGTGATATGCCATTTTGGTGTAATGTATGTAATAGTAACTACGTCGTCTTCATTTGTCATGTTTGTCGTAGGATATTTACACAATTGTCAAATGTAAAGCAACACATACTGATACATACTGGAGATAAACCATTTGAGTGCTATGTGTGTAATAAGCAGTTTGTGCAATCTTTATGTATAAATTCTCACATGCTGTTACATAATAAAGATAAACCAATTGAGTGTCGTATGTGCAATAAGAAATTTACAATGTCGTTAAATCTATATCTATCTAGGCACATGAGGATGCATGCTGGAGATAAGCCATTTTAGTTGCATTGTATGCAATAAGAAGTTTACACATCTTCAAACGTAAAGCATCACATTCGAGTACAAATGCTTGATTATCTATTTACGGTATTAGATCTGTAATGCTCTAGGTAGAAATCGACTAACACCATGATCAACCGTTATTTTCCGCAACGAATTTCCGCCAACGGGAAAACAATAATGGTGGCTAAATTTAGTAAAATTGTCACATGACAATGTGTTTTCTCGCATGTAGTGACATCACATTGGATTTTCCATCATGGCAGAAGAAGCTTAAAAAACCTTTGATCGTCGAGGTTGTTATTCAAGATAAAATGAAAACAGATCAGAATTACGGCTATGCTTTCAATGTTGACCACATCTATCATGTCGGTAAAAAATCTAATTCGCACATACCATTATGTGGGTAAAATATTGATGGTTATTTGCGCAACAACACGGAATGTCACATTTGTTTTCGTCATTTTGATCTAAGCAAAACCATAATGTTATTGTAAGCGTCACAATTTCTTATCTGTCATATATCTAAATTAATTGTAACGTTACGGACGTAGTGGAGTCGTTGATAAAGAGATTGGTGCGTTGGATAATCAGTTTGGAGGTAGTGGGTTCGATCCTGACTTGAGTTCATTTTTTTATATTTTTTTTATTTACAGAGATGGTTCGCTCAGCACATTCAACTGTAAAAGACATTCAAGTGTCACGAACACAAACAATATTTTAGATAGACATTCCAACACCTGACCCCCACCCACTCCAAATATATTGTATTGTAGTAGCTGCCAGTTCTAGTATTGTATGTCATTTGCCAAACCAATAAATACACAATTATTACTAAAGATAAAAGACATAATTTATATGAAATATTTCTATTAGCAACTACCTACACCTAACATTTTAAGTTTTCAATAGAAAGTATCCAGTGTTTGATGAAAATGTAGGTTCCTGATCATCGGTTGTACATTTTTATAAAATAAATTCACTCTTTTGCAAAGGTTATGGCAAACGTTTGTTTTATTTTCGTGCATTTATTACAATGTAGTATAGTTTGAAGTATTCAGTGTTTGATGGAAATGTAGGTTCCTAATTTTTATAAAATATTTCACCCTTTGGCAAAGGTTATGGCAAAAGTTTGTTTTATTTTCGTGCATTTATTACTTTTAACAATGTAGTATAGTTTGATATACAATATAAGAAGAGTTTTGTGATAGTGGTGGGGCTAGAATATAAGTAGATCATTGTTTTTTGTAACAACTTTTGGGGAAAAAAATAACATCATTTTTGGGTGGGAGGGTAATAATTTAAATGTACTAAACATTCCAGTCAAGCGATAAGGATATGAATATGGTTTCTTATGTGTCATAACATCAGCAATATTGTTTTAATAAAAACAATTGCCTAAACACAATATCTAACAAGTGCACATTTTCTGGTTGCTGTTAGTAAATTTGGAAAAACACTATGTCGCCAAATTTGCTGCCTTTTATTTTGATACTTATCTTATAAAATACCATATTATGAGAAAACAAGACAGTAAAAGTTGTTTATCTTTATGCATTTCTCACTTCTAACAATGTGGAAAATATTGGCATACAACATTTTTGGTTAATTATGATAGAAATTATGCTAGAACATTTTAAAATCTGAAGTTTTAGAATATTTTGTGAAAAAAGTAACAACTCTAAAGTAAGGGTGGGGTAAGAATTTTTAAGATTTATAAAAAAGGAGAGAAGATATGTTAGTTTCATTTAGTTTAGTCTATTCAGCGGTGTTGATGTGATTTTAAAATGCTTTTTATATATCATTTATAGTATGTATATATATATATATATATATATATGAATATTATAGCTGTTTCATTGTGTTTTGTAGTTATTCATTTTTTTGCCGTTTTATGGCTATAGGCATTTGACACTTAAAATTTTAATTATTTTCATTTAAGACGGTTAAATCTTCTAAAATTTCAGAAATACATCCCTCATAAGATAGTGATAACTTAGACACCAAATTTAGGCATGGTTGCAATATTGACCATTACACAGATCTAATACCTTAAGTGTAATGTGTGCAATACGAAATATCTAAAAATAACACATATCAACACTATCAAATAACTATAGTAAACAAACACGATCCGAAATTACAATTACAAAGGAGTGTGATGCCACTAATAAGGCCCATAGCTTCGCGGAATGTTAAAATAAATATAACAATTGAGATTTTGTTATTCCAAGATGATATAAAAACAACAATTAAATGATGTAAATAACGAATTATCAAATAGAATCAGTAGATGGTTTTCTCAAGGATCGGGTTGGATAATAAAACAAGTGAAGAAACATTATGTAACAATGATAAAATACAGATCAATAAGGGGTTCTTCGTTTTTAAAATTGCCTGATGTTATAAAAAATAGAAAAGTATTATTCAACATTTAAAATGAAAAGGATGATGAATGCTTTGTTGTTGTCATTTAGCGTATTTATTTCCAGCTGAAAAGGACTCTCAAAGAATAACAAAATACGAAGAACACATAGATGAAGTGAATTATGATGGAATTAAATTTCCTGTTAAGATTAAGTATATTCCTAAAATAGAAGCAGAAAATAATATAAGGTTTAACGTCTTTGGAATTGGAAATGGTAAAAAACCTATATATCCATTGTACATCTCTAAAAATAAAAATGAAAAAACTTGTGATATTTATTAATAGAGGGGGAGTTTTCGTTTCATTATGTTTGGATAAAAGATTTTAACAAATTGATGAACACACAATCAAAACACAATAACAGAATTTTATTTTGTAAATATTGCATTTAACACTTTTCAACGGAGAGAATACTAAATAAACATATAGACGTTTGTTTAGCTATTAATGGGGTACAAAAAGTAAAAATGCCGGAAAAAAGTAATAGTAAATTAAAGTTTGTAAATTATATAAACAACTGCCTGCTCCTTTTGTTATTTATGCTGATTTCGAAGCAATGATAAAACCGATAAAGGAAAATTGTGGTAAATCAATTGAAGCTTATCAATAACATATTGCTTGTCGTTTTGGACTTAAGTTAGTATGCACATATGATAATACATTTAGTAAACCAGTAGAGATTTACCGAGGGAAGGATTCAATATAACGATTTATTGAAAAGATGTTGGAAGAACAAGAGTATTGTAACGAAACGATAAAAAGTTATTTTAATAAAGAAATGATTACAAAAGAGGAAGAAAACGAATTTAAAAGAAAGACTTATTGTCTTATTTTTGAAAAGGAATATACAGAAGATGATTTTAAATGGAACTATTCTGTTAAAGATCATTGTCATATTTCAGGAAATTATCGATGTAGTGCCCATAATGAATGTAATATATCATATAGATTAACAAAAAAATATTCCAGTTGCATTTCATAATTTAAAAGGTTATGATGGTCATCTTATAATGCAAGAGGTCGGAAAGTTTAAAAAAGAAATTAATGTAATACCTAATAATGTGGAAATATATATGGCTTTCATGATAGAAAAATTTAGCGTTGTTAGATAATTTAGAATTTCTTAATCAGTCTAATTTGGTTAATAACTTACCAGAATAATCGTTTTGTTTCACTGCAGGTAGCTTTGGAGATAAGTTAAATTTAGTGAGAAGTAAGAGAGTTTATCCGTATGAATATATGAGTAGATTTGAAACGTTTAAGACGGAGAGTTTTCCAATTAAGGAGTTGTTATATTCAAAATTTTTAGATGGAAATATATACGGTGAGGATTATGAACATGCTCAGTATGTGTGGAAATATTTTAAGTGTAAATCAATGGGAGATTATCATGATCTCTATCTTTAAACAGATGTTCTTTTGTTAGCAGATTTTTTGAGAATTTTAGGTTAACATCTTTGGAATTTTATACATTAGATGCCTGTCATTACTTCAGCTCTCCTTGATTAGCTTTGGATGCTTGATTGAAAATGACAAAAATAAAATTAGATTTAATTACAGATATTGATATGCATTTAATGGTTGAAAGGGGCATGGGGTGGGATTAGTTATATTGCAAATAGATATTCTAAAGCAAATAATATATAATTAGATGATTATAATCAAAGGAGGAGAGTCAACATATTATTTATTTAGATGCAAATGACCTTTACGGTTGGGGAATGTCACAAGAATTGCCTTTAGGGAATTTCAAATGGATTGATCCTAAGGTATTAGATGATGTAGAGACTAATAACATTTTTATTGAATGTGATCTAATTTATCCAAAAGAAATACATGATTTGCATTCTGATTATCTTTTAGCACCAGAGAGAAATTAATGGTAAAAGATGAAATTTTATCTGATTTCTGTGTTAAAATAAAAAAAAAATATGATATAAGTAGTGATAGAACAACCAAGTTGGTTCCTAATTTATTTAACAAGGAAAAATATGTTATGCACAGAAAAAATATTTGTTTATCTTAGTCTTTGAATGATGTTGGGTAAGATTCATAGAGCATTACGTTTGATGAAAGTCCTTGGTTAAAAGAATGTATTGATTTTAATACATAAAGAATAAGTAAAAGAAAAAATGCATTTGAAAAAGATTTTTTTTAAATTAATGAATAATTCTGTTTTTGGAAAGACAATGGAAAACTTAAGAAAAAGAGTAAATTTAAAATTAAAATGAAATGAAAAGAAAAAAAAGAGGAGTTGGTTCTTAACCGACCTTGTTATGTTGGGATGAATATGTTAGAATTAAGTAAATATTTAATGTATGATTTTCATTACAATTACATTTTAAAAAAATACAAAAAGAAAAGAGTGACATTATTATTTACAGACACAGACAGTTTATGTTGTAGAATAAAAACAGAAGATATTTATAAAGATTTGGAAGAGGATAAAGACATTTTTGATAATAGCGATTACTCGAGAGACAGTCAATTCTTTTTTATATAATAACAAAAAAGGTTATTGGGAAAATGAAAGATGAAGCCGCCTGGATTCCGATTGCTGAATTTGCTGGTTTAATGAGTAATATGTATTTGTATAAATTAGGAAGGAGATATAACAAATGTTAGGGGTTGACCAAAGGTGTTATTAAAAAAAATAACTCACGAGGATTATAAAGATATATTATTCAACGAGTGTAGAAAAAAACACTCGATAAAAACAATAAAATCAGATAAACAACAAGTAAATAGTTATGAAATAAATAAAATTATTTGCCACTTTGGAGATTCGAACCCACGGCCCCTGCGGCGTCAGCGCCTAGCACATTAATGACGACGTCTCTACCGACTGCGCCACCGCAACAACGCCAAAAAACGTTGCGCAAATAGCGCATATATTGGCGTCGCCATTAATGTACACGGGACATAGGCGGGATTTATAATATTTACATTCAATATTTTGTATTATTCCTACTTTTAATGACTCAATGGAGAGGAGCGACACATGTCTTATTCACCTGAAATTGTCCGTGGTCAGGTGAATAAGACATTGAGTCATTAAAAGTAGGAATAATACAAAATATTGAATATAAATAAAATTAGTTTGTCGTGTTTCGATAATAAACGTGTTCCATAGTATCTCCGTTACAATGTAAACATGGAAGTAACACTTATTTAGCAAGGAATAATCCAAAAATATTCTGTTTTAAGCTGCATTAATAATACGAAATCGTATCTGTGATACCAACTATTATAAACATTTGGAGTTACTTCAGAATTAAACAATATGTCATGTTTTATAAAAAAGTAAAACAGTTCTTGCAATGTAAAAGAAATTTTCCATAGATTATAAAAGAGTTTTTCCCAACAAAAATACAATTGTTCACATAAATTTAGAAAACTGGTATATTAATAAACTTATTTGTAAAAACGACTACAGCGATGCCCATAACTTTTTTTAAAAGGTTTAAATGTATTTACGAAATAGGATGGAACTTGTTTGAGCATAAAAACACATTTTATTGTATGAAACAATTCCAAGTAACGAACCAGTTCAAATCATCATCTAATCGACTTTAAGGTGAAGCCCCACCATTGATTTTTGTTCTTCATCTTAAGTAAATAATAAAAGTTTGAAGGCTTGTCATTCATAGAGAACCCCAAATGAAAGAAGTGAAACCTACATTTTACCGTTTGTCAACCACTGCACTATCAAAATATGATGAGAAAAGTAGGTGTTATGTGTCATATAAGAGATTTAATTTCTGCTCATTGTGTACACTGGTGACAAAGTGAAAGTAGACTTCCGAAGTCATGTATTCATACCCCAATTTCCGAGCATCATTTTTTTTCTAAATTCACAATTCAAAAATGATAATGCTATCACAATGTTTAAAATACGCCAATAATGCTATTCAAATAATGAGCATTAAAATCAAGAAAATGCGTTTTTAAAGAAGAAGAAATGAGGATTATTTATAACTGCTTCTTCCATTTTGCAATGTTGGTACTATGCCTTAAGAACGGACGGGGTTTTGACCGAAACCAACATGATTTAATTATAGGTTACCTCCCCTGTTCAAAATATCGCCATTTACTTAATGAACTGTTGGTCAAAAAGATTATCAACGATTTCATTTAATGTCGACTATTCTGCTGTGTGGTACTTTAATTGTATGTTAAGATACATGGTCGACAGTAAGTATTTTACAGTAAAATATGCATCTTTGTAAGATATAAATGGATTGTAAACCAAATGCTTATTCCAGATTTTGCTCTTCAAACATTTATTTTAAATATTACTCCCAACAAAGCTTGAGAGATAGTACCTACATGTATGTGTCTGTCAGCAAATTATAGAACGGACTTGACTTCAGTTTTTATTTTGTTTATTTTAGATGTACCGTTTTGTTTGTTTTTATTTAATTTACATCGATTGTGAAACAAGTTCTTATCATGCTTGATTTCTTCCCTGATATAACAAACACCAGGCATATGCTGTAAATGTGTCTTGTTAACAACACATAGCCGTGGCGGAGGATCGACCCTTCCCCGAACACTGACCCCCTCCTCCCTCCCGACCCCGGTCTTGGATCAGATATTCTACCACTGGGACATAAGCTCCTTTGTGTTAGTATTCCGATGTGTAATAAGACGTTTACACATTCTTTTTCGTTACCAGATCACATGCGGGCATATACTTGTGATTATTTATTTCAGTGTCGGGCGTGTGATAAAACATTAACACAATGATCGACAGGACAATCAACAAATTTGATTAATCAAGAACGATTATTTTTGTTAAATCTTCTTTCTTAAAAAAGTGTAAATTTTACCTTATTTGTGCCATGTTATCCTCACATGTGAATCTTGTAACAAAATAGTAATTTTGTTGGATATTTTGAAGAGAAAATAAAAACAGTAAGCTTGAACTTTGCGTTTTGCTCCACTCAAATATGCGTATCGATTTATTCTTCCGAGTTTTCCAAAGATATATATTATGCATTCCATGGAATTTATAATAATATTAAGTAAATTTGAAGCAATGTTTCACTATAAAGTTAAGATTGTGTACAAAGTATTACGAGCCAACATGCCTTAAAGTTTAATTTAAAACTTTAAATTCGTCTCAATTACATCTGCATTTATAACAAGAGAGGCAATTTGTGATACAAAATATATGAAATAGTTGGTCTCATGTTTCGTCATAAAATTGAAATTTATTCCATGTTTTATATAAAATAAGATCTAATTGCTAATAAAGATTTGTTGACATATTGGTACATATAATTATTTAAAAACAATCCCCAACTGCTCTAAAACAAAAAGGAAATCCATTTGGTCAAATCCAATAACACCCCACCCTTTCAACACCAGTGATGTCTTGTTACAGTATATACTATGAGGGCAAATAAATAAGTGTATAGATTTTATCATAGCCCCTGTGATTCCGGCTAAGAATAGAATCACTTTCGATCTCTGCAGAGGAGTAGTAATCATTCGAATGGATGTCATGTTAATTTTATTATTTTTTTTTGTCATATTCACTGTTGTGGTTAAATTACCAACGCCTGTTTGGTTCCAGGGCCATATGAGAGAATGCAAGAATATGATCACTTTGGCTCTTGCATGAATAAAGTGACAATTTGAGTAACACGATCGAATTTGCTGAAACTGCAGTTCTGCAGATATCAAAAGTCTAGGTTCATTCTTCATATTCATTTGTTGATGTAACTTTTTAATCTATATGTTAATTTATTGTTTTTATTCATGTAGAGTGAACCTGGAATCTTCCTTTCTGTTGGCGTCGAATAACCTATAATATGTTGGTAGTACGCCGTAAACCTATTCATTAATTCATCAATTCTTTCAAACATTATTCAGATATATTCGGATGTAATCCATATATGGCCCATATCCGTTAATTTATAATCTTAAAGTTGTGTTGAAAATATATAATCGGATACACCTAAGTAATTAGATGGATAATTAAATGGATGGATGGATGAATTAAAAGATCATTCTTGACGTGTAATTTACATAATAAATGGAATAAATGAAGATTATATTCTAATTATAACACAAACAGATACTACGACACGGAATGTATGCCCGAGAGAAAGCCTACGTATATACGTTCTTTGCTTTATTCCATGCATGAAGTGGATTATCGATAGAACAGTCGGTTTGAAATTGTAATATTTAAATATTAACAACGTGCTGTAATGCACATTTTTGGGCATGTGCAGTATCGAAAGAAAGAAAACAACAAACAACAATAGATTTATAACCGACTTATTCATACTTAAACTGATCTATTATCGATGATAACCATGGGTACATCATTTACCAAAATGCATTTATTTCATTGGTTTGTGGTTGTTTGTGCTGATTGTTTCAATTTCATTGGTAAACTTAACCTATTCCTTAAGAAATATCGCGCTACTTTAAGCAAATATTTAAGCCTACTTCAATTTTAATAAAAAAATAACGTTGCGTCACTAGTTCTTTGAAACAATATAATAATATATCCATATAGGGGTTATATCCATATGTGATTATACAATTCTTTATGTAACGACATATTTAATATGTTGACATGTAATGTCACGTAAACAAATGATTTCAACATTGCCGTGAGCCCAATTAAATTAAAATATTATAAAGTAACGTTTATACAATCTTAGTTTATTTGGTAATTTTGTTTTGTTGTATATTTCAGTAACGTTTTTTACCTCATGATAATGTAATAAAATCACATTGTTGCCCAGAAATGTCGAATTGATCGGAATTTCTTGGGTTATCTGTAGGTAATTAAGGTTAATTAACAATTTACACGAGATAAAACATCCAAGTCTGATGATATTTCCTACTGATTATATCAGAGGTGTGATTGTAATTAAATACAGATTTATGTCATTTATTGAAATGTGACACGTTAATAATTCCTTCTTTGTTAGAAAAATGAGTAACCAGGAAACTGACCACTATTTAATATTTCACAAACCATGTCCAGCTATATCCAACATGTGATTACACCGTTGTTATGTTCTAGTAAATCATGGTCTGCAACAGAATTGTCAAGGGAATCTTCAATCAAGGTATGAAATTGTAGTTTGAAATTTCTGTAATTTTGGTACTATTTCTATTTTAAATATAATATCGTCACGTTGATCAGGATACGGGTATTTGTCCAATTAGTTCAATTGAAATGTTATGGCAATATCTTGGGTAAAACAGCAGAAGGTCACTGTTAATAAGAAAAAAGTTTCTATTCAATATATTACAGGCGTATATTGACTTATTTGTATTCCTTGTTGATTGATATAAAGTGTATGGGACTAAAACATTGACATCAGCTCAGAAAGTATAAGCTTAATTAATTTAAATGTGGACATCCGTGTGCAATGGACACATATCCAGTTTCAGTATGCTATGTAACCTTATAACTGTTATCAAGTATTATTTACTTGTTCGACATCTAGTTATTTGTACTAATTGATTCAGCTCAATTGCGAAGAAGTGCTTATATAAGCCGTGTTGTTTTTAGAGATATCGCGCCGAGTTGGGGGGTTGAACCTGCAACCTGTGGCGTATCTAGGCAACACTCAAGTTTTAAAATATTAATTAATTGTTTATTTGGCATAATAGATCGGGCAAAGTAGTAAACTGTGCTGTTTAATGACAAAAATCAGCTTTATTTGGAGAATTAAGCACTTAGATGTTCTTTGTCAGCATTGGTATAATTATACATGAATGACGTCATAAATAAGGTTATTATACAACGGTGAAGAGTTGAGCGTAAATACACGTGTCACCTATATCTAATTTAATACAATAAACGGGAAAATATATCCCGATTAGGTACTTTACGTTAAAATTCAACACAAAAACTTTTATTTACATTAAACCAAATACGCTGTTTTGAAACAACGTCATTCTATTTTTAGATGGAATCTACCGTAAAAGTGATGAAAACATATTGATATGTTACATAAGTTATGCAACACAATAGATTCAATATTGCTGTGTTACCTGTTTTATACCAGTCTGCTCAATACCAAAATTTTCATTAGTATTAATGTTATTTGTCATACTCCTTAATATTATGACTGAGTTTGACCGTTTCACTGGGAGATGTGTAATGTTCAAATACAACAATGTCATCTAATTTTAACAGGGACATTCCGTTTATTTCAATTTAAGTTGGGACCACTTTAGACCATATGTTCAAGCCAAATGGTTATTTTAAACTTAGTTCTTGTTTCTTAATATTTTCACTCCATCACTGTATTACTATTTCGTATTACAATAACTACACATGGAAATATTATAAATGGCGTCATACTAACACGAATAAGGTAATGGTACAGCAGTGTAGAGTTGAATTGAAGTACTCGTGTCATCTGTATGTAATTAATACAAGTAACGAGAAAATATATCCCGATAAGATAATTTGCGTTAAAATTCAACACAATAACTTTTATTTACTTTAAATCCAAAACGCTATTCTGAGACAACGTCATTCTATTTTTAGACGGAATCTACAGTAATAGGGATGACAACATTTTTATCTGTTACATAAATTATGCAACACTATAGATTCAATATGAATGTGTTACCTGTTTTGGACGAGTCTACTCAACAACAA
Organism: Panopea generosa; assembly: GCA_029582155.1. NCBI lineage: Eukaryota > Metazoa > Mollusca > Bivalvia > Adapedonta > Hiatellidae > Panopea > Panopea generosa. The sequence goes on along the minus strand of CM055904.1, from coordinate 50,225,971 downwards.
TTTTTTATTAATATTAATATTATTTGACATGCTCCTCAAGATAATGGCTGGGTTTGACCGTTTCACCGGGAGATGAGTAATGTCCCAATATAACAATGCCATCTAATTGTAACATGGACAGTCCTGTATGTTTCAAATTGGATAACGTTAGACCATATTATGTTCAAGCCGAATGAAATTTTAAACTAATGAAGTGTTTTTTTGTTTTTTTTTGGTTTTAGGGGACGGAGCGGGTCCCATCATAGGTAAAGATAACGCCGTAATAACTAAAATGGGGAAAACGCAAAACCATGAAAAATGTAAATTATATATATTTAAAACAGTTAAAAGGTCAATATCCCTGTCTTTCATTCTTAAGACATTTAAATTGACATTAAAAGGAGTATATTAGGATTTTTCAAAAACAACTAAATTTTCTTAACACATTTTTAAATAACATGCTTATATACACTAATTGACCCTGTATTGCCAAAATGCTAACTTTTTAAACATGCCAAAATAATATATTGAAAATGGGTTGCTTAACTGATTAGACTTCAATAGATTTTCCGTTTAAAGTTGCAACATATTATGTGACGTAGTAAATGAGTCGCGTGATTTCATTTTGATTTCAGTTTGATTCGTCATACAGTAGATCTAAACACGTTGCATTAATTTTGTCATCTTAGAAAAGAGTCTGAATGACGATATGAAGGTCGTCATGCAGGATTTATGCCCTCTCTGTCTTTACAATGGGGATTTCGTTAAGAGTTTACCACTTCGATTGAAACATCGATTTTGTCACGTTTCGGTGGATTTTATATACCAGATACTGCGGACTTTATTGGTCTAAGATAATAAGATCCTTTTTATTCATTTTAAATAAATTTATAGCCGCCTTTTCGTGATATACTTCTTTTAAATCACATAAAAAAACAAAATTAGAAAAATAAACTTTTTGGGGAATGTTTTCATAAAATAGTGGGGAAAATGGAGGAAATTGGACTGAACACCGTTCCCCAAAACGACAAAAAAATGTTATGTTATGGTATAATTTTATATAAGAGTTTACCACATCGACTGAAACATCGATTTTGTCACATTTCGGTGGATTTTATATACGAAATACTTCGGACTTTATTGGTCTAAGATAATAAGATCCTTTTTATCCATTTATATAAATTGATAGCGTGTTTTCGTGATATATTTTTTCATATCACATAAAGACCGCGGCGTGGTCTAGTGGTAGAGCGTCCGCCTCGCATGCGGAAGGTCGTGGGTTAGATCCAAGGCCGGATCATACCAAAGACTTTAAAAATGGTACTGGAAGCTTCCTCGCTTGACGCTCAGCATTTATAGGAGAGTTCTAGGTCTGGTCGGCCCGGTGTCAGTATAATGTGACTGGGTGGGGTATCATTCCATGTGTCTGAGGCATGATACTCCAGTGTAACAGCGCTCAGAATACTGTCTCAAGTAGACACCGTCGCGATATGACTGAAAAATTGTTGAAAGCGACGCTAAACACCATACAACAACAACAACATCAAATCACATAAAAAACAAAATTAGAAAAATATACTTTTAGGGGAATGTTTTCATCAACTAGTGGGGAAAATGTGGGGAAATTGGACCGAACATCGGCCCCCCAAAACGAAAAAAAAATTGTTATGTTATAATTACGTATATATAAAGGCGTAAGGAAAGTGAAAAGCAAAGCGAGAGATAGGACTTACATTTTCATACCACTACATTGAAATCGTTAAGTATATGTATTCCAATTTATTGAGCTGCAATAAATTTGATATTTTAATTACATTTCAGATTGTTAACATTGTTGATATGAGACTATGATGAAAAGTTCTTCAACGGAAACCCACTATTGTACTTGGTGATATTGAACTGTAAAGTCAACATGTCCAAGTCATTGAATCTAAAACTTTCTAATGCGATCATCACTGCAAATAAACCATTTGAGTGCAAGATATGTAATAAGACGTTTACAGTGTCGTCAATTTTAAAAAGGCACGTGCTGATACATACTGGTGATAAATCTTATGAGTGTCAGGTATGTAATAAGAAATTTACATATTCTTCACATCTAAAGATTCACATGCGGACACATACTGGTGATAAACCATTTGAGTGTCAGGTGTGTAATAAGCAGTTTGCATATTCTTCACACCTAACGATTCACATGCGGATACATACTGGTGATAAACCATTTGAGTGTCATATGTGTAATAAGCAGTTTGTATCTTCTTCACACCTAACGATTCACATGCGGATACATACTGGTGATAAACCATTTGAGTGTCAGATGTGTAATAAGAAGTTTACAAAGTCGTCAAATCTAGCCAGTCATACGCGGTTACATACTGGAGCTAAACCATTTGAGTGTTGGGTATGTAATAGGAAGTTTACACTGTCATCAAATCTAAACCGGCACATGCGGATTCATACAGGAGATAAACTAGTTGAGTGCAAGGTGTGTACTAAAACGTTTACTTGTTCGTCAGATCTAAACAGGCACATGCAGATTCATACTGGTGATAAACCATTTGAGTGTCAGGTATGTAGTAAGAAATTTACACAATCTTCAAATCTAAAGAATCATATGCGTATACATACTGGTGATAAGCCATTTGAGTGTCAGGTGTGTATTAAAACGTTTACACGTTCGTCAACTCTAAGCAATCACTCTCAGATACATTCTGGTGATAAAACATTTGAATGTTAGATGTGACATGAAAAGTTTATACAGCCGTTAGCGCTAAGCAATGACATGCGAATACATACTGGTGATGAATCTTTTATGTGTCATTTATGTAAATAGAAGTTACAGAGATGTCAACTTTAACGTGCTACATGCTGATGTATACTGGAGATAACAAACAAATGCGAATACGTACTGGTGATAAACCATTTAAGAGTCAGGTGTGTGATAAGACGTTTATCGGTTCATCAGATCTAAACAGGAACCTTCGGATTCATACGAGTGATATAGTCTTAATATGTCAGTCGTGTAATAAGATACTCACACAGTCAACATCTCTAAACAATCACATGCGGATCCATACGTGTGATATAGTGTTAGAATGTCTGTCGTGTATTAAGATACTCACACAGTCGTCATCTCTAAACAATCACATGCGGATCAATACGGGTGATATAGTGTTAGAATGTCAGTCGTGTAATAAGATACTCGCACAGTCGTCATCTCTAAACAATCACATGCGGATCCATACGGGTGATATAGTGTTAGAATGTCAGTCGTGTAATAAGATACTCACACAGTCAACATCTCTAAACAATCACATGCGGATCCATATGGGTGATATAGTGTTAGAATGTCAGTCGTGTAATAAGATACTCACACAGTCGTCTTCACTAAACAATCACATGCGGATCCATACGGGTGATATAGTGTTAGAATGTCAGTCGTGTAATAAGATACTCACACAGTCGCACGGATCCATATGGGTGATATAGTGTTAGAGTGTCAGTTATGTAATAAGATACTCACACAATCGTCATCTCTAAACAATCACATGCAGATCCATACGGGTGATATAGTGTTAGAATGTCAGTCGTGTAATAAGGTACTCGCACAGTCGTCATCTCTAAACAATCACATGCAGATTCATACGGGTGATATAGTGTTAGAATGTCAGTCGTTAATAAGATACTCACGCAGTCGTCATCGCTTAACAATCACATGCGGATCCATATGGATGATAATTATTTGAATGTCAGGTATGTAATAAGACGTTAACAACGTTTTCACATCTAAACAACCATATGTGGATACATACTGGTAGTAAACCATTTGAGTGTCAGTTGTGTAAAAAGATATTTACAGAGTCGTCTGTTTTAAAGAGACATATATGGATACATTCTGATGATAAACCCTTTGAGTGTCAGGTGTGTAATAAGAAGTTTAGATATCCATCATATCGAAACATTCACATGCGGATATATACTGGTGATGAGTTTTCTTTGAGTGTCAGACATGTAATAAGATTTTTACATTGTCGTCGACTCTAAACAAACACATGCCGATGCAAACCGGTTATAAACCCTTTGGGTGCCAGGTATGTTATAAGACGTTTACACAATCTTCAAATCTAAAGAATCATATGCGTATACATACTGGAGATAAACCATTTGAGTGTCAGGTGTGTAAAAAATGTTAACACATTTGTCAATTCTACGCAATCACTTGCATATACATACTGGTGATAAAACATTTGAAAGTTAGATGTGGCATGGAAAGTTTATACAGTTGTCAACACTAAGCAATGACATGCACATACATACAGATGATAAACCATTTATGTGTTAGTTGTGTATTGAGAAGTTAGAGTCGTCAACTGTAAAGAGGTACATGCTGAAATATTCTGGTGATAAACCACTTGAGTTGCTGGTGTGTAAAAAGACGTTTACAGTGTCGAGTTAATGTTTCTAAACAAGCACATGAGAATACTGGTGATAAACCATTTGATTTTTATGATTGGAATAAGAAATTTACCAGTTGATCCGATCTAAACAGGCACATGCGGATTGATGTTATTGATTAATCTTAGAATGTCAGTAGTGTAATAAGATACTAACTCGCACGGTCGTCATCTCTAAACAAACACATGCGAATACATACTCATCAACTGGTGATAAAGCATTTAAATGTGTGGTGTGTAATAATACATTTACAGAGTCGTGAAATCTAAACAAGCACATGCGAATACATAATGGTGATAAAGCATTTGAGTGTCTGGTGTGTAATAATACATTTACAGAGTCGTCACATCTAAACAAGCACATGCGAATACATACTGGTGATAAACCATTTTAGTGTCAGGTTTGTAGTACGAAGTTTAACGGTTCATCAGATCTGTGCTGATCCATACGGTTGATATAGTGTTAGAATGTCAATTGTGTAATAAGATACTCACACAGTCGTCATCTCTAAACAATTACATGCGGATACAAACTGGTGATAAACTATTTGATTGTCAAATATGTATTAAGAAATTTAAAACGTCTTCAAATATAGACAGTCACATGTTGATACATACTGATGATAAACCCTTAGAATGACTGGTGTTTAATAGGAAGTTTACACAATCTTGAAATCTAAACAGTCATTTGCGTGTACATACTTGTGATAAACTATGTGAGTGTCAGATGTGTTGTAAAATGTTTATACATTCGTCAACTCTATGCAATCACTTACTAATGATAAAATCTTTGAAAGTTAGATGTGGCATGAAAAGTTTATACAGCCGTCAACGCTAAGCAATCACATGCGAATACATACGTGTATTATTAGAACAAACATAAGAATTTATCTTTAAACCAGAAATTAAGCTTATCGTTATTTACATCTTCTTAGCGTATATAAACAAATAATTATGCAGAAAGTGGACATCCTTGCCTAAATCCTTTTTTTTTTATTTATAAAACGCTTAGGACTTACCATTATTTATGTTATTAATTTGATAATATTGCAACCAAATTTAAAATAGTGTAATGGTTTAAAAATGAAACTATGGTCAACACTGTTAAAAGATTTTCACATTCAGGGAAGAATATTAGTCCCGGCCTTATTGTCGTTATTTAAGTAGTCTATGCATTAAAAAGTGTCTTTATATTTTCACGAATGTAACGTTCTTTTAATAATCCCGTCTGACTGTTATCAATAATGTCTGGTATTATTTGTTTCATTCTGTTAGTAATTGTTTTAATCGCAATGTTACATTTAATACGCTTATTTGTCTCCAGTTTGATAATAGTGAAAGGCATTTGTATTTTAAGGTAGAATTGGTATAATACCTTTCTTCTGCAAAAGTGTTTAAGTATCGTGCATGTATGAGTAGTTTATGGATTCAGTGTAAAATTGCATTGCATCATTCCAAAATATTTATATAACTATATCAATATCCTATCGGACACTGATCTTTTATTACCTTTCATATCTTTTAATGGTACTTACACTCATATTCGGTTAAAACGCCATTACACATTCTTGTTGATTATCAGTTATTTATGGATTATACGATTATTGAAAAAATGAAAGTCTCGTCTCTTGTTTGAACCTTGCTGTTAGTATATAAACTATTTTAGTTTCCTGTAATATATCTTTGGATTTTGTTGTTTCAAAATTATCATATGTAAATCTAGTTAGTTTTTAGATTCTGTACTGTTTTTATTAAAACATCTTTAATGGTTTTTAGCACCTTCAGTCCATTCAGTCCTAGCTCGTAAAATAATAATTACCGTTTGTTTTTAGATTCATTAAAATTGTTAATTCATTTTATTATTGTTTATTCTTTTCTTTGAAGTGTATTTTATAGTTTCGTTTTGTGCTATACCGTTTACGAATATCCATATACCGTCTTGATAGAACCATTTAAAGAGTGAAGCAGAAAACGTATTTCATTTTTTACACTAAACAAAGAATTATGTTATACATAAACATAGTGAACATTTAAAATGTAAAACACACTTATTTCTTTTTTGTTATCACTACTGTCTGTGATGAATAGTAAAACCATATCAATGTTTTCACTCTATACGCATAACTCTTCAATATTTGATTTTAGAGAACACATTCATCAAAGAATATCGCTCCAAATATATTCATGATCCATGCATCTCCTTCACATTTGGCGGTATTGAGCAAATAGTAACACTCGATGATCGTCTCTATAGCTGTATGCATTCCATATATCTTCTTGATCATGGCATTTGTGGTTGATAACTCACAGTTGTCGTTAATAATCTATACAATAGATTTAAACTTGTTGCATGCCATCTCATTAACAATGTAAACATGGAAGGAACAAATACTTAGCAAGGAATAATCATAAATATTATGTTTCTATCTGCATTAATAATACGAGATCTAATTTGTGATACAAACTATATTAAACATGTCGAGTTCTCACTACAAAATTGAACAATATGTCATGTTCTATAAACAAAAAACAGTTCTTGCAATGTAAAATTAATTTTTCATATATTTTGAAAGTTTTTGTTTCCCAGAAAAAAATTCCATTGCTCACAAAAATTTAGAAAATTGGTAATTAATAAACTTATTTTTAAAAAAAAACTACAGCGATGTCCATAACTTTTTTAAAGCCTTAAATATATTTACGAAATAGGATTGAACTTGTTTGAACAAAAAAAACACATTTATTGTATGAATCAATTCCAAGTTATGAACCAGTTCAAATCATCAACTAAACGACCTTAAGAACGAAGTGGTTTGGACCGAAACCATCATGATTAAATTGTAGATTACCCTCTTCTTCTTCCAATTATGTACAGGGTCCACTCTGAGGCATTGTCGTACAAGTGTGACTGTACAAGAACGATGTGAAGCGCAAACTAGTAGTGCAGGTTTAAAAGAAATAAAACTGTACAGTGTGGGATATTAATACTGCATCAGTCCCCCTTGAATGCCTCCACGTTGGACGCTGTGGCCAGGTGATCTGGTAGCTGGTTCCACAGCCGTGTAGCCGAGGGGAAGAAGGAGTGGTGAAGATAGTCAGTCAGTTCTGTAAACGGGTACAACGTATCTGGTTGCGTGGCCTCTGGTCGCTACAGTGGCGGTGTGGAGATATGGTGTTGCGGGGATGTCGATATGGCAATGGATGATCCTGTACATCATGGTCATCTTGGTATGCTTTCGTCTATGTTGGACAGATGGCCAACCGAGGTCTGTCATCATCTGGGAGGTGCTGCTAATTGTGCGCTAATTGTGCGCTAATTGTGTCTCCCTTGACGAAGCGTGCTGCCTTACGTTGGACTGTCTCTAGTTGCTGTGCGCAAACGTGTGTGTATGGATCCTATACTGTGGAGGCATACTGGAGTGTTAGACGAATGAGTGTCTTGTATGGTTGGGCCTGTCTTGGCTACGATTAGGTTGTGTCCCGTTGATTTGGTAGCTTGCGAGGGTAGCTTACCTCCCCTGTTCAAAATATCGCCATTATTTTAATAAACTGTTGGTCAAAAAGATTATCATCGATTTCTTTTAATGTCGACTTAACTGATTTGTGTTTCTTTAATTGTATGTTAAGAAACATGGTTGACAGTAATATCTGCCAGCAGTAAGTATTTTTACAGTAAAATATATATCTTTGTAAGATATAAATGGATTGTAGACCAAATGCGTACATGCCGTTCTTGTTCCAGATTTTGCTGTCCAAACATTTATTTTTAAATGTTAATCCCCACAAAGCTTGAGAGATGGTACGTTCATGTATGAGTCGCAGTGTATGTCAGCAAGTTATAGAAAGGACTTCTTCTACAGCTTTTATTTTGTTCATTTAAGATGTACGGTTTTGTTCGTTTTTATTTAATTTACATCGATTGTAAAACAATTTCTTACTTATCACGCTTGATGTCTTCAACTGATATAACGAATACCAGGCATATGCTGTAAATGTGTTTTGCCAACTACACATAGCCTTGGCGGAGGTTCGACCCTTCCCCGAACACTGACCCCCTCACCCCCGCTCCCCACCCTTGTCTTGGATCAGATATTCTACCACTGGGACATGCGCTCCTTTGTGTTAGTATTCCGATGTGTAATAAGACGTTTACACATTCTTTCTCGTTACCAGATCACATGCGGGTATACACTTGTGATTATTTTTTCAGTGTTGGGTGTGTGATAAAATGTTTACATATGCATGCACAATGGTCGACAGGACAATCAACAAATTTGATTAATCAAAAACGATTACATTTGTAGGAAGTTATTTCTTTAAAAAATTGTAAATATTGCCCAGTGTGTGCCATGTAACCCACACATTTAAATCTTGTAGCAAAATTGTGATTTTGTTGGACATTATGAAGAAATAATAAAAACAGTCAGCTTGAACTTAGCGCTTTGCTTTACTCCGATATGCGTCCATTTAGTCTTCTGAGTTTTCCAAAATATATATTATGCATGTGAAAGTATACAAGTAGCTTCCCCATGTATATGTGAACGTGAACAAGTCGCTTCACCATGTATATGTGAAAGTGTACCAGTCGCTTCACCGTGTATATGTGAAAGTGTACCAGTCGCTTCACCATGTATATGTGAAAGTGTACCAGTCGCTTCATCATGCATATGTGAAAGTGTACCAGTCGCTTCACTATGTATATGTGAAAGTGAACAAGTCACTTCACCATGTATATGTGAAAGTAAACAAGTTGCTTCACCATGTATATGTGAAATTTGCTTCACAATGTATATGTGAAAGTGTACCAGTATGCATATGTGAAAGTGTACCAGTCGCTTCACCGTGTATATGTCAAAGTGTACAAGTCGCTTCACCATGTATATGTGAAAGCATACCAATCGCTTCACAATGTATATGTCAAAGTGTACAAGTTGCTTCACCATGTATATGTGAAAGTGTACCAGTCGCTTCACCATGTATAGGTGAAAGTGTACCAGTCGCTTCACTATGTATATGTGAAAGTTTACAAGTCACTTCATCATGTATATATAAAAGTATACCAGTCGCTTAACCATGTATTTGTGAAAGTATACCAGTCGCTTCATCATGTATATGTGAAAGTATACCAGTTGCTTCTCCATGCATATGTGAAAGTGTACCAGTCGCTTCACCGTTTGTTTTTGTGAAAGTATACCAGTCGCTTCACCATGTATATTTGAAAGTATACCAGTCGCTTCACCATGCATTTGTGAAAGTGTACCAGTCGCTTTACCATGCATTTGTGAAAGTGTACCAGTCGCTTCACGATGCATTTGTGAAAGTGTACCAGTCGCTTAACCATGTATTTGTGAAAATATAGCAGTTGCTTCACCATGTATATGTGACAGTTTACATTATTTCTTGAAAATTATTTCAAACAACTTTGTTCTTTCACCTTATTATTTTACAATAGTGATAAATAATTCATAACGCGTTTCTTGTGTCATTGGTACTATAATTACTAGTAGTACCGTGACATATGTTTAGTAATTTGTACGTAATGAGACGTGTGGACCTGTATACTTTAGATTAATTGTCTATTTATAATTCTAGATGTATGTTTTATGTACTTACTGACTGTTATTATGATATCATAATACTAAACCAAATAAACCAAACTTTGTACAGAGTACTTTATGTTGAACAGTTGTCAATTTAAGACCCGGTCACATAGACATTAAGTAAAGAGTGAAACATTTCTGTTACAATTTCAGTAAATTCAATCATAAAAAATCAAGTATTATTATGAACTTCAAGCATAACATGTTTACTAGTCTTTGTTTTGTTATCTTACTCCCATGTACGAGCGTTCCTTAACTTCGTGTATTTACATTCCTGGAGATTAATTGTTGTTCTATTATTTCCTGTTGAACTTAGAAGGTACGATAATCATCTGTATAATTCCCATGGCAGGTCAAATGATTACATGTATCACCAACTAATTTTTTTAAACCGAACGAGAATAGGGCCGAAACGACCAGGATTAAAATAAGTTATCTCCCCTATATAAATTTTCGCTATTTACATGATCACAGCAGGTCAGCCGGATTATAAACGATTTCTTTCAATTATCGACTATTCTACAAGGTAACCATGGCCATTATGACGGTAGTATCGACATGTGCCCCGTTGTTGCTCACACAAAAGATAGATCAAACCAAAATTTATTCAAACCACCAATGTTTTACTCATAAATGTTTGATATGTCCTAAAATGTTCACTTAACGGTCAACGTTCTGAGCTACGAGCGTGTTAACATATGAAAAGTATGTAACTAATGCGTTTACGAAAGAATCTCACACGTTTGTAAACACAATATACCTGCGATACATTGCGCTTTCGGGTTTTGTCTTCTTCTACTGCGACGCTATGATGAATATTTTCAAACATTATTCAGATATGTTCGGATGTATTCGGTAGTTATATATCCATATATGGCCCATATCCGTAAATTTGTTATCTTAAAGTAGTGTTGAAAAAATATAATGGGATACATCCAAGTAATGAGATGAATAGATAAATGGGTGAATTGGCGGATGGATGGATTAGAAGATCATCTTGAAGTGTAATTAACATAGTAAAAGGGAAACAATAAAGATTATATTCTAATTATATTACAAACTGATACCACGACACGGAAGGCGTACCCGGGAGAAAGCCTACGTACGTACGCCCATTCAATGCATGAAGTAGATTATCGAATGAACGATAGGTTTGAAATTGTAAGATTTGAATATTAACAACGTGCTGTAAATGCTCATTTTTGGGCGTGTACAGTATCGAAAGAAAGAAAACAACAGACAAACAACGATATAGTTATAACCGATGATTGATTTTTCATACTTAAACTGATCTATTATCGATGATAACCATGGGTACATCATTTACCAAAATGCATTTATTTCATTGGTTTGTGGTTGTTTGTGCTGAAATTGTATCAATTTTGTTTTGTTTTCATTAGTAGACTAAACTTATACCTTAAGAAATATCGCGCTACTTTAAGCAAGTGTTTAAGTCTACTTCATTTTTAATAAAAAAAAATAACGTGGCATCACTAGTTCTTTAAAACAACATAATAATATATCCATATAAAGGTTATATCCATGTGTGATTATACAATTATATATGTAACGACATATTTGATATGTTGACATGTAATGTCACGTAAACATATGATTTCAACATTACCGTGTGCCCATTTAAATACAATATTATAAAGTAACGTTTATACAATCTTTGTTTATTTGGTAAATTTGTTTTGTTGTATATGTCAGTAACGTTTTTACCTCATGTTACTGTAATAAAATCACCTTATTACACAGAAATGTAGAGTTGTTCGGAAATTAGTGGGTTATCTGTAGGTAATTAAGGTTAATTAACAATTTACACGAGATAAAACATCCAAGTCTGATGATATTTCCTACTGATTATATCAGAGGTGTGTGATTGTAATTAAATACAGTTTCCTGTCATTTATTGAAATGTGACACGTTAATTATTCCTTCTTTGTTAGAAGACAGTGTTACCTGAAAAACTGACCAATATATAATATGATACAAACCATGTCCAGCTATATCCAGCATGTGATGACAACATTGTTATGTTCTAGTAAAGCATGCTCTGCAACGGAATAGGGAATCTTCAATCAAGGTATGAAATTGTAGTTTGAATTTTCTGTAATTTTGGTACTTTTTCTATTTTACATATAATAACGTAACGTTGATCAGGATATGGTTATTTGTCCAATTAGTTCAATTGAAATGTTATGGCAATATCTATGGTAAAACAGCAGACGGTCACTGTTAATAAGAAAATACGTTTCTATTCAATATATTACAGGCGTATATTGACTTATTTGCACTCCTTGTTGATTGATATAAAATCCATGGACTAAAACATTGACATCAGCTCAAAGTCTAAGCTTAATTTAAATGTGGACATCCGTGTGCAGTGGACACATATCTGGTTTCAGTATGCTATGTAACCTTATAACTGTTATCAAGTATTATTTACTTGTTCGACATCTAGTCATTTGTAACTAATTGATTCAGCTCGATTGCGAAGAAGTGCTTATATGAGCCGTATTGTTTTTTTAGATATATCGCGCCGATTTTGGGATCGAACCTGCATCGTATGGCGTATCTACGCAACACTCAAGTTTTAAAATATTAATTATTTGTTTATTTGGCATAATAGTTCGGGCAAAGTAGTAAACTGTGCTGTTTAGATTAATGACAAAAATCAGCTTTATTTAGAGAATTAAGCACTAAGATGTTTTTTGTCAGCATTGGTATAATTATACATGGATGACGTCATAAATAAATTTATTATACAACGGTGAAGAGTTGAGCGTAAAAACACGTGTAACCTTTATCTAATTTAATACAATAAACGGGAAAATATATCCCGATTAGATAATTTACGTTAAAATTCAACGCAAAAACTTTTATTAACATTAAACCCAATACGCTTTTTTAAAACAACGTCATTTTATTTTTAGATGAAATATACCGTAATAGTGATGAAAACATATTGATATGTTACATAAGTTATGCAACACAATAGATTCAATATTTGCTGTGTTACCTGTTTAATATCAGTCTACTAAAAACCAAAATTTTCATTATTATTAATATTATTAATGTTATTTTCAATAATTTTTTAATATTATGGCTGTGTTTGACCGTTTCACTGGGAGATGTGTAATGTCCCAATACAACAATGTCATCTAATTTTAATAGGGACAGTCCGTATGTTTCAGTTCAAGTTTGGACCACTTTAGACCATATGTTCAAGCCAAATGGTTATTTTAAACTTAGTTCTTGTTTCACTTTCACTCCATCATTGTATTACTTTTTCGTATTACAATAACTACACATGAAAATATTACAAATGGCTTCATATTAACACGAATAAGGTTATTGTACAACAGTGTAGAGTTGAATTGAAGTACTCGTGTCATCTATATGTTTTCAATACAAGTAACGAGAAAATATATACCGATGAGATAATTTGCGTTAAAATTCAACACAAAAACTTTTATTTACTATCAATCCAAAACGCTATATTGAGACTACGTTATTCTATTTTTAGACGGAATCTACAGTAATAGGGATGACAACATTTTTATCTGTTACATAAACTATGAAACACTATAGATTCAATATGAATGTGTTACCTGTTTTGGACGAGTCTACTCAACAATAATTTTTATTAGTATTAATATTATTTGTCATACTCCTCAACATAATGTAGAGTTTCAACGTTTCACCGGGAGATGAGTAATGTCTCAATATAACAATGTCCTCTAACTGTAACAGGGACAGTCCGTATGTTTCAGTTTAAGTTTGGACCACTTTATACCGTATTATGTTCAAGCCGAATGGAATTTTAAATTAATGAAGTGTTGTTTTTTTTTTTGGTTTTAGGGGACAGGGGGTGGGTCCTATCATAGGTAAAAATAACGCCGTAATAACTAAAATGGGGAAAACCATGGAAAATGTAAATTAAATATATTTAAAACAGTTAAAAGGTCCCTGTCTTTTATTCTTAAGAGAAATTTAAATTGGCATTAAAAGGAGTATATTTGGATTTTTCAAAAACAACTAAATTTTCTGAACACATTTTTATATAAAATGCGTATATACACTAATTGACCCTGTATTGCCAAAAGGATAACTTTTGAAACCTGCCAAAATAATATATTGAAAATGGGTTGCTTAACTGATTAGACTTAAATAGATTTTCCGTTTAAAATTGCAACATATTTTGTGACGTAGTAAATGAGTCGCGTGATTTTATTTTGATTTCAGTTTGATTCGTCATACAGTAGATCTAAACACATTGCATCAATTTTGTCATCTCAGAAAGAGTCTGAATGACGATATGAAGATCGTCATGCAGGATTTAAGCCCTCTCTGTCTTTACAATGGGGATTTCGTTAAGAGTTTACCACTTCAACTGAAACATCAATTTCGTCCCATTTCGGTTGATTTTATATACCAGATACTTCGGACTTTATTGGTCTACGATAATAAGATCCTTTTTATCCATTTTAAATAAATTGATAGCGTGTTTTCGTGATATACTTCTTTTAAATCACATAAAAAAACAAAATTAGAAAAATATACTTTTATGGGAATGTTTTCATAAACTAGTGGGTGAAAATGGGGGAAATTGAACTGAACATCGGCCCCCATAACGGAAAAGAAAATGTTATGTTATAATAACGTATATATTAAGGAGTAAGGAAAGTGAAAAATAGAGCGAGAGATAGGACTGTCATTTTCATACCACTACATTGAAATCGTTTAGTATATGTATTTCAATTAATTGAGCTGCAATAAATATATTTTAATTACATTTCAGATTGTTAACATGACTGATATGAGACTATGATGAAAAGTTCTTCAACGGAAACCCACTATTGTACTTGCTGATATTGAAAAGTAAAGTCAACATGTTCGAGTCATTGAATCTAAAACTTTCTAATACGATCATCACTGCAAATAAACCATTTGAGTGCCAGATATGTAATAAGACGTTTACAAAGTCGTCAATTTTAAAAAGGCACGTGCTGATACATACTGGTGATAAATCTTATGAGTGTCAGGTATGTAATAAAAAGTTTACATATTCTTCACATCTAAAGATTCACATGCGTATACATACTGGTGATAAAACATTTGAGTGTCAGGTGTGTAATAAGCAGTTTGTTACTTCTTCACACCTAACGATTCACATGCGGATACATACTGGTGATAAACCATTTGAGTGTCAGATATGTAATAAGAAGTTTACAAAGTCGTCAAACCTAGCCAGTCACACGAGGATACATACTGGCGCTAAACCATTTGAGTGTCAGGTGTGTAATAGGAAGTTTACACTGTCATCAAATCTAAACAGGCACATGCGGATTCATACAGGAGATAAACTTGTTGAGTGCCAGGTGTGTAATAAGACATTTACTGGTTCGTCAGATCTAAACAGGCACATGCAGATGCATACTGGTGATAAACCATTTGAGTGTAAGGTGTGTAATAAAACGTTTTCAGGTTCTTCACATCTGAATAGTCACATGCGTATACATACTGGTGATAAACCATTTGAGTGTCAGGTGTGTAATAAGAAGTTTACACAGTCATCACATCTCAACAGTCACATGCTTATACATACTCGTGATAAACCATTTATGTGTCGGGTGTGTAATAGAAAGTTTACACAGTTGTCACATCTAGACAGTCACATGCGGATACATACTGGTGATAAACCATTTGAGTGTCAGATGTGTAATAAGAAGTTTACACTGTCATCAAATCTTAACAGGCACATGCGGATTCATTCTGGCGATAAACCATTTGAGTGTCAGGTGTGTAATAGAAAGTTTACACAGTTGTCACATCTAGACAGTCACATGCGGATACATACTGGTGATAAACCATTTGAGTGTCAGGTGTGTAATAAGGAGTTTACACATTCATCAGATTTAAACAGGCACATATGGATTCATACTGGCGATAAACCATTTGTGTGCCAGGTGTGTAATAAGAAGTTTACACAGTCGTCAATTCTAGACAGTCACATGCGGATACATACTAGTGATAAACCATTTGAGTGTCAGGTGTGTGATAAGAAGTTTATACATTCATCAAGACTAAACCATCATATGTGTATACATACTGGTGATAAACCATTTGAGTGTCAGTTGTGTAATAAGAAGTTTACACAGTCATCAGATCTAAACAGGCACATGCGGATACATACTGGTGATAAACCATTTGAGTGTCAATTGTGTAATAAGAAATTTACACAGTCTTCAAATATGCACATACACATGCGGGTACATACAAGAGATAAACTATGACATTGTGTGTGTGTCAGATGTGTAATAAGACGTTTACTGGTTCGTCAAATTGACACAGGCACATGCAGATTGATACTGGTGATAAACCATTTGAGAGTCAGATGTGTAATAATATGTTTGCTCACTCATCACATCTGACAGTCACATGCGTATATATACTGGTGATAAATAATTTGAGTGACAGGTGAGTAATAAGAAACTTACACAGTCATCTGATCTAAAACAGACACATGCGGGTTCATACTGGCGATAAACCATTTGAGTGTAAGTTGTGTAATAACAAGTTTACACAGTTGCCGAATCCAGACAGTCACATGCAGATACATACTGGTGATAAACCATTTGAATATCAAGTGAGTAATAAGAAATTTACACAGTCTTCAAATATGCACATACACATGCGGGTACATACAAGAGAAAAACTATGTGTGTGCCAGGTGTGTAATAAGACGTTTACTGGTTCGTCAGATCTAAACAGGCACATGCATATTTATACTGGTGAAAAATCATTTGAGAGTCAAATGTGTAATAAGACGTTTGCAAAGTCATCACATCTGAACAGTTACATGCGTATATATACTAGTGGTAAACCATTTGAGTGTCAGGTGTGTAATAAGAAGTTTGCGTATTCGTCACATCTGGACAGTCACATACGTATACATACTTGTGTTAAACCATTTGAGTGTCAGGTGTGTAATGGAACGATTACTGGTCCGTCAGATCTAAACAGGTATATGCAGATTCATACTGGTGATATACCGTTCGAGTGCCAGTTTTGCAATAAGAAGTTTGCACATTCATCACTTCTGAACAGTCACATGCTTATACATAATGATAATAAACATGCGTGTCAGGTATGTAATAAGACGTTTACAGAGTTGGCAAATCTAAAATGGCATGAGGGCATACGTACTGGTGATTAACCATTTGAGTGTCAGTTTTACAATAAGACGTTTACGGAAACAGGCACATGTGGATTCATACGGGTAAAAACGTCTGTGAATATCAGATGTGTAATAAGATACTTGCAGTACCGAATCAGTTAAGATGTCACGTGCACACACATGTATGATTAACCATTCGTAAAATCTAAACAGTCACTTGCGGATACATACGGTGAATAAATCATTTGAGTGTCGTGTGTAATAAGAAGTTTTCACAGTCGTAAAAATCTAAACAGTTACTTGCGGATGCATACGGGTGTTAACCATTTGAGTGTCAGCTCTAAACAACCAGTTGCGGATACAAACGGTTGATAAATCATTCGAGTGTCAGGTGTATAACATACGGGCGATAACTCGATAAACAGTTTGAATCTTAGGTGTGTAATAAGAAGTTTCCAGTCGTATAATCTACATAATCACTTTGTTGATACACCATTTGAGTGTTAGATGATTAATAAGAATAATACAGATTCGTCATGTCCAAACATTTCAGTTTTAGGTGTGTAATAAGGAGTTTCCTGTTTCATGTTAAGTAGTGTACGTGATGTTCGGATATAAAATGGAGATAAACCATATATGTTATGGGTAATAAGACAATAACAAACTATTCATATTATTGTTGAGTGCCACTTGTGCACTAAGAGTTTATGTTATTCGTGTCTGCGTCATTGCATGTAGAATCATACTGATTGTAATCCATTTCAATTGTAGGTGTGTACTAAGGAGTTTCCTGTATCGTCATACTAAATACTATACCTTATATGCGGACACATACAGGAGATAAAACATTAGAATTTCGTGTGTATAAAATTTAGTTGTATATAATAAACAGTTGACGCCGACTGTATAGGTTGTCACATACTGAAAATGCATTTGTATTTTATGTTTGACAAATTGTAATAAAATGTTTATTGAACCGCACAATGGAAACTTCACATACAGACCCTAAACCGCTCAAGTATCCCAATTGCACGCAAACGGAGTGCACTCAGAGCGTAAACGGAGCGCGAACGTGGCGCAGACAGAGCGCAAACTGAGTGCAGATTGAGCGCTGACGGAGCAGACCTGGACCGTTAGCGAACGCTTGATTTTGAATAATAAACGCACTCCTGAACGCATGAAATAGATCGAGTGCACTCAGACACGCTGAATGCACTCAGATGCGTAGTATATGCACTATACGCTAGACACAGTAAGATAACGGATAACTAAACTATTCGTGCGCTACTGAGTGCACTCGTTCATTCGGATACACTCTTCTTTCATTATCTGAGCATGAAGTCAATAATCAAAATTGAGATAAATAAGAAATTTTCTGTTCACATAAATATAAAACATGTAGTATATATAAATGATTTTTTTTTTGTATAACGCATGATAAAACTAATTTTGGTCAACGATTTGTCAATTATATCATAAATATCAATATTGAGCTAATCAATATAATAAAGTTTATAAACCTATTATACAATAGACGACGCATCAATGGTTATCTACGGTTTCAAGGTCAATTGAGTTGCACATTTAAATATGATTTGGTTTGCGCAACAAAAATATAAATAAATTTATATATGATGTAACCAATTTCTAAAATATGTTATATGAAATCACTATTTGCCTTGCTATTTCGATATAAATTAGGTATAGACCATACAAAACATATATTTCAATTGGCTTTAAGCGTATACAGCTCTAAACACAAAAAATCAATGCATTTGTGAATCAAACGAAACAGATATGCGGAAAATTATATGATTATGATTCTATTTGAGTATTTTGGCAAAATAAAAATTACCCATTTTAAATTCAATTTGGAGTTTAGTTTTATATTTTCCCCAAACATAGTTACACCGAGTCTGTGCTTAGTTGTGAAAAAATGCACGTAAAACTGTTATATTGCAATTAAAGTGAAAACATTATAATCGTGCACATCTCATTAAAATATGAAAATAATATTACCAAATTAATATCATTCTTAAATATAAAGTGGGTCAGTAGTGCAGTGGATAGAGCTGGCTTCAGACGGCAGAGGTCGCGAGTTTGACCCGCGCTCTAAACTATGACCTCTCGAAACACAATTCAGTACCAGATCTAATAAAGGATGATATGCATAAGCTCAGAGCTTGCTTCACAATCAAAATTAATGTAAAATAAATGTATGTATGCTATACAACACAACAGGCCGAATAATAATGATGATAATAATAATATTATGAAAAAAAATGCATTTTTTTAGTATTGATTTTGACTATATAGTTCTTATTGAATCACATGTCGTGGGTTAAATTAAGATTCATTGATCTAGTACAAATTATAATCAAAATACACGCACGCACGTATCCAATATAAAAACTGTGACAAATCAAGAAGTTAATATATATTTATTATAATAACAGATCCAATGATAATAATATTTTAAAAAAAATAACACAAATAATAATAATACAAATAAATACTACATTTTCATTAGTTTTAAAATTGTAGGATTGTTTTTATCTTGTGAAATTAACAATTCTGATTTTTTGTTTTATATGTTTTTTATCAAAAGATGTGCCGACATTCATCTCCTGCAGATGACTTGTTTGTTTAACCCACGGGACTAATGACAGATAATTAACGGACAAAAACTGCAAACTGATAAAACTGTCAAATATGTTCGTAATTTATAATAAATGCATTTTTTACGTAAAATAAAACAACTTAATCGTAAGTATATTGCCCATGCATGCACGTTCAATTATTTTTGTTTTATTTTTGTTTTAAATTTATTTATTTTACAGTAAAAGTCAAGATCCAGAATGCCAGCTGTGGTCAATTGACAGTCCTGGATACACATCCCTTAATACGTGTGTCACACTTTCTACCATTCACTCAGTACTGGTTATATTTTATAACGTGGGGTTTTCGTTTCGTTAATTTAATGATATTAATATCATGGGTTTACATACTACTGTATTACGGAGTGGAAAGCAAGTGTAAATCAAACAACTAGTATACGTGGTAATGGACGTAACAAATTAAGAACTTATAGGCTTTTTAAAAATGATTATGAAGTAGAAAATTACTGTAAAATTGTGCTACCAATGAAGCATAGATCAGCGTTTGCAAAATTCAGATGTGGTGTTGCGCCATTAAAACTAGAAACTGGTCGATATGATGGTATTAATGAGAATGACCGGTTATGTCCTTTCTGTAATGATGCTATAGAAGATGAGTGTCATGTTATTTTAAAATGTGCCTCTTATAAAGATATTAGGACAGATCTGATGCTTAAAGCAGTAAGCATAGATGCAAACTTTAATAATTTTGATGACTGTAATAAAATGAAGTTTCTCTTTTCCAATAAAGATATGATAAGAATATGTGCCAAAACCTGTTTTACAATACTACAAAAACGTAGAAATATTTTATATAAATAATGTATTATATCTTAAATGTAAAACAAATTAATTTTATATTATGTTGAGAAATCGGTGCTAATCAGGTCATTCCAGATCTGATCTGGGGTGATAACTGATCTTTTAAAATATTTTTTAAAAAGCTTTTGACTATATAGCGATGCATTTGCATTTATTTTTCCTTTCACGATTTAACAAAAGTTATTTTAATAATCTTTTAGGTCTCGAGCCAAGATTAGCGCCGGTGTCTCAATTCTTAGTGTATAATGCTTTATAGTATACATCTTTTTCAAAAATAATGCATGAATAATCTGTGATAGTTGTATATATTTTATGTCAATATTATAGCGATAGTCTCTTGTAATTCTAATATTGAATGGCTATGTACGTTGTATGTGTTACTGTATGTTTTATTTATATGTTTGTACATAGATGAGACTTAAATAAAGATATATATATATATATATATATTACTAAAGTATCGTTCTGAAACCTCAAATAACCAATATCTTTAATTAATTTGTTTGATTTGTTGTTAATTGGCTGGCAGGTTTTCTTATATCTTTTCATTTCAATCACATACTGCGGGTTCAATTAAGATTCGTCCGTCTGGCACTAATTACAATCAAAATGAAAGCATCCGCAGGGTTCTTCCGTGGGCAATAGACCGGTAAGTCACCGCTTTGTAGTATAATTTAATTGACACGGCTCTCACTGGCATGTGACATAACGTAACTAACACCACGGGTGTCTGTATTGCTGCGTGTCATATAAGTAACGGTATAGCATAGTGGGTATATTTTAAAACAAGTTTGTATTTTAATTAATATATTAACATGAATCATACTATCAGTAAAAAATTAATTTGAGAAACACCGAAAAAAGGTTCATTTCAGGTACAATAACATATATATACATAATGATTACGAAAATATTTATTAAATCTTATAATATCAGAATATCTTTTTTAAGATTAGTGAAGCCACATTTAGACCCAAATCTAGAAAAACACTAGAAGATTATTATTTTTCAAAAATCATTTATTATTTTATATGTCAAATCCATTCGCACGAATTATATTAAATTTTTCATCACCCATGCTGTGCATAATTTTATTATTGATTATAAAGCTGATTTTAGTTTGAACATTAACAAAAACCAGTGACATATCCACATATTGTTAGGTCACTGCTTATACTGATCAAATGAATGGATTACTGTTAATCCAAAGACGTATAAGCGGTATTAATAATTAATAACAATTACAATATATTTAGTTTATGTTGATGATGTATCTATAAATTTTGTGGATAACTTTTTTTGCTTTGTTGTAAAAAAACGGCTTACGATATATCAAAAACGTTACTGACACAAACACATTTCGGTGTGGATAGTAGAAGTCGGTAGAACGTGCGATATTCTTTGATCACACAGACCACTGATCACATATCAAAATATAGACTCTTCCGTTAATCTTCCCTATTGTAAGTAATGGTTTATTTACAACCTTTCGTCCAGCGGGTGACACAATATGTAGACAAACAATCGGATTATGAATTCAATTACCATGACTAAATCCCATGGATACATTTTATTTATTGCGCCATTTTTAGCTCTACTGGCCAAAGGCCAAAAGTGCTTATGCGATGGCGCGTTGTCTGTCGTCCGTCGTCTGTCGTCTGTCGTCTATCGTCTGTTAGCAGCACTTTCTCTGAAACCACCAGGTCAATTAAACTGAAACTTCACATGCATGTTTCTGTTGCATAGGAGACTATACAAAAGATTTTTTTTCGATCTGAAATTCAAGATGGCCGCCGTTACTAAAAATAGTCCAAAACTTAAAAAATCATCTTCTTATGAACGGCCAAACATATTTTCAAAATGTTTATGTAGTAATGATGACCAACTATAGTATTGTTAGATTTGTTCAAATGGTGTCCCTAGGGTTAAATATGATCCCGCCCCGAGGGTTCAATTAGGGGACACATGTCATTATAATATATAAATATATATATATTTTTTTAAAATGGAAATGGTTTTGCCTATATCTTCACAGAAGCATTGTTTGGTGAAGGAGGTACAGATTTGTAAAAATGAATGGGTTCCACTGTCTTAAGGGATCAGGAGGGGCCCCAAAAAGGTAAAAATTAAGAAATGCTAAAATCGTTTTCTTGAGAACCGGTATGTCAGATTTGTTCATATTTGGCATAAATTATCCCTATGTGTAAGGGTTTGATTGCAGATAAGAATTAAGGGGCTAAAATTTATAGGGGCCCTGTAAGGGGACTTAGAATTTTACATAGGGATACTATGGGAAAACAGAAAATTCTCTTTTTCTTTCATTTATTCTGAAACCACTAGGCCAAATTAATTGAAACTTCACATGCATGTTTCTGTTGCATAGGAGACTATACAAAAGCTTTTTTTCGATCTGAAATTCAAGATGGCCGCCGTAACTAAAAATAGTCCAAAACTTAAAAAATCTTCTTCTCATGAACGGCCAAATATATTTTCAAAATGTTTATGTAGTAATGATGACCAACTATAGTATTGTTAGATTTGTTCAAATGGTGTCCCTAGGGTTAAATCTGACCCCGCCCCGAGGGTTCAATTAGGGAACACATGTCACTATAATATTTTTTTTATTTTTTTTTTGAAAATGGAAATGATTTTGCCTATATCTTCACAGAAGCATTGTTTGGTAAAGGAGGTTCAGATTTGTAAAAATGACTGGGTTCCACTGTCTTAAGGGGTCAGGAGGGGCCCTAAAAGAGTAAAAGTGGGGAATTACTAAAATCGTTTCTTGAGAACCGGTATGTCAGATTTGTTCATATTTGGCATAAATTATCCCTATGTGTAGGGCTTTGATTGCAGATAAGAATTAAGGGGCTAAAATTTATAGGGGCCCTGTAAGGGGACTTAGAATTTTACATAGGGATACTATGGGAAAACAGAAAATTCTCTTTTTCTTTCATCCTTTCTGAAACCACTAGGCCAATTAAACTGAAACTTCACATGCATGTTTCTGTTGCATAGGCAATACAGAAGATTTTTTTTCGATCTGAAATTCAAGATGGCCGCCGTTACTAAAAATAGTCAAAAACGTAAAATCTTCTTCTCATGAACGGCCAAATATATTTTCAAAATGTTTATGTAGTAATGATGACCAACTATAGTATTGTTAGATTTGTTCAAATGGTATCCCTAGGGTTAAAAATGACCCAGCCCCGAGGGTTCATTTGAGAGGTTGTGATTGGTTATGGGCCGGAAACCGTACTGAGCGGACTGAATAATGAGTGAACGCTGAAGGAACGAAGCGAACGCTGAGAGGAGTATAAAATAAAGATAGTAAACATCGCTCATGAGCGAATACATGTGTTTGTGAGTGCATTAAATTAACCGCATTTAATCGAATGCACACAAACGGAGCGCGAACGGAGCGCAAATTGAGCGCGAACGGAGTGCAAAATAAGCGCAAATGGAGTGCAATTATTGGGTATGCGGTTTAGGGTCTGTAACAGAAAATATATTATTTTGTTTTCCAGATGCATTAAAATACTATCTTCGATTTTTAAACGGTCTTATGCACATACATACTGGATAAAAGCCATATTGCCCCATTGGTGCCAAAAGGTGCCTTCTTATTTCAAAACAGTCGCAAACGATACAAACTGGAGACATATGTGAGTTCCGAATTCAGTTTCAAACATTCTTAGTATTTAAATCGTAAAATGGAGATAAAAACATTTTGAGTGTCATGTGTGTAATAACAACCAGATTTTCGTTATGTCTACACTATCTCATGCAGACTGGAGATAAACCAGTTAAATGCAGTGTATGTATTTAGAGGTTTGTGCACATGTTAACAATTAAACAATAAGACATGCAGTCACCGGATGAATCATTTAAGTATACATACGGGAAATTATGTTTGAATGCTAGGTGTGATAAAAGTGTGCAGTCGTTTTCTCTTTACTCTCAGATACTGGATATTATCTCGTTATCCCCCCCCCCCATTTGAACTACTTCCGTTACTACTACTACTACTACTACTACTACTACTACTACTACTGCTACTGCTACTACTACTACTACTACTACTACTACTACTACATCTTCTACTACTACTACTACTACTACTACTACTACTACTACTACTACTACTACTATTGCTGCTTCTACTGGAACTACTACTACTACCATAATTTTACTACAACTACTGCTGCTTCTTTTATTTCTGCTTCTACTGTACTTCTATTACTTCTACTACTACTACTACTACTACTACTACTACTACTACTACTACTACTACAACAACTACTACTTCTTCTACTACTACTACTACTATTACTACTACTGCTACTACTACTTCTACTACTACTATTACTACTACTACTACTTCTACTACTACTACTTCTGCTACTAGTATTAATGATAATGATGAATGCGAAGATAAGATGATGATGATGATGTTTTTTAGGTTATATGATAATGATTAAGTTACTGATGGGGATGTTGATGATGATGCTAGTCATGATGAGTATGATAATGGTGAGTATGATAATGATGGTGAATATGATGATGATGTTTATGATGGTCGTGGTGATGATGATGGTTGTGGTGATGATGTTGATGGTAGTGGTGATGGTGTCGATATTGATGACGGTATTGATTATGATGATGGTGGTGAAGATGATGTTGATGATGATGATGATGGTGTTGATAATGGTGGTGGTGATGGTTATGATGACGATATTTATGATGGTGTTGAATATGATGATGATGATAATGATGGTGGTGGTGATGATGATGTTGATTATGATGCTGGTGACATTTTAGCGTCTCGTCTGTGTGATATTTTTGATGCAGTTGTAGATAGTGGCCTTTTCCCTGATAAATGAACGGAAGAAGTTGTAATACCATTACATAAGAAAGGGGATAGGTGTAATGTAAATAATTATAGAGGACTCACACGTGTTAGTTGTTTATTAAAAATGTTCACCTCTATTTTAAACAAACGGATAATATCATACATAGTTTCGGATTCTCAGTTTGGATTTAGGAAAAGAAAATCAACGACTGATGCTTAGTTTGCGTTATAGACTATTGTACAAAAACAGTTGCATGGTAAAAGGCTTTATTGTGTTTTTGTAAATTTTAAAAAGACATTTGATAGGACAATGTATTTAACGAAACGGATTATGGTTAACTTTTTATCGGGTAAGTTTTAGTGGGCACATTTTACTTTAACATTTTTTAGAGCTATGTATAATAAGGTTAATTTTATGTAAAGGCTTGCAACAGTTACTCTGATTGTTTTGAATACGCAATGGGATTACGTTAAGGGGAGATAATGTCGCCAAAGATGTTTTCACTATATCTTCAATATTTAGTTATTTTTACAGGATAGTGTTTCAACTGGTTTGAAGATAGATATTGTATTGATACTTTTACTTTTTGCTGATGATATATAATTAACCAGAAAACTTACAGGACAGCTTAAATTTGTTAAATTCATACTGTAAAAAGTGGGGTTTAGAAGTTAATGCACTAAATTTATGGTGTTTTGAAAGCGTGGAAGATTATTGCCAAACCAATGTTACTTTTAATAAAATTCAATTGGACGTTGTTAATGATTTTAATTACTATAGAGAAACGTTTGATGTTAATCAAGAATATCTAAATCTTTAAAAGTATTAAATGTTCTGTTAATAAATGTAAAAAATATTAAAGTAAAGCCGAACACGATGTTGTAGGTTCGATTTTAGGATATGCATCGCAATGTTTGGTATGCCATATAAAGGTTATATAAAACTGTTTGAGTCAATGGTGTGATCTATTGTAGCATACGTAGCAGCCAATTGGGGAACCAAATCTTTCTCATGTAAAGACGCCTTTCAAAATATAGATATGAGAATATTTCTTGGTACGACACGGAATGCACCATTGGCTGCATTGGCAGTTGATACGGCATGGGAACCGGATTGTGCAGGACAGAAAACTGTTGTATCTTATTACTGGATTCGGTTAAATTATATGCTTGTAACAAGATTCAATAAAAAAATATTGAGATATTGTTATTATAGAAAATATCCTCGATGTAAAAATTGGTCTTATATGGTTATAAATAACTTTTCAAGAATTGCTTGAATTAATATAACAAATATGGATAATGTTTTAGCAAAGCATAAAATACTAAATAGTGTTAAAACTGCCTATATCAATACAAATCGGAATGGTATGATAATGTCAACTTGGAATATAGTAGAAATAGTACAGAGGGCAAAATGTTACGTACATACAAATTGTTTAAAACATCATTTGAAATTGAAAACTATTGTACAATTATTCTACCTCGCAATCATAGGTCTGCTGTTTAAATTCCGCTGTGGAACTGCACCAATTCGTTTAGAAACATGTCGCTATGAAAGGTTGCCCGTTTATGAAAGAGTATGCCCATTTTTTAATAACGATGTAGAAAATTAATGAGATCCATGTGATACTTCAATGTCCATTATAAGATGACATAAGATTACTACTGACTGATAATGCTTCTACAGTTGATAGACATTTTAATGATTGTAATGATAAACAAAAGTTAGTTTTCCTATTTAGTAACTCAAATTTGACAAGATTATATGCCAAAACCTGCTATCATATCTTAGAGAGGGGATCAGATAGACTGTTTATAGTACACATAATTATAATGTTCATCTGTTTTAATACTGTACGGTTGTAATAGTGTTTTTATTGTAGCTATTTTACAGTATTTCAGTTTTTATTACAGTAAAGCAATGGTGGTTAATCAGGTCATAACAAATCTGATTTAATTTGATAAATGGTTTCTGAAATTTTGAGATTAACATTTTAGCTTTTTTTTTTTCAAATATATTTATCAGTATATATTAGTATGATATAATATACAATGTAAATCAATTCTATGTAAATTCAGTACATGTTTTATTTGTACAAAACGAAATATTTGATGTAAGTTTCGTATAATTTTATGAGGGAAATTTTACCTCTCAGTCACTTGCAACTCTTCAAAGATTGACATAGTGTATTATTTCGCTATTTTATTATTGCATGTGATTATATTGTTTATACTATGATGAGATATTAAATATTAATATAATTATGGATAATTAGCTAGATACTCTTTGTACATATTTCGATATATCAGAATTTAAAATATTGGTTTAAGTTGTTGTGTCATTAAATGTCATGTACAAATTGTCATATGAAGCCTAGCTGGTAAAAAGTGTCTGTTAACAAATGTAAATGATGCCCGGATGAGTAGAATAGCTCTTTTCATTAGTCAACGAGTCGAGCTGAAAAAAAAAACAATTTAAAAAAGGTTTATGGTTACAAAGACAACTCCGTCATGATTGCCAGTGTATTAATGTACTAAATTCTAATGAAAACAAAGCAAAAGGTCAACTAACCATTTGCAATAAATGTACGTTATAAGTACTGTTCTTTGAAATAATTACACCATGACATGAACAGAAAGGTAACTGACTGACTATAAATATGAGTTCATGCATACTTGGAAACCGTAATTTAAGTGTTGTTTTTTTTAAAAAGGATCGACTTTGATTATAGTCGAGGGTATTACGGTAGATTGAATGCATTTAAATCGCTTCTCATTAAAGTCTTAATAAATTTTATATCAACCACTGTATGCTGCAGCATGTGTATCAATACAATTGTTTGTTACCATCACGATTGACCATTGGCGAGCTATTTGCCATATTTGGTCTCATGAGCCCATTCTAACAGTGATAATAGACAAAATCTAGTATAGATATACTATATTTATTACCATGTGTAATAATGTGGTTAAAATAGCAACCCCAGACAGTGCTGTACAATCCCATATCCGGACGTCTTGGGCAAATAGAAAATTGGACAAGTAGAACAGTGTACAAGTCACCCGTTACAAAATTTTAGTCTCTTTAATACCTCCACTTGTATTAATTACTGATGACTCGTCAAACATTATATAATATTCTATTTGAGGCTCTAACATCTTTATTCAAAACGATTTATTTTTGAAATTTATGGATAAACAAAACTAACATTTTCATAATATTAATAGTTATATATGTTTAAATTTTGATTTTAGTTAAAACAGTGCCGTCAATCAAACGACATTAAGGACGAACGAGACTAGGACCGAATCGACGAAGATATGAAAAAAGGTTACCTCCCCTATTTGAAATATCACCATTTACTTAATAACATGTTAGTCAAGAGAATAATATCAAAGATTTCTTTCAATTAGCGACTATGCTGATTGATGGTGCATTATACTGGTGTTTGGAATCTTGATCGGCACTCATCAATGCCAGTAGTAAGTTTTTTACAGTGTGAAATGCATCTTTGTAAGATATAAGTGGATTTTATTCTAAATGGCAATTATATAGTTATGCACTTTACCGGTATTTATCGGTCTAGTTTCATTTAATTCTTACAAATGACAATGCTATACTGTAATTCTATTTTTTTATTTTCTAACTTGTATACGTCAATGGCACATGTCTTATTAACCTGACCACGGGCAATTTAATGAATTGATTTTGTCATTTATGATGATGTTTCTACCGACTGCGATACCGCAACAACGCCAAAAAAACAAAAAAAAAAACAAAAAACAAAACAAAAAAAGAACACGATGAGATACTTACCCATGTATAAGCATTTTTATTAATATACACAGGACAACTTGGTTCGAATGTCGTTATTGGCAAAGTTTTATAATGTTTGATCAAAATAGAATTACAGTTATATGTATTTGAAACTTTTAACAAGTGTCAAAATTTTATCCGGACGGTTCATGATCAAACATTTTTATCTTTTTTATAAAAAACCGACTTACATAGCAACTGATATGACTTGATTGGCTTTGCATTAGGTATAATAAATGCACACCAAATATTTTAAAGATTAGGTCCGCGGTAGTAACTGAGTAATGACAAGATTTAATCTAAGGTGCTAACTGAGTAATGACAAGATTAAGCATAAGGTGCTAACTAATTTATGACAAGATTAAATCTAAGGTGCTAACTGAGAAATGACAAGATTAGGTCGGCGGTGTTAACTTAGTAATGACAAGATTGAGTCTAAAGTGCTAACTAAGTTATGACAATATTAAGTCTAAGGTGCTAACTGAGTAATGACAAGATTAGGTCGGCGGTGCTAACTGAGTAATGACAAGATTAAGTCTAAGGTGCTAACTGAGTAATGACAAGATTAAGTGTAAGGTGCTTACTGAGTAATGACAATATTAAGTCTAAGGTGCTAACTGAGTAATGACAAGATTGAGTCTAAGGTGCTAACTGAGTAATGACAAGATTAGGTAGGCAGTGCTAACTGAGTAATGACAAGATTAAGTCTAAGGTGCTAACTGAGTAATGATAAGATAAGGTCTGCGATGCTAACTGAGTAATGACAAGATTAAGTCTAAGGTGCTAACTTAGTAGTGACAATATTAAGTCTAAGGTGCTAACTTAGTAATGACAAGATTAAGTCTAAGGTGCTAACTTAGTAATGACAAGATTTAGTCTAAGATGCTAACTAAGTAATGACAAGATTAAGTCTAAGGTGCTTACTAAGTTATGATAAGATTAAGTTTAAGGTGCTAATTGAGTAGCGACAATATAAGGTCGGTGGTGCTAACTGAGTAATGACAAGATTAAGTCTAAGGTGCTAATTGAGTAATGACAATAAAAGTTCGGTGGTGCTAACTTAGTAATGACAAAATTAAGTCTAAGGTCCTAACTAAGTAATTACAAGATTAAGTCTAAGGTGCTAACTTAGTAATGACAAGATTAAGTCTACGGTGTTAACTAAGTTATGACAAGATTAGGTCGGAGGTGCTAACTGAGTAATGACAAGATTAAGTCTAAGGTGCTAATTGAGTCATGACAATATAAGTTCTGTAGTGCTAACTGAGTAATGACAAGATTAAGTCTAAGGTCTTAACTAAGTAATTACAAGTTTAAGTCTAAGGTGCTAATTGAGTCATGACAATATAAGTTCTGTAGTGCTAACTGAGTAATGACAAGATTAAGTCTAAGGTCTTAACTAAGTAATTACAAGATTAAGTCTAAGGTGCTAACTTAGTAATGACAAGATTAAGTCTAAGGTGCTAACTTAGTAATGACAAGATTAAGTCTAAGGTGCTCACTGAATAATGACAAGATTAAGTCGGAGGTACTAACTGAGTAATGACAAGATTAAGTCTAAGGTGCTAACTTAGTAATGACAAGATTAATTCCACGATGCTAAATAAGTTATGACAAGATTAAGTCTTAGCTGCTAAGTTATGACAAGATTAAGTCTAATGTGCTAACTGAGTAATGACACGATTAAGTCTAAGGTGCTAACTGAGAAATGACACGATTAGTTCGGCGGTGCTTACTGAGTAATGACAAGATTAAGTTTTAGGTGCTAACTAAGTAATGACAAGATTAAGTCTAAGGTGCTAACTGAGTAATGATAAGATTGAGTCTAAGGTGCTGAGTAATGACAAGATTAGGTAGGCGGTGCTGAGTAATGACAAGATTAAGTCTAAGGTGCTAACTGAGTAATGATAAGATGAGGTCGGCGATGCTAACTGAGTAATGACAAGATTAAGTCTAAGGTGCTAACTTAGTAGTGACAAGATTAAGTCTTAGGTGCTAACTAAGTAATGACAAGATTAAGTCTAAGGTGCTTACTGAGTAATGACAAGATTAAGTCCACGGTGCTCACTAAGAAATGCCATGATAAGTTCAATGGTGCTAACTTAGAAATGACATGATAAGTTCCATGGTGCTAACTTAGAAATGCCATGATAAGTTCCACGGTGCTAACTTAGAATTGTCATGATCAATTCCACGGTGCTAACTTAGAAATACCATGATAAGTTCCACGGTGCTAACTAAAAATGCCATTATAAGTTCCATGGTGCTTACTAAAAAATGCAATGATCATTTCTACGGTGCTAACTTAGAAATGCCATGATAAGTTCCACGGTACTAATTTAGTAATGACAAGATTATGTCCATGGTGCTACCTGAATAATATCAATGCCAATAAAAATGTTTAAACTAAATAAACTAATGGAGAAACATATGTTTTGCGGACGGGAATTCGGCCGAATATCGGCCCCAAAAACGTAAAAAATGTATTGCTATAATTACGTATATAAATGACTAAGGAAGGTGAAAAGTAGAGCGAGAGTAAACTTTAACTTCCATATTTCTTCTGTAAATTGAAACCATTTAATATCTGTGTTCCAATTAATTAAAATGAAATAAGTTTGATATTTTAATTCCATTTCAGATTGTTAACATGAACAATATGAAACTATGATCAAAAGTTCTTCAACGAAAACCCAGTATTGTACTTGCTGATATTTGAATGTAAAGTCAACATGTCCATCTCTCTGAATCTAAAACTTTCTAAAGAGATGTATACTGGAAATAAACTATTTAAGTGTCAGGTGTGTAGTAAGACGTTTACACGCTCATCAGATCTAAACAGTCACATACTGGTACATACTGATGATAAACCGTTCGAGTGTCAAGTGTGTAGCAAAACATGTAAACGTTCATCCGATCTAAACAGTCACATGCGGATACATACTGGTGAAAAACCATTTGAGTGTCAGGTTTGCAATAAGACGTTTACACAGTCGTCAGCTCTAAAAACTCACATGCGGATACATACTGGTGATAAACCATTTGAGTGTCAGTTTTGTAATAAGAAGTTTACAGACTCGTCAACTTTAAAGGGGCACACGCGAATACATACTGGTGATAAACCATTCGAGTGTCAGTTGTGTAATCAGAAGTTTACAAAGTCGTCAAGTTTAAAGACTCATATGCGGATACATACTGGTGATAAACCTTTTCAGTGCCAGGTTTGTAATAAGAAGTTTACAGAATCTTCAACTCTAAGCAGGCATATGCGTATCCATATTGGTGATAAACCAATTGAGTGTCAGTTGTGTAATAAGAAGTTTACAGAGCTGTCAACTTTAAACAATCACATGCAGATTCATTCTGGTGAGAAACTCTTTGAGTGTCAGGTGTGTAATAAGAAGTTTAGATATTCGTCATATCTAAACAGTCACATGCGGATACATACTGGTGATGAGCCCTTTGAGTGTCAGATATGTAATGCAATGTTTGCATGGTCGTCAGCTCTAAATAAACACATGCAGATACATACTGGTTTCAAACCCTTTGAGTGCCAGGTTTGTAGTAAGAAATTTACACAATCTTCAAATCTAAAGAATCATATGCGTATACATACTGGTGATAAGCCATTTGAGTGTCAGGTGTGTAATAAAACGTTTACACGTTCGTCAACTGTAAGCAATCACTCTCGGATACATACTGTTGATAAAACATTTGAATGTTAAATACGGCATAAAAGGTTTAAACAGCCGTTAGTGCTTAGCAATGACATGCGAATACATACTGGTGATAAACCATTAATGTGTCAGTTGTGTAAATAGAAGTTACAGAGACGTAAACTTTAACGTGC
Source organism: Panopea generosa (assembly GCA_029582155.1). Lineage (NCBI taxonomy): Eukaryota > Metazoa > Mollusca > Bivalvia > Adapedonta > Hiatellidae > Panopea > Panopea generosa. The sequence goes on along the minus strand of CM055904.1, from coordinate 50,192,757 downwards.
TACATGCGGATACATACTGGAGATAAACCATTTGAATGTCTGATGTGTAACAAGATGTTTATGCAGATTCATATAAGTGATATAGTTTTAAAATGCGAGTCGTGTAATAAGATACTCGCAGAGACGTCATCTCTAAACAAATACATGCGAATACTTACCGGTGATTAACCATTTGAGTGTCTGGTGTGTATTAAGACGTTTAACGGTTCATCAGATCTAAACCGAAACCTGCGGATTCATACGAGTGATATAGTCTTAATATGTCAGTTGTGTAATAAGATACTCACACAGTTGTCATCTTTAAATAATCACATGCGGATCCATACGGGTGATATAATGTTAGAATGTCAGTCGTGTAATAACATACTCACACAGTGGTCATCGCTAAACAATCACATGCGGATCCATACGGGATATATAGTGTTAGAATGTCAGTCATAAAATAACATACTCACACAGTCGTCATCGCTAAACAATCACATGTGGAACCATACGGGTGATAAATATTTGAGTGTCAGGTATGTAATAAGAAGTTTACAACGTTTTCACATCTAAACAATCACATGTTGATACATACTGGTGATAAACCATTTGAGTGTCAGTTATGTAATCAGAAGTTTACAAAGTCGTCAAGTTTAAAGACTCATATGCGGATACATACTGGTGATAAACCTTTTCAGTGCCAGGTTTGTAATAAGAAGTTTACAGAATCTTCAACTCTAAGCAGGCATATGCGTATCCATATTGGTGATAAACCAATTGAGTGTCAGTTGTGTAATAAGAAGTTTACAGAGCTGTCAACTTTAAACAATCACATGCAGATTCATTCTGGTGAGAAACTCTTTGAGTGTCAGGTGTGTAATAAGAAGTTTAGATATTCGTCATATCTAAACAGTCACATGCGGATACATACTGGTGATGAGCCCTTTGAGTGTCAGATATGTAATGCAATGTTTGCATGGTCGTCAGCTCTAAATAAACACATGCAGATACATACTGGTTTCAAACCCTTTGAGTGTCAGGTTTGTAGTAAGAAATTTACACAATCTTCAAATCTAAAGAATCATATGCGTATACATACTGGTGATAAGCCATTTGAGTGTCAGGTGTGTAATAAAACGTTTACACGTTCGTCAACTCTAAGCAATCACTCTCGGATACATTCTGTTGATAAAACATTTGAATGTTAAATACGGCATAAAAGGTTTAAACAGCCGTTAGTGCTTAGCAATGACATGCGAATACATACTGGTGATAAACCATTAATGTGTCAGTTGTGTAAATAGAAGTTACAGAGACGTAAACTTTAACGTGCTACATGCGGATACATACTGGAGATAAACCATTTGAATGTCTGATGTGTAACAAGATGTTTATGCAGATTCATATAAGTGATATAGTTTTAAAATGTGAGTCGTGTAATAAGATACTCGCAGAGACGTCATCTCTAAACAAATACATGCGAATACTTACCGGTGATTAACCATTTGAGTGTCTGGTGTGTATTAAGACGTTTAACGGTTCATCAGATCTAAACCGAAACCTGCGGATTCATACGAGTGATATAGTCTTAATATGTCAGTTGTGTAATAAGATACTCACACAGTTGTCATCTTTAAATAATCACATGCGGATCCATACGGGTGATATAATGTTAGAATGTCAGTCGTGTAATAACATACTCACACAGTGGTCATCGCTAAACAATCACATGCGGATCCATACGGGATATATAGTGTTAGAATGTCAGTCATAAAATAACATACTCACACAGTCGTCATCGCTAAACAATCACATGTGGAACCATACGGGTAATAAATATTTGAGTGTCAGGTATGTAATAAGAAGTTTACAACGTTTTCACATCTAAACAATCACATGTTGATACATACTGGTGATAAACCATTTGAGTGTCAGTTGTGTAAAAATATATTTACAGAGTCATCTGTTTTAAAGAGACATATGTGGATACATTCTGGTGATAAACCCTTTGAGTGTCAGATGTGTAATAAGAAGTTTAGATATTCATCATATCGAAACATTCACATGCGGATATATACTGGTGATGAGTTCTTTGAGTGTCAGACATGTAATAAGATTTTTACATTGTCGTCGGCTCTAAACAAATACATGCTGATACATACCGGTTATAAACCCTTTGAGTGCCAGGTATGTAATAAGACGTTTACACAATTTTCAAATCTAAAGAATCATATGCGTATACATACTGGTGATAAACCATTTGAGTGTCAGGTGTGTAGAAAAATGTTTACACATTCGTCAATTCTACGCAATCACTTGCAGATACATACTGGTATTAAAAATTTGAAAGTTAGATGTGGCATGAAAAGATTATACAGTTGTCAACGCTAAGAAATGACATGCGAATACATACTGCTGATAATCCATTTATGTGTTAGTTGTGTATTAAGAAGTTAGAAGAGTCATCAGTTGTAAAGAGGTACATGCGGAAATATTTGGTGATAAACCACTTGAATTTCTGGTGTGTAGTAAGACGTTTACAGTGTCAAGTTTTTTTTGTTTCTAAACAGACCGCGGCGTGGTCTAGTGGTAGAGCAAGGCCTCACATGCGGAAGGTCGTGGGTTCAATCCCCGGCCGGGTCATACCAAAGACTTTAAATATGGTACTAGAAGCTTCCTCGCTTTACGCTCAGCATTTAAAGGAGAGTTCTAGGTCTTATCGGCCTGGTGTCAGTATAATGTGACTGGATGGGGTATCATACCATATGTCTGCGGCATGATACTCCAGTGTGACAGTGCTCAGAATGCTGTCTCAAGTAGACACCGTCGCGATATCACTGAAAAACTGTTGAAAGCGATGCTAAACATAATACAACATTGTTTCTAAACAAGCACATGCGACTACTGGTGATAATCCATTTGATTTTCATGATTGGAATAAGAAATTTACCGGTTGATCCGATCTATACAGGCACATGCGGATTCATATTAGTCATTAGTCTTAGAATGTCAGTAGTGTAATAAGATACTTACTCGTACGGTCGACATCTCTAAACAAACACATGTGAATACATACTCATCATCTGGTGATAAAGCATTTGAATGCCTGGTGTGTAATAATACATTTACAGAGTTGTCACATCTAAACAAGCACATACAAATACATAATGGTGATAAACCATTTGAGTGTCAGGTTTGTTGTCGAAGTTAACCTGTTCATCAGATCTGTACGGATCCATACGGGTGATATTGTGTAAGAATGTCAATTTTGTAATAAGATACTCGCACAGTCGTCATATCAATTACATGCGGATACAAACTGGTGATAAATTATTTGGTTGTCAAGAATGTAATAAGAAATTTAAAAGATCTTCAAATATTAACAGTCACATGTTGATACATACTGGTGATAAACCCTTAGAATGACTGGTGTTTAATAGGAAGTTTACACAATCTTGAAATCTTAACAGTCATTTGCGTATACATACTTGTGATAAACTATTTGAATGTCAGATGTGTTGTAAAATGTTTATACATTCGTCAACTCTAAGCAATCTCTTACTAGTGATAAAACCTTTGAAAGTTAGATGTGGCATGAAAAGTTTATACATCGGTCAACGCTAAGCAATCACATGCGAATGCATACGTGTATTATTAGAACAAACATAAGAATTTATCTTCAAACCAGAAATTGAGCTCAACATTTCAATTAATAATATTAAATATTCAAATGAAGATTGGTTTTCATTCAACAAATTTGTGGCATCCTAATTAATAGCAGTGTATTTGATAATATTTTTGCGTTTATTACGCCTTCAATATTGTTATCGTTATGCTTGGACCTGTCTTGGCTACGATTAGGTTGTGCCCGTGGATTTGGTAGCTTGCAGGGTAGCTTAGCTCCCCTGTTCAAAATATCACCATTTACTTAATAAACTATTGGTCAAAAAGATTATTAACGATTTCTTTTAATGTCGTCTATACTGATTTGAGATTCTTTAATTGTATGTTAAGAAACATGGTCGACAATAATATTTGCCAGCAGTAACTATTTTACAGTAAACTAAAATATATATCTTTGTAAGATATAAATGGAGTGTAGACCAAATGCGTACATGCCGTTATTTTTCCAGATTTTGCTGTTCAATTTATTTTTAAATGTTAATCCCCACAAAGTTTGCCAGAGACGGTACGTTCATGTATGAGTCCCTGTGTATGTCAGCAAATTGTACAAAGGACTTCTTCTACAGCTTTTATTTTGTTTATTTTAGATGTACGGTTTTGTTTGTTTTTATTTAATTTACATCGATTGTGAAACAAATTCTTACTTATCATGCTTGATGTCTTCCCTTATATAACGAAAACCAGACATATGCTGTAAATGTGTCTTGCCAACCACACATAGCCGTGGCGGAGGATCGACCCTTCCCCGAACACTTACCCCATCACTTACCCCCTCATGTGAAAGTGTACCAGTCGCTTCACCATGTATATGTGGAAATATTCTAATCGTTTCACCGTGTATATGTGAAAGTATACACGTCGCTTCACCGTCTATATGTGTAAGAATACAAGTCACTTTACCGTGTATATGTGAAAGTATACAAGTCGCTTCACTGTGTATAGGTGAAAGTGTAACAGTCGCTCAGCATGTATATATGAAATGTCCAGTCACTTTACCATGTATATGTGAAAGTATACCAGTTGTTTCACCTTGTATATGTGAAAGTAAACCAGTCGCTCACCATGTATCTGTGAAAGTATACCAGTCACTTTACCATGCATATGTGAAAGTATACAAGTCGCTTCACCATGTATATGTGAAAGTATACCAGACGATCACCATGTATATGTGAAAGTATACAAGTCGCTTCACCATGTATATGTGAAAGCATACCAGTCGCTCACCATGTATATGTGAAAGTATATATGTGAAAGTATACAAGTCGCTTCACCATGTATATGTGACTGTATACATGTCGCTCACCATGTATATGTGAAAGTATACCAGTCACTCTCCATGTATATGTGAAAGTATACCAGTCGCTTCACCATGTATATGTGAAAGTATACCAATCACTCACCATGTATATGTGAAAATATACCAGTCGCTCACCATGTATATGTGTAAGTATACATGTCGCTTCACCATGTATATGTGGAAGTATGCCAGTCGCTTTACCATGTATATGTGAAAGTATACAAGTGGCTTCACCATGTATATGTGAAAGTATACTAGTCGCTTCACCATGTATATGTGAAAGTATACCAGTCACTTTACCATGTATATGTGAAAGTATACCAGTCACTTTACCATGCATATGTGAAAGAATACCAGTGGCTTCACTATGTATATGTGAAAGAATACCAGTCGCTTCACCATGCATATGTGAAAGTGTACTTGTCACTTCACCATATGTATGTGAAAGTGTACCAGTCGCTTCACCATGTATATGTGTAAGTTTACCAGTCGATTCACCACATATATGTGAAAGTATACAAGTTGCTTCACCATGTATATGTGAAAGTATACAAGTCATTTTACCATATATATGTGCAAGTATAACAGGCGCTTCACCATGTTTGTGTGAAAAAGTACCAGTCGCTTCTCCATATGAATGTGAAAGTATACCAGTCGTTTCACCATGTATATGTGAAAGTATACCAGTCACTTTACCATGTATATGTGAAAGTATACAAGTCGCTTCACCATGTATATGTGAAAGAGTACAAGTCGCTTCATCATGTATATTTGAAAGTGTACCAGTCGCTTCACTATGCCAATGTGAAAGTGTACCAGTCACTTCACCATGTATTAATGTGAAAGTGTACCAGTCACTTCACCATGTATATGTGGAAGTGTACCAGTCGCTTCACCAAGCATATATTAAAGTGTTCCAGTTGCTTCACCGTGTATATGTGAAAGTGTACCACTTGCTTCACCGTGTATATGTGAAAGTGTACAAGTCGCTTCAACGTGTATATGTGAAAGTATACCAGTCACTCACCATGTATATGTGAAAGTTTACCAGTCGCTCACCCTCTATATGTGAAAGTATACATGTTGCTTCACCATGTATATGTGAAAGTATGCCAGTCACTTTACCATGTATATGTGAAAGTATTCAAGTCGCTTCACCATGTATATGTGAAAGTATACCAGTCGCTCACCAAGTATACGTGAAAGTATACCAGTCACTTTACCATGTATATGTTAAAGTATACAAGTCACTTCACCATGTTTATGTGAAAGTATACCAGTCACTTTACCATGCATATGTGAAAGTATACCAGTCGCTTCACTATGCATATGTGAAAGTATACAAGTCACTTTACCATGCATATGTGAAAGTATACCAGTCGCTTCACCATGCATATGTGAAAGTATGCCAGTCACTTACCATGTATATGTGAAAGTAAAACAGTCGCTTCACCATGTGTATGTGAAAAATACCAGTCGCTTCTCCATGTGCATGTGAAAGTATACCGGTCTCTTCACCATGTATATGTGAAAGTATACCAGTCACTTTATCATGTTTATGTGAAAGTATACAAGTCGCTTCACCATGTATATGTGAAAGAATACAAGTCGCTTCATCATGTATATGTTAAAGTGTACCAGTCGCTTCACTGTGCCTATGTGAAAGTGTACCAGTCACTTCACTATGCCTATGTGAAAGTGTACCAGTCACTTCACCATGTACTAATGTGAATATGTACCAGTCACTTCACCATGTATATGTAAAAGTGTTCCAGTTGCTTCACCGTGTATATGTGAAAGTGTACAAGTCACTTCATCATGTACTAATATGAAAGTGTACCAGTTGCTTCACCGTGTATATATGAAAGTGTACAAGTCGCTTCACCGTATATATGTGAAAGTATACCAATCGCGTCACCGTGTATATGTTAAAGTAAACAAGTCTCTTCATTTGTATATGTGAAAGTATACAAGTCACTTTATCATGTATATGTGAAAGTATAGAAGTCACTTTACCATGTATATGTGAAAGTATACAAGTCGTTTCACCATGTATATGTGAAAGTATACCAGACGATCACCATGTATATGTGAAAGTGTACCAGTCGCTCACCATCTATATGTGAAAGTATACAAGTGGCTTCACCATGTATATGTGAAAGAATACCAGTCGCTCACCATGTATATGTGAAAGTATACCAGTCACTCACCATGTATATGTGAAAGTATACCAGTCGCTCACGATCTATATGTGAAAGTATACATGTCGCTTCACCATGTATATGTGAAAGTATGCCAGTCACTTTACCATGTATATGTGAAAGTATACAAGCTGCTTCACCATTTATATGTGATAGTATACCAGTCGCTCACCATGTATATGTGAAAGTGTACCGGTCACTTCACCATGTATATGTGAAAGTATACAAGTCGCTTCACCATGTATATGTGAAAGTATACCAGTCGCTTCACCATGTATATGTGAAAATATACAAGTCGCTTCACCATGTATATGTGAAAGTATACCAGTAGCTCACCATGTATATGTGAAAGTATACCAGTCACTTTACCATGCGTATGTGAAAGTATACCAGTCGCTTCACCATGCATATGTGAAAGTGTACCAGTCACTTCACCATCTATATGTGAAAGTATACAAGTCGCTTCACCATGTATATGTGAAAGTATACAAGTCACTTTACCATGTATATGTGAAAGTATAACAGTCGCTTCACCATGTGTATGTGAAAAAGTACCAGTCGCTTCTCAATGTGCATGTGAATGTATACCAGTCGCTTCACCATGTATATGTGAAAGTATACAAGTCGCTTCACAATGTATATCTGAAAGTATACCAGTAGCTTCACTATGTATATGTGAAAGTATACAAGTCGCTTCACCATGTATATCTGAAAGTATACCAGTAGCTTCACTATGTATATGTGAAAGTATACAAGTCACTTCACCATGTATAATTGGAAGTGTACAAGCTGCTTCATCATGTATATGTGAAATTGTACCAGTCGCTTTACCATGCATACGTGAAAGTATACAAGTCGCTTCACCATGTATATGTGAAAGTATACAAGTCACTTTACCATGTATATGTGAAAGTATAAAGGTCGCTTCACCATGTGTATGTGAAAAAGTACCAGTCGCTTCTCCATGTGTATGTGAAAGTATACCAGTCGCTTCACCATATAAATGTGAAAGTATACAAGTCGCTTCGCCATGTATATGTGAAAGTGTACCAGTCGCTTCACTATGTATAGGTGAAAGTGTACCAGTCGCTTCACTATGTATATGTGAAAGAAATGTACAAGTCACTTGACCATGTAGATGTAAAAGTGTACAAGTCACTTGACCATGTATACGTGAACGTATACCCATCGCTTCACCATGTATATGTGAAAGTTTACAAGTCGTTTTACCTTTTATATGTAAAAGTGTACCAGTCGCTTCACCATGTATATGTGAAAGTATACCAGTTGCTTCACCATGTATTTGTGAAAGAACACCAGTCGCTTAACCATGTATTTGTGAAAGTATACAAGTCGCTTCACCATGTATTTGTAAAAGTATAGCAGTTGTTTCACCATGTTTATGTATAAGTGTACATTATTTCTTGAATATTATTTCAAACAACTTTGTTTTTTTCACCTTATTATTTTACAATAGTGATAAATAAGTAATAACGCATTTCTTGTGTCATTGGTACTATAATTATTAGTAGTTCTGTGACATATGTTTAGAAATTAGTACGTAATGAGACGTGTGGACCTGTATACTTTAGATTAATTGTCTTTTTATAATTTTAGATGTATGTTTTATGTACTGACAGACTATTATTATAATGTGACAAATTTCTGTTACAATTTCAGTAAATTCAATCATAAAAGTCAAGTATTATTATGAACTTCAAGCATAAAATGTTTACTAGTCTTTGTTTTGTTTTCTTACTTCCATGTACGAGCGTTCCTTTACTACGTGTATTTACATTCCTGGAGATTAATTGTTGTACCATTATTTCTTGTTGAACTTAGAAGGTACGATAATCATCTGTATAATTCCCATGGCAGGTCAAATGATTACATGTATACCAACTAATTTTTTTAGACCGAACGTGAATAGAGCCAAAACGACCAGGATTAAAATAAGTTACCTCCCCTATATAAAGTTTCGCCATTTACATGATCACAGCAGGTCAGCCGGATTATAAACGATTTCTTTCATTTCTCGATTTTTCTACAAGGTAACCATGGCCATCATGACGGTAGTATCGACATGTACCCCGTTGTTGCTTACACAAAAGATAGATCAAACCAAAATTTATTCAAACCACCAATGTTTTACTCACAAATGTTTGATATGTCCTAAAATGTTCACTTAATGGTCAACGCTCTGAGCTACGAGCGTGTTAACATGTAAAAAGTATGTAAATAATGCGTTAACGAAAGAATCCCACACGTTTGTAAACACAATATATCCGCTATAAATTGCGCTTTCAGGTCTTGTCTACTTCTACTGCGACGCCATGATGAATATTTTCAAACATTATTCAGATATATTCGGATGTTTTCGGTAGTTATATCCATATATGGCCCATATCCGTAAATTTGTAATCTTAAAGTGGTGTTGAAAATATATAATCGGATACACCCATGTAATTAGATGGATAAATAAATGGGTAGATTGGCGGATGAATGACGGATGGATGGATTAAAAGATCATCTTGAAGTGTAATTAACATAGTAAATGGAAAAAAAGAAGATTATATTCTAATTATATTACAAACTGAAGGCGTACCCGGGAGAAAGCCTACGTACGTAAGTCCATTGCTTTATTCCATGCATGAAGTATATTATCAATAGAACGATCGTTTTGAAATTGTATGATTTAAATACTAACAACGTGCTGTAATGCTCATTTTGGGCGTGTACAGTATCGAAAGAAAGAAAACAACAAACAATTATAGATTTATAACCGATGATTGTTTTTTCTTACTTTAACTGATCTATTATCGATGATAACCGTAGGTACATCATTTACCAAAATGCATTTATTTCGTCCGTTTGTGGTTGTTTGTGCTGATATGTTTCAATCTTATTTTTTGTTTTCATTGGTAGACTAAACCTATTCCTTAAGAAATATCGCGCTACTTTAAGCAAGTATTTAAGCCTACTTCATTTTTAATAAAAAAATAACGTGGCATCACTGGTTCTTTAAAACAATATAATAATATATCCATATAGGGGTTATACCCATGTGTGATTATACAATTATATATGTAACTACATATTTGATATTGTTGTATCAGTAACGTTTGTTACGGTATTAAAATAACCTTATTGCACAGCAATGTATCGCCTGTGTTGAGAGCAGAGGTTTGGTGGTAATTGTGGAAAACGGTACCTGGTCCGTCTTTTTGCCATATTACATTGAGACAAAATATAATGCACTAACCATATGGTGTTTCGGACAAAGTAGTAAACTTTGATGCTTAGATCAATGAAAAAGTATCAGCTTTGTTTTAATAATTTGGGGAACTAACCACTAAGGTGTTCTTTGTCAGCAATGGTACTAGTTGAATTGAAGTACTCTTGTCACCTATACATGTATGTACTTTAATACAATTAATGGGAAAAAATATCCTGATTAGATAATTTACGTTAAAATTCATCTTTTATTTACAATAAACCCAATACGCTATTTTGAAACAACGTCATTCTATTTTTAGATGGAATCTACCGTAGAAGGGATGGAAACATTTAATCTGTTACATAAGTTGTTCAACACAATATATTCAATATTGCCATGTTACCTGTTTTGGAAGATTCTACTTAATACTAAAATTTTCATTATTATTAATATTATTAGTAATGCTATTTGCCATACTCCTTAATATTGTGGCTGAGTTTGACCGTTTCACTGGGAGATGTGTAATGTCCCGATACAACAATGTCATCTAATTTTAACAGGGACGGTCCATATGTTTCAGTTTAAGTTTGGACAAATTAAGACTATATGTTCAAGCCGAATGGTAATTTTAAACTGATGAAGTGTTTTTTTAGCTTTATGGGAATGGGGACGGGTCCCATCATAGGTAACAAAAACGCCGTAATGACTAAAAAAGGGGAAAACACAAAATGAAAATTGTAAATTATGTATACTTAACACAGTTTATCCCTGTTCTTCATTCTTAAGATTCTTTTAAATTGGCATTAAAGGGAGTATATCAGGATTAAAAAAAAATGATGAACACATTTTATATAGCATGCCTATTTAGCTATAGATACTGTAACTCATTTACTGTATTGCCAAAAGAATAACTATTTAAACATGTCAAAATAATATATTGAAAAGGATTTTCCTGACGGGTTCTACGCGCCTAGGTTAGACTAAAATATATTTCCCGCTTAAAATTGCAACATATTTTGTGATGTATTAAATGAGTCACATTTTGATTTCAGTTTGATCCGTCATGCAGTAGAGAGAAGATCGTCATGTAGTATTTAAACGCTTTTTAACACTTCGATTGAATCGTCGATTGTGTCACATTTTGGTGGGTTTGATATACCAAAACCATTCAGATTTTATTATTTTATGATATTAAGATCCTTTTTATCCTGTTTGAAACACTTTTATTGTTTAAGACATTCATAGCGCCTTTAGGGTTAAGGTAAGGTTTCGTGATATACTCCCATTAACCCCATCGTAAAACACAAAATCTAAAATATATACTTTTAGGGGAATATTTTCATTAACTCGTTGGAAAACATGTTTTACAGCGGAGAGTGAGGCCGAACATCGGCCCCTTAAACAGGAAAAACTATAATGTTATTATTACGAATATAAAGGACTAAGAAAAGTGAAAAGTAGAGCGAGAATTAGGACTTTAATTTTCATATCTCTGCTGTACATTCAAACCATTTAGTACATTTTCTAATTATTTAGCTGCAATAAATTTGATATTTTATTTTTATTTCAGATTGTTAACATATTTGATATGAGATTATGTTAAAAGGTTCTTCAACAGAAGTGCAGTATTGTACTTGCTGATGGCGGAATGTTAAGTCAACATGTCCAAGTCATTGAATCTAAAACTTTCTAGTGAGATAAGTACTAGAAGTAAACCAATTGAGTGCCAGATGTGTAATAAGACGTTTACAATTTCATCAGTTTTAAAGAGACACGTGGGACACATACTGGTGATAAACCATTTGAGTGTCAGGTGTGTAATAAGACGTTTACAAGGTCATCAGTTTTAAAGAGACACGTGCGGACACATACTGGTGATAAACCATTTGAGTGTCAGGTGTGTAATAAGAAGTTTATACAGTCGTCAAGTTTAAAGATCCACGTGCGGATGCATACTGGTGAAAAAACATTTGATTGTCAGATGTATGATATGACGTTTTCACAGTCGTCAAGTCTAAACATTCAAACGCGGATACATACAGGTGATAAGCCATTTGAGTGTCTGGTGTGTAATAAGACGTTTACAGAATCGTCATGTTTAAAGATCCAGGTGCGGATACATACTGGCGATAAACCATTTGAGTGTCAGGTGTGTGATAAGACGTTTACAGTGTCGTCTCATCTGAACAGACACATGCGTATACATACTGGTGATAAACCGTTTGAGTGTCAGATGTGTAATAAACAGTTTACACAGTCGTCTAATCTAAACAGTCACATGCGGATACATACTGGTGATAAACTACTTGAGTGTAAGGTGTGTAATAAAAAGTTTACACAGTCGTCTAATCTGAACAGACATACGCGTATACATACAGGTGATAAAACATTTTAGTGTCTGGTATGTAATAAGACGTTTACAGAATCGTCACCTCTTAACAGGCACATGAAGATACATACTTGTGATAAACCATTTAAGTGTCATGTGTGTAATAAGACGTTTATAAAGTCGTCAAGTTTAAAGCGCCACTTGCCTATACATACTGTTGATAAACCATTTGAGTGTCAGGTGTGTAATACGAAGTTTGCACGTTCGTTATACATATCTGAACAGTCACATGCGTATACATACTGGTGGTGATAAACCATATGAGTGTCAGATGTGTAATAAGAAAATTAAACTTAAGACGTTTACAGAATCGGCATCTCTAAACAATCGCATGTGAATACAAAATTGTGATAAACTCTTTGAGTGCCAGATTTGTTAAAAGACTTTGACAGTGTCATCAGATCTAAACAGTCACGTGCGAATACATACTGATAATAAACAATATTAGTGTCGGATGTGCAATAAGACGTTTAAACAGTCATCACATCTAAACAGTCACATGTGTATACATACTGGATATAAACCATTCGAGTGTCAGGTGTGTTATAAGACGTTTACAGAGTCGTCAACTTTAAAGAAGCACATGCGTATACATACTGGTAATAAACCATTTGAGTGCTAGATGTGTTGTATGACATTTCCGTCTTTGTCAACTCTCAAAAGGCACATGTGGATGCATACTGATGATAAAACATTTTAATGTCAGGTGTTTAATAAAAAGTTTGTACGCTTAGTCTATCTAAACAGACACATGCGTGTTTATACTTGTGATAAACCATTTGAGTGCCAGGTTTGTTATAAGCAATTTACACATTTGTCACCTCTAAAGTGTGCACCTACAGGTGATAAACAATTTGAGTGTTATGTGTGTAATACGACTTTTACAGAATCGTCACATCTAAACAATAACATGCGTATTCATACAAGTGATTAATGTTTTGAGTGTCAGCTGTGTAATAAAAAGTTTATACTTTCATCACATCTAAACAGGCACATGCGTGTAAATACTAGTGATAAATCATTTGAGTTCCAGGAGTGTAATAAGACTCCAAGTTGTCATCTCTAAACTGGCACATGCGAAGACATACACATGTACTAATAATAAACCATTTGAGTGCCAGATGTGTTATAAGAAGTTTACATTCGTCAGCTCTGAAGAGGCATATGCGGCGGATACATACTTGTGATACATTTGAGTGTTTAAAATATGAATATACAGTCGTCACATGTAAACAGGCACATTTGTAAACATACCGTCTAGTGATAAACCATTAATGTGTAAAGTATGTTATAATAATTTCGCGATCTTCATGTGTAAGAAGACACATGTAGATACAAACTGCCGATTTGAGTGTCTCGTGTGTTATGATAGTTTACAATCTTTGTGTCTTTGTTGTCGCATGCAGAAACATATTGATCATAGTCTATTACAATTTTATAAACATTAGACTTTCGCTAGTAATAAATAATTTACGTCGTCTTGGATATAAGTAGTCACATGTAGATACATACTGCAGATAATTGCAACGGATAATAAACCTTTATTGTGCCAGACGTATTGAAATATAAATAATGTGGGTTTCGAATCCAGTTTCTGGAGTTGAAATATATTTCGTATTTAAATTATAAAATGCAGATACAGTAATGGGGATAAAACAAATTCAGTGTCATTTCAGACTGTCGTTATGTTTATACTGTTTATACTGTAGTGTATTTATTCAGAGGTTTGTACATGTGTTTACTTTTAAACAGTAAGTCATGCAGTCACTGGATGAACCGTTTGTGTATACATACGAGAGATTTAATGTTTGAATGCTAGGTCTGATACAAAATGTGCAATGAATTAATGAATATGGTTTTACGGCGTACCAACACATTATAGGTTATTCGACGCCAACAGGAAGGAAGATTCCAGGTTCACTCTACATGTACAAAAACAACAAATTAACATACTAATTAAAAAAAAAACACCAACAAATGAATATGTAGAATGAACCTAGAACCTTGATACCTGCAGAACTGCAGAGTTTCAGCAAATACTATCGTTTTACTCAAATTGTCGCTTCTTACGACATGCATGAGCCACAGTGGTCCTATTCTTGCCATCACTAATATCGCTCCCTGAAACCACACAGGGGTTGATAATTTAACCTCAATAGTGAACATGACAAAAAATTATAAAATAAACATGACACCCATTCGGAGGATTCCTACCCCTCTGCAAAGATCGGCAGTGATTCTATTCTTAACCGAAACCACACGGGCTTCACAAAATGTGCAGTCGTTTCGTCTAAACTCTCAGATAGTTGATATTATCTCGTTAATTGTTCCCAAATTTAACTACTACTACTACTACTACTACTACTACTACTACCTTTACTACTACAACAACTACTACTACTACTACTTCTACTACTACTACTACTACTACTACTACTTCTGCTACTACTACTACTACTACTACTACTACTACTACTTCTACCGCTACTACTACTGCTATTACTACTACTACTTCTACTACTACTACTACTACTACTACTACTGCTGCTGCTGCTGCTACTACTAGTGCTACTACTACTACAACAACTACTACTACAATTACTACTATTACTACTACGACTACAACTACTACTACTACTCTACAACTACTACTACTTCTACTACTACTATTATTACTTCTACTACTACAACTACTTCTACTACTACTACTACTACTCTACTACTACTACTACTACTACTACTCTACTACTACTACTACTACAACAACCTACTACAACAACTACTACTACTAATGTTACTAAATGTACTACTACTACTACTTCTACATTCCACTACAACTACCACTATTAGATTAGCAATGTAAATAAATTGTAATGATTAATGTGATTAGATAAAATATTTTATGAGTTGTATATTGTCTCTTATAATATTTGTTTGTTACCATGGCGTTATTTTATGTGTATATAGTATGTTCTATGTTGCTGTACATAGGATGAGACATGAATAAAAGTTATACTGTATGTCTACGGATATTGTCTACTGATTATATCAGTGGTTGAATTATAATTAAACACAAGTTCCGTTTTATAAACTGATTAAATGGGAAGCGTTAATTACTCAATCTTTGACAAATAAGCCAGGTGAATAAATTGACATTTTATTGGCTTTTTTAATATTATTACACATTCTGTATACATTGACTATGTCTGTGCTTTATATATAAGTATGACGTATTAATGAAATGAAGAACGTTACTTCAAATGAAATGTTATTTATGACAGATATGTTAGTTATACAAAGCAAATAATAATTAGTTAACACGTTCATCACATCTAAACAATCACATGCGGATACATTCATGTTAAAACAGTTATCCCTCAGGAACAGAATTTGAAAATAACACAATGAAACGGAGGGAGGTGGGTGGCGGTGGCAGAGTATGTCATTTCGTTTAACACAATTCGAAAAAGAAAACGAAACTTCATTTCATTTCAAACAAAATTGAGGAGGCGACGGTTATAAATTTAAAATGAGTATTTTATTACGATCAAAATAAAAAGATAAAAATTCGGATTGGGTGGAAAATGTTGAGTCATTGGACATAAATAAAGATACATTTTACAAAATTTCATATAAATATCTAATAACATATTGGGCCTAGAGAAGGACCAGATAATATTGATGTTTAGTTTAAACATACTTTATTGCTTTTTAAAATATATATATATATACATATATAAGCAAAAAGGTTGGGCCACAAGTTCTACCAACATATATAATATTGATGTTTAATACTATTGATACTACTACTGCGGTAATTCCCTACTAAATATATAACAACTAAATAACTATAAAATCTTATAAAAGATAAGCATATGAAGATATAAAATCATGACTTGAAATCTAGAATTAAGTTAATAAAACTAGATGATTTCCTGATATTCTTATCATTAATATCGTGTAAACATTATCCGTGGGTTTTTACTGCGCATCGTTTCGCGCAGAGTTCCTTTATGTTACTTTCAATTTCGGGGTTTAATTTCGCCGTTTTGTTGATTAAAAGTCGAGTCGCTTGGATATTTACAAAGCGATTTTTTTATTTCGAGATGGCAGAAATGTTAATTAGACAGGTTTTTGTCAAGGAAGCTATAGACAAGCACGGAAGAAGCGCTCGTACATATCAAAAGCCGAGCGGATATTTACAAAGCGAAGTTTTTTATTGAACAAAAATGTTACTTAGACAGGTTTTGTGAAGGAAGCTACAGACAAGCCCGGAAGAGAAAAGTGTTTTTCGTCCTCAACCGCCAGAAGCGCTCGTACATAACGAAGCCGAAGAAGCAACTACAGTACGAAAATATCACCAATACTCGTAGTGTTAACATTTTTGATAACTAATATTTGAATGATTCATCCGTGAATATGTTCCAAAGATCTGAATACTTAACATGAAACATTATCAATACTGCGATGGTGACAAGGACGAATAATTGTTGACTTCTGTTTAATTGTTGCTATAGAAAGAATACAAATGTTACAGATACTGGTGAAAACAGAGTTTTGTTGAATATCATATAAACCATTCGTCACAGCTGAACACATGCCTTAAATATTTGTGTAAAGCCATGTGAGTGTCTGAACTGTGTAATAGATACCAATAGTGTCTTCACTTGGTTAAAATATTACATATCAACTTCTCTAAGATTTATTAACCGCAGTAAATGAATTACCGGCACAAACAATCGAACAAGGGTGCATTATAGTTTCATTATTCATTTCATCCAGTTGTTGGTTCTATGTATCATAAAGAGATACATACTGGTGATAAACCATTTGAGTGGTAGGTGTGCAATAAGAAGATTGCATATTCATCAGTTCTGTTCTAAACAGTCACATGAGGATGAATATTGATGATAAACCATTTTAATGTCAGATGTGTAACAAGACGTTTACACAATCGTCAAATCTAAACAGTCACATGCGGATACATACTGGATATAAACACTGTGTGTCAGGTGTGTAATAAAATTTTACACATTCGTCACATTTAACGAACCCTATGCAGATTCATACTGGTGAAAACCCGTTTGAGTGTCATATCTGTAATATAAGTTTTAACCAATCATCAATGCTAGTCAGGCATATGTGGATACAGACTACTGACAACTGATTTTAGTGTCAGGTGTGTAATAAGAGGTTAACACAGTTTTAAAATCCAAGCAATCACATGCGGAAACATACAACTGCTAAACCCTTTGAGTGTAAGAAGTTTACACAGTCGTCATATCTGAACAGTCACAAGTTGATACATACTGGTAATAAACCATTTGCGTGGTCTGTGTTATCTGAAGTTCAAACGTTTGTCACAGTTGAATAGGCACATACTGGTTATAAACCCTTGCCTATTTTAAAGTTCTGGTGTAAGGTGCTCATAAGTGTTTATTATTTGCAGTTCCTTTGAATATCTGTACATGCTGATTCTCGGGGAAGAATTAACATACCAGGTCAAAAAATGGAATAATAAAACTACGTTGAGATTAAGGTGCAAGATGTTACTTTACTTTCAGTTTTGTAATATGCTATGTGTTCTGTTTGTTAATATTAAATTCCAACCACATTTTGACCCTTTGTCTTTTATTTATAAACCTTATACATGATTGAAACGCCATAGACAGACACTCCCATTATAAGTACGCGGGTTTATATTTAACCATAACTGAAGAGTGTTGCACGTGTTGAAACTTAAACGCCATTCTATTGACAGTACTGACCATGTATATGTGAAAATGTACAATTTTCTAAAAAATATTACTAATAACTCTCACCTTGTTCGATGAACATTCCTGCATAAACGAGACGTTAATTTCCATTTTTCTTTAAGTTTCATTCTACACTCCTTCTCCGCCTTTGTTCCTTTCCTATTTCACTCGCGTTGTGATGTGAAGTAAAATCATGTGACATAAATCTTATGATTTGATATTAAAGGCGAACCAGCAGTCGTGTTCCTGTCAAAACATTTACCCTCTGAACGGAAGTTTTTATCCAAAAATCAAGATTCTTAAATGTTTATATTATGTAGCCCTAGTTATAGTTAGAATGGATCAGCCGTTGTCTGTGTACATGATTGTAATGTGTTATATTATGCTCACTCTCAGATAATTATGTGCAAATATGCCACATGTTTCAGTCTCGCACGTAGTTTAAGCAGAGCGCTACTGGACTTCCATCTAGCAAGACCCAGCCTTTGTGGCTTAACTACTTTAAAGAAGACGCATTGTATTAATCATTATTTCACAATAATAATAAATATTTGGTTAACGCGTTTCTAGTTGGTCATTGATACTAGAAATATAATAAGTAGTACTGTGACATATGTCAAAACTATGTACAGAGTACTTTATGTTTAACATTTGTCAGTTTAATACCCGGTTACATAGACACAAGGACACAGTGACAAATTTATGTTACAGTTTCAGTAAATTCAATCATCATAATCAAGTATAAATATGAACTTCAAGCATATAATGTGTATTTGTTTTGTAGTTTAGTAGGGTAAATCACATGCAGGATAAATGTAGTTTAGTAGGGTTTTTCACATTTAGGATACGTGTAGTTTAGTAGGGTTTGTCACATGCAGAATACATGTAGTTTAGTAGGGTTTTTCACATTCAGGATACGTGTATTTTAGTAGGGTTTGTCACATTCAGGATACATGTAGTTTAGTAGGGTTTGTCACATTCAGGATACATGTAGTTTAGTAGGGTTTGTCACATTCAGGATACATGTAGTTTAGTAGGGTTTGTCACATGCAGAATACATGTAGTTTAGTAGGGTTTGTCACATGCATGATACATGTTGTTTAGTAGGGTTTATCACATGCAGGATAAATGTAGTTTAGTAGGGTTTGTCACATTCAGGATGCATTTAGTTTAGTAGGGTTTGTCACTTGCAGGATACATGTAGTTTAGTAGGGTTTGTCACATTCAGGATACATATAGTTTAGTAGGGTTTGTCACATGCAGAATACATGTAGTTTAGTAGAGTTTGTCACATGCATGATACAAATAGTTTAGACGGGTTTATCACATGCAGGATAAATGTAGTTTAGTAGGGTTTGTCACATTCAGGATGCATTTAGTTTAGTAAGGTTTGTCACTTGCAGGATACATGTAGTTTAGTAGGATTTGTCACATGCAGAATACATGTAGTTTTGTAGGATTTGCATGCTTTAATTCATTATGTTTAATTGACAGTTGCTTTGGTAACCGATATGAATGATCTTTGCGGACAAACTTCCAAATTCTCGAAATACAATATTCAAACAAAAAATTTCACTTTCACAATGAGCATTTAAATCAACACCATCACAATATTTAATGCTTGCATGTTCAAATCGCACTATAATCACAACCTAACAGTCGAGATTATGAATTGGCAAAATAACGGAATTGTGATCCGATGTTTTCCAATTTTTAACAAACTGTCTTTTGTTATTTAATATAAGAGTATAGTTTGTTAAACTACAAAAACATTATTTTATCAATTTTTAATTTGATTACGCATTTAGCAACATTTGAGCGAAACATGTATTGTAATGTATCCTTTGAATTGAAAAAAAATCACATTCTATTTTATATTTTAATATGTAGAAATGACACCTGTATTTTCGTTGCATATACATCAATCCTCTACAATAAACTGAAAACGAAGTTCAGGTATGTATTCTCCACACTGTGGAGGATGATAAAGTGTATTCATGCCTGTCTGTCTGTCTTGGAAATACAATCTATCTGTGTTATTCATATTATATCGCAATTAGTTCTTCGATAATGTCTTGAATGGTATACGCCTGTAATTATATCTTATTAATACACCGTTTTTCTTATCTTTGTTGTGTTTTCAATTTGAGTTTTCCATTTGTCGTGCACAAGATGTGACGGATATGGAAACCCAAACACGAAATAATCAATTCGATATTTTCCCCAAAGCTTGTGTAAAAGTTTTGGTGAGATGTCTTTAAACTGTTTCTTGACAGCATCATGTGTGTGGTTGCTGGTATACCCGGTGCTTGCCCTGTTCGGTATATTTACCAGACTATCTGCACGGATGTCGTGTAAAATCATCTTCATATCGGCGGTGTATGTCGCCATTAAACCTATGTAATTATAATCTACTTCACATGGTCTACACCTATGATAGAACGGAACGTGATGATTGTTCAAATGTAAGAGTTCAGTATTTAAAATGGCGCTTAAGTACTTTCTAAATGTGAAATTACCAGCCAAAAACATATGTTCAAACCCCCGCTTGTCATTGTAGGCAGACAAAAGTCTTTCCAATGGCTCTCGGACGAAAGTCACATTTTTGTTGGTCAGTGAGAGATTTACTGTGTTCGTATCAATTGCTCTTACATAATTACGAGCTCTGGATGACTTTACTTGTTCAGTTTTTGTAAAAGTTTTATTGTCTTGGTCAAGAATATACATTACTCGTTTAATGTTTGTAGACCCGACCTTCATGTTGAAGCATATATTTATTTTATATCTATCGTTAACCATGAAAGGGTTTGTACGATAAAACCTTAGAGGAACATGTGTTGTCAGATTGGTTTTCCTGATTAATGAACATCTGTGTTTGACCAAGGCGACTCTTTGATCCATACCCAACAGTGGTCCCATGATGGTAGAGATGTGTTCCTCAGTATCCGATGAGAGACCAGTGGTTACAGAGTCTTCATGCTAGAAAACAAAAATTTAAATAGGAATCATTTAATGTTTTAAAACCTAAAATTACGCTTCGAAGTCCATAAACTACATCTTACATAGCATCCATATATATTTTGATCCTAACATTTAACGATACATGGTATTAAATTTTATCATGTCAATGCATTCATTTCTGTTAATAAACTGCCTGCCTGATAAACATAGGTTTATCACTGCATTGCAAGTTTAACAAGCACATGACGTCATAACGTATACTTCATGACGTCGTTATGTACGATAATATTATACATTTACACGGTATTCTATTTATCAGGTCAATATTTCTAGTTCGTTTTTTATTCATTTTAAGCAAGGTTCCGTCTAGATCAAAATGGAAAAGTATACATTACGACGTCGTGAAGTATACATAATGACGCCACGTGCCTGATAAACCTGCAATGTCGTGATCAAGGTTCTAGATTCATTCTGCATGTTCATTTCCTGTTGTATTTTTTTAATCCGTATGTTAATTTGTTGTTTTTGTACATGTACAGTGAACCTGTGATCTTCCTTCCTGTTGGCATCGAATAACCTATATTGTGTTGGTACGCCGTAAAACCCTATTCATTCATTCAGTCATTTTAAAATTTGTTTTGTATTAAATCATATTCAACTTTGTTACCGACCCAAAGACCATCACCCCTACCATCCATCCACGCCCACTTTTTAAATTTAAAAACTCTTAAAATTTTGGTTTGTATTAAATCAAATTCTCTGCCCCATTTCAACTTTGTAACTAACCCAAAGAACCCCCCCCTCCCACCCCATCCCCCCCCCCCCTACCAACGCAAACCCCACCCCAATCCCCAACCATTTTCGTTTAATCAATTTTATTTTTCAGTAATACTATTAATCTTGTAAGCTGATCACCAGCAACTAAAAAGGTTTACATCACAGACCTATTGACCTTTTAAATGGACTTTCCTGCCCGAGCTCATTGTTTTTTATCTTTTTTTTTTAAAAAATTGTTTTGTATTTAATCAAATAGTCTGCCCCATTTCACCACACCATCCCCGCCCATGTTTTGTATTCAATCAAATACACTGCCTAACTTTGTTACCGACCTCAAGACTCTCATCCCTACCCCCACCCCCCTGCACCTTTTTTATTTTTTAATTTTGTTTTGTATTAAATCAAATACTCATCCCCATTTCGACTTTGTTACCAACCGAAAGACACTCATCCTACCCCTCTTAAACTTTTGCACATACACCCCCTCATCCACACCCAGATTTATAAAAAAATGTAATAAATTAAACACATTTCCGCTTAAGTACTGGCTAGCTAGCCTTAGTCAGACATAGACATAGTGTATATTCTGCCCTAATAGTCCTACTTGCACAAACATGTATCTACAATTTTGCTAATATGAAAGATGGTTTCATTCTGTTGTTCTGATGGTACATTATAATATACTGTTCTGTGACAAGGCTAGAATAGTCGAGAAAACGCTGTTCTTCGACAATTCTATTTTTTTGGTGATTTTTTTAAATCTGTTTATATTTTTTCAGTAATAATATTGATTTTTTTTAACTAATCACCATCATGTTTAAAAAGTTTACTTCACTAACTTTGACCTATGTTGTTATAGATTTGGAAAAAAAGACGAGCGTCTGCACTCGCTTACAAAAAGTTCATAACATATTTTGAAAAAATATCATGCACGAATACCTACACTTTTATGCTTGTTGGTTTCCCATTGGTCCGTAACGTAAGTTTTATACTCGTGAAACGTCACTAAAAAAGACAACATTTCATTCGGTTTTTTAAAAATTATATAATTTCTAATGCAACATATTTCTCAACAAATGTAATTACTGATTATAATGTGTTTAAACAAATGTTATTACTAATTATAATGTGTTTAAACAAATGTTATTACTGATTTAAATGTGTTTAAACAAATGTTTTTACTGATTATAATGTGTTTTAACTGTTTATAATGTGTTTAAACAAATGTTATTACTGATTATAATGTCTTTACACAAATGCTATTACTGATTATAATGTGTTTAAACAAATGTTATTACTGATTATAATATGTTATTACTGATTATAATGTGTTTAAACAAATGTTATTACTGATTATAATATGTTATTACTGATTATAATGTGTTTAATCAAATGTTATTACTGATTATAATGTCTTTATACAAATGTTATTACTGATGATAATGTGTTTAAACAAATGTTATTACTGATTATAATATGTTATTACTGATTATAATGTCTTTAAACAAATGTTATTACTGATTATAAAGTGTTTAAACAAATGTTATTACTGATTATAATATGTTATTACTGATTATAATGAGTTTAAACAGATGTTATTACTGATTATAATGTGTTTAAACAAATGTAATTACTGATTATAATATGTTATTACTGATTATAATGTCTTTAAACAAATGCTATTACTGATTATAATGTGTTTAAACAAATGTTATTACCGATTATAATGTGTTTAAAAAAAATGTTATTACTGATTATAATATGTTATTACTGATTATAATATGTTTTAACAAATATTATTACTGATTATAATGTCTTTAAACAAATGTTATTACTGATTATAATGTCTTTAAACAAATGTTATTACTGATTATAATATGTTATTACTGATTATAATGTGTTTAAACAAATGTTATTACTGATTATAATGTCTTTAAACAAATGCTATTACTGATTATAATGTGTTAAAACAAATGTTGTTATTATTAACATACAAAACAGCAAAAGGGGACCAACAAAAATTACGACCCGTCACTACACAAAATTAATTTCAAATACTCAAAATGACAATTGCTGGTAAACATCATATTATTAACAGCTTGATTTGATTAACAATGTGATCTCAGATGTATGTTATAGATATGTAAGATAAAGAAATGAAAAGAAAATTGGAAATAAAGATTGGATAATGTAATAATAAGATAATATAAATATTCTATTAGTAGAACAACCGCCGTTATGCCGACGGCAATGTACAGTTAAATAGTATCGAATCGCTTTGTGTCTTTGGTAAATTGTTGTACAGACGTGAAAAGAAATGAGTTTTCGTCATTAGTATAGGTATCTTTATCCAAAAAAATAACTGTGATGATTGAGATGATAAAATCGCCGTGTAGGTCGAAAAAAATCGGAGAGTTGTTCGTTTGATAATAAACAAATTGCATGAAATAGTGTTCGACGTCTTCATTTTCGCTGACGCAAACCGGACATCTAGAATTTGTTATAAGTCGACTTGTAAATGTATATAAAGCTCAGTTACTACACCTAATTCGCTTTCATGTTAAGATAATGGGTTATTTCACTAAGATGACACTGAGGTACTGGCTGTACGTCAAAGGTTGGCTAACATACGTTTAAAAGACATTTATGATTTTAAGCAACGTATATGTCGAGGAAGGGTGTCCCAATCAGAAATACACGAATGAATAAATGGGGTTTCATATAATTGTGCTGATATTTGGAACTATAAAATCGAATGCATTTCTAATGTTGTATGATATATAAACACATGTATGTTCAGGAAATAGTGTTGAGATCGTCCAGTAATAAACCCGTTTTTGTTTTTATAGGCCGTTATTAATTGTTTCTTTTTTCTGACAAGGGCAGCCTTCCTTTTTGTATATAATTTTTTTGAATAAACACAGAACGATTTAATCTTGTAACAACACACGGTTCAGTTATTGACCTCAAAACAAATCTTAGTACAACCATCGTCATTCTGTAATACTGCTAACAAAACACATACAGTGTCTGGACTCGAACCCTCCACATCTTAAGGGAGCAGCACGTGACTCTGGGACAACGCATAAGATCACTCGGCCACGGAGGACACCCCGCCGTCTGGAAATCATTGATGGAACAGAATGGCAAGTCTGACTTGTAAAGTGTATGCTAATATGAAAATGACTTGTATTGTATGATGTTTAGCGTCGCTTTCAACAATTTTCCAGTCATATTGCGACGGTGTCTACATGAGACAGTATTCTGAGCGCTGTCACATTGGAGTATCATGCCGCAGACACATGGTATGATACCCCAGCCAGTCACATTGAACTGACACCGGGCCTACCAGACCTAGAACTCTTCTCTAAATGTTGAGCGTCAAGCCAGGAAGCTTCTAGTATCATTTTTAAAGTCTTTGGTATGACCCGACCGGGGATCGAACCCACGACCTTCCGCATGTGAGACGGACGCTCTACCACTAGACCACCGCTGCGGTAAATGACTTGTTAAGGCAAAGAACGTGTTAATTAACAATTACTTGTTATTTTCAAAAGAATATCTAAAACAAAATAATTTGTTCATGTTCAGGACATGCTAATAAGAAATGACGAAAGCGCTAACTCGAGAACAATTATCTCCATTACTAACTTCCCCACTTCAATCAACAGTGACAGATGAATAAAAATGAGGCGCAATGTCGTATATCGACCACCATGGAGACTGTTACCGGGTAGGGATTCGAATCCTGGATTGATGAGCAGACGCACTATCAACTGAGACTATCGACCCCGGCTTTATTGATTGTAAACGACATGTTAATAT
Source organism: Panopea generosa (assembly GCA_029582155.1). NCBI lineage: Eukaryota > Metazoa > Mollusca > Bivalvia > Adapedonta > Hiatellidae > Panopea > Panopea generosa. The sequence goes on along the minus strand of CM055904.1, from coordinate 50,166,668 downwards.
ACATAATTTTATTTACATTGACTTTTTATAAGAAAAAAACATATTGATGGTGCTAAACAGTTAAGCGGAGAGGTAGTGTAGTTGATAGAGTGTTGGTTGCGGGTTCAATCCACAGCTTAGCCCGATGCCTCTCAAAAACATCACTCGGTACTTGTTCAATCCAGGGGGGTGGGCGGGGGGGAAGGGCCCGATTAGCTCAGTCAGTTACGCGTCTGACTATCAATCCAGGGGTCGTGAGTTCTAATCCCCCGTCCGGCAATAGTCTCCGTGATCATTGACATACGATATTGTGTCTCATTATCATTCGTCTCTCACCACTTATTCAAGTGGGAAAGTTATCAGTTACTTTCGGAGATGGGGTGTGCACGAGTACTGGTTAATCCCAGGAAACAGTGGTTAGGTTAACTGATCGTCTGTTAGCCCTCGATGGCATAAAAATGACGCTTAATATTCAATCAAACCAGGGGTCATATTCACCAACCATTCTTGAGAATATCCTTAGACTTGAGCTTGAAAAATCCAAATTTCAACCTCAGATGCCAAGTTTATCACGGAGTATAGAATAACTGTGAGTGTTTATTTGACTATATATATGACGTCACTACATTCTTGCAAACATTGGTCTTAAAAAATGGTCTCTAAGTGTATTTTTCCAAATTCATTCTTGAGTTCAAGTCTAAGAATATTCTTTAGAACGGGTGGTGAATACCAGTCCAGGAGGTGGACTCCAGAACGATTCTTATAAGCGTAAAGATTTTGCAATAGAGCTTATATAAATTAGTATAAATTAAACGTTTTACAAAACAAGTTAAACCCTTCTTAACATAATAACTTATTAAACACAAAGATATTTAGATGACTTACCGTATATAGCCCATAAACATACCGCATAAAATAGTAGTGTCAACTTTCGCTTTGTCAAAAAAACTTCGATCATTTTGTCATATCCAAACACTGATTATTCAACCGAATATTTTTTTCATAACAATATGAACACAGGTTGTCTCGCTGTAGACACGTACATGTATACAAGTGGCAGTTTAAATGTAACGGGTTTCATTATTTTAATTATATTTACAATTATCGCGTTCTTTATCAGTAGAAACGCCTGCGGAATGCTTGTAATTGAATCATGTACGTTTGATGTATCCGCATAGTTAGGTGATTCACTACATAAACCTTAATGAGGGTGGTATGAGAGATATCCGTACAATAAGTTAAATAACCACCCATATCTCACTGTGGGTAGAATATGAGATATCTGTACAGTCAGTTAAACCACTGCCCATACCTCAATGTGGGTAGTATCTGACATCTCCGTAAACTTGGTTAATTCACCACCTATACCTCAATGTGGGTAGTATCTGAAATCTCCGTACAGTTAGTTAATTCACTACCCATATTTCAATGCGGGTAGAATATTAGATATCCTTATAGTTAGTTAATTCACTACCCATATCTCAATGTAGGTAGTATCAGAGATATCCGTACAGTTAGTTAATTTACTACCCATACCTTAATGTTGGTAGTATCTAACATCTCCGTAGAGTTAGATATATCACTACCCATACCTCAATATGGGTGATATCTGAATGTATCTGTTATTAATTCACCACCTATACCTCAATGTGGGTAGTATCTGAAATCTCCGTACAGTTAGTTAATTCACTACCCATATTTCAGTGCGGGTAGAATATGAGATATCCTTATAGTTCATTAATTCACTACCGATACCTCAATGTAGGTAGTATCTGAGCTATCCATACAGTTAGTTAATTCACTACCCATAACTCAATTTGGGTAGTATATGAGATATACATACAGTTAGTTAATTCACTACCCATACCACATTGTGGGTAATATTTGAGATATCCATACAGTTAGTTAATTCACCACGTATACCTCAATGTGGGTAGTATCTGACATCTCCGTACAGTTAGTTAATTCACTTCCCATACCTCAATGTTGGTAATATATGAGATATCCGTACAGCTAGTAAATTCACCACCCATACTTCAATGTGGGTAGTATCTGACATCTCCGTACAGTTAGTAAATTCACCATCCATACCTCAATGTGGGTAGTATCTGACATCTCTGTACAATTAGTTAATTCACTAGGTAAACCTCAATGTGGGTAGTATCCGAGATATCTGTACAGTTAATTAAATTACTAACCATACTTCAATGTAGGTAGTATCTGAGATATCCGTTCAGTTAGTTAATTCACTACCCATACCTCAATGTGAGTTGTATCCGAGATATCTGTACAGATAATTAATTCACTACCAATAACTCAATGTGGGTAGTATCTGAGATATCCATACAGTTAGTTGATTCACTATCAATACCTCAATGTCGGTAGTATATGAGATCTCTGTACAGTTAGTTGATTCATTACCCATACCTCAATGTGGGTAGTATATGAGATCTCCGTACAGTTAGTTAATTCAATGCCAATACCTCAATGTGGGTAGTATCTGAAATATCCATATAGTTAGTTAATAATTCACTACCCATACCTCAATGTGGGTAGTATATGAAATATCCATACAGTAAGTTAATTCACTCCCCATACCTCAATGTGGGTAGTATATGAGATATCCATACAGATAGTTAATTCACTACCCATACCTCAATGTGGGTAGTATCTGAGATATCCTTACAGTTAATTAATTTACTACCCATACCTCAATGTAGGTAGTATCTGATATTTGTAGTGGTAATTAATTCACTACCTATACCTCAATGTGGGTAGTATCTGAAATATCCATACAGTTAGTTAATTCACTACCCATAGCACAATGTGAGTCGTATCTGAGATATCTATATAGTTAATTAATTCACCACCTATACCTCAATGTGGATAGTATCTGACATCTCCATACAGTTAGTTAATTCACTACCCATACCTCAGATTGGGTAGTATCTGTCATCTCCGTACAGTTAGTTAATTCACCACCCATACCTCAATGTGGGTAGTATCTGACATCTCCATACAGTTAGTTAATTCACTACCCATACCTCAGATTGGGTAGTATCTGTCATCTCCGTACAGTTAGTTAATTCACCTACCATACCTCAATGTGGGTAGTATCTGACATCTCCGTATAATTAGTTTATTTACTATCCATACCTCAATGTGGGTAGTATCTAAGATATCCGTATAGTTAGTTAATTCACTACCCATACCTCAATGTTGGTAGTATCTGAAATATCCGTATAGTTAATTAATTCACTGTCCATACCTCAATGTGGGTAGTATATCGAGGCTTTTACTATTCTGGCACCAACTTCTACCAAGAACATGTACCGTATGACTATATCATCAACACTATATGGTCACAAATTAGCATACTGCCAAGATCTACCCAACCATCCCAACCTAATGTTTCATCATAACAGCATCGCCAACTATGACACAACCACCATCTACCCTACTACTACCACCGATTGTACCATCACCACCTATCACACTGCCACCACCTACCATGCCATCACTACTAATGTACCATCACCACCCACAATACTGTCACCTTCTACCCAACTATTATCACTGGTATCAACACATACCATACTGTCACCTTCTACTCTACCACTTATAATACTGTCACCTTCTACCCAACCATTACCATCTACAGTTCCATCATCATTCACAATAGCGTCACCAACTATTCTACAACCACCACTTATGCTACCATAACCCCCGACTGTACCATCATCACCTATCACACTGCCGCCACCTATCCTACTGTCACCCTAACTCTCCTTCATTACATACTCACAGTACAATCACCACCCACAATACCGTCACACCTACATACCTTTCTATCAAAACTTACCATGACTTCATTACATGTTACCTGTCATACAATCAAGCCCTACTTTACCATTATTGCAAACTAAACCGTCTCACCCACAGTGCCATCCCTTACAACAGTGTCATTTACCACCTTCCAAACAATTACCATCAACAAAAGTATCACAACCAACCAAACTCAACCACCTACAGTACCATTTCCCACTGCTATCACTTTAATTACCAACACCAACAATGTTATCAATACCCAAGGGCGGATTCAAGGGTGGGGGGTGGGGGGAGGGTGCACCCGGCCCCACCTAAAATTTGACAAGCATAGGTTTTTCTTCTACACATTAACCCTGAACTCAAGTAACCATCTAAACGATTTGTGTTAACACCAATTAAACACGTATTTGATGTACCTTAAATATATACAAACTTATTACTTCTAGCATGATGCTTGAGTACATTCTACTGTCGCCCAGTGTTTGGTCGATTTTTTTAAGTTTTTTTTCCTTGTCGTTAAATATATCACCTATTTGAATGAGTGATATCACCTATTTGAATTTGAATAAGTGATATCACTTATTCGATCACCTATTGAGGCTAAATAGTAAAACACCTACCCACATGCAATAAATGGTCAATGGGGCTAGCATAGTTAAGTGCACTAATTGTATTGGAATTTAAGCAACGTAATACGGGTTAGTACTTGGATGGGTGACCACTGTCACTTTAACAGCCTACTGGGTACTGATATTGTAAATATATAAATATACAATGCCGATTAATGAGAGAATCTCAACTATAAACGTGTAACTGACGTCACTTAATTGAGACAGTTTTTCATTAAAAGCTGTAATGTTTATGATATGGCATTGGAAGTAGAGTTTACTTACGAGTTCAAAGAAACGGCGATTTCCTGCCAACATTTCTCCTTCTCTTTTGCCCCCGATGACGCATCTGGGAAATTTCCAAACATGGTGTCGCTATGTTGCAAAATTGATTCTACAGAGACACACTTTCCGACTCTTTCCAGTTGCATGAACGTTTCCTTTGATTATCTAGATCCATTGTCGGATTATACGACCAAACGACAACAAAAATGACAGTCTTTCCCGTACTTTCTATTTTAATTAAACTCAGTTTAGGAGAGTCACCGGAAATAGAGTCGTTTGCGTCGTTAAAAAAATAATTGTGTTGAGTTCGTTATCTTACTCAACAAAGCAATTACTTACGTCGCTTCGTGAAACTGTCTTAAGTTGCTTACTCAGCTGAGTCAGTTAGTGGACTAAAGTCAGTTACTGAGTTTTATAATGAGCGAAACCGGGGCCCGGTATGTAATAACACGTTTACAGAGTCGTCAAATTTAAAGAGCCATTTACGGATACCATTTGGTGATAAACAATTTGAATGTCAGCTGTCTAATAAGACGTTGCACACCTAAACAAACACATTCCTATACATACAGGTGATAAACTTTTTGAGTGTCCGGTGTGAAATAAAAAAAAATACATAGGCATCTGCTATAAACAGTCACTTGTGGATACATACGGGTGTTCAACTAATTGAGTGCCAAGTGTGTAATAAGACGTTTACACAGCATCAAATCTAAATAATCACTTGCGGATACATACACGTGATAAACCATTTGAATGTCTTGTGTGTAATAAGACGTTTACACAGTCACTTGTGGATACAAACTAGTAATAAACCATTTGAGTGTCATGTATGTAATAAGATGTTTACAAAGTCGTCAAATCTAAACAATCACTTGCGGATACATACTGGTGATAAACCATTTGAGTGTTAGATGGTTAATAAGATGATTACACTGTCGTCACATCTAAACGTCGTGAAATCTATACAGGTACATGATGATCATGCTGGAGATAAGCCATTTGAGTTCCATGTATGCAATAAGAAGTTTACATGGTCATCAACTATAAAGCAACACATGCGAGCACACACGCGTAATAAGCTATTTGTGTGTAATGTGTGCAATACGAAGTATTCAGTATTCAAGATTTAAATATCACATGGCAATGTATACCGTCGAAAAAAATAATTGTATGTAATAAGGTATTTACTGAGTTTTCATATCTGTACTATCACATGCCAATGTATACATACAAGTGATCAGCTTTCACAGCGTATCTGGTAATAATCGTCATATGCGTATACATACAAAAGACATTTACAAAATCTAAACATTCACATGCAGATATATAATGGAGATAAGATCAGATAATGGCAATTGGTAATATTACCCAATGTTTACGCTCTAATACCCGCAGGTAAATGCTTACATACATATGCATATGCAATAAACCGCCAGATGAAGAGATACACTGGTAATAAATCATTTGAGTGACAGATTTTGTAATAAAAGTTAAGTGTTAATTTATATTTAATTTCTGTTCTGCAGTAATATATGTTTACAAATTGAGTTTAAAGCAAATTGTGTTTTACTAAATTGCAATACTGTTATCCGCATAAATAGTTAATTTACAACTAACAGGGTTGTTTAAATGTGTTAAATATGCATTGTTTTATGATGCTAAACGTTGTTATAATGTTAAGTTAAATGTAACTGTTAAATAATTTTGAAGTGTTTATATTTTTAGTTTTGTTTGAAATACTAGCACCTAGTTTTCTGAAAATTAGTACTTACAACTGTGTTCTTTCATCTTATACGATGAACATTCCTGCATATACGAGACGTTAATTTCCATTTTTTTCGTTAAGTTTCATTCTGCACTCCTCCGACATCGTTCCTTTCCTATTTCCCTCGCGTTGTGACGTATAGTTAAAACATGTGACATAAATTATATGATTTGATATAAAAGGCGAACCAGCCGTGTTCCTGCCACAAAGATTTCCCCTCTGAACAGAAATATCTATCCAAAATGAAGATTCTTACAAATATGCCACATGTTTAAGTCTCGCACTTAGTTTCAGTAGAAAACTACTGGACTTCCATCTGACAAAGATTATAGCTTAGTTACTTTTAAAATAATGATTAATAATGTATTTATCTAGTAAGACGTCGGTTCTATGATTATTATAAGTACTGTGACATACACTGACGAGAAAAAGAAACGCCTCATTCTAACTAATTGTACAATAATTTGTTCACCGTGAATCAAAATTAGAAAAGAACAATTCCATTTGCAAATTCCATCATTTAAAAGAATTCCTGGTGACACGTACAACGTGAGGTGGCGCTTTTTCATGCTGGAAGTTGGCAGGATATAGTGACAACCTAAGGACGTAATATCTGGTTGATGTTAAGTCTGACTGGGAGATTGTATTGGCACACGACGAATTAAACTTACACCTATGGTTGATGGCTGCCCAGACCATAAATCCGTCCCCACCGGAGCGGTTGTGCTGCAGAATGCAATTCTTAGCGTAGCGTTCATGACGTCATTTGTAAACATGAATGTGTTCGTCGGCGTTCGACAAGTTGAAACGTGACTCGCACTAAACACTACGTTCTGCCAACGCTGACCGTGATGGTTGCGGGTCCAATTAAGACGTTGGTTGAAGGTGGTGTCGCGTAAGAACTAGACCGCTGTAGGGCCTGTGGCAGCTAATTCCCCATGCGCTAAGCCGATTTCTTACAGGGCGTCCACGGTTATCTACCACTAAACGTGACGTGGATTCAGCAGTCAGAAATCTGTCACGCAGATGGCGTTGACGTAGGTAATTATCCTGTCATACTGACGTTACATGCGGTCTACCTGAACATGGCCTGTCTCTGACACGGCGAACGCCTGAGACGCAATATTGTCGAACAAGAAATGTTAAAACGTCTAGCAACTTGTTTTTGCATTCGCCCACATTCAAGCATGGCCAAAACTTGGGCCCTCTCTTCGAAATTTAACCTTGGCATTATCAGAAACTGGATAATTGTCAGAAAATCTCTAAAAATATTGTTGTATGTCGACTAACACATGTACCTGTCTAAAATTCACTTGATAAAATCACATGGTTGACACACACGGGCTGTACGAGGAAATCATGAGCAGGTACATGAATTTAACAATGATCTGAATAAAATCGTACAAGTTTCGGTTGGTTGGGTTTGTCGGCCAGAGTACATTTCTGACATTACCCCCCAAATTTAAACAGTAACGAAAATACGCCAATTTTCGATGAGGTGTTTCTTTATGTTAAGTAATCCGTACTTAATGAGACGTATGGACGTGTTTACTTTAAACTAATTGTCTTGTTTAGTTTTCTATATGTATGTTTTATATATTTACAAGCTATTAACATGGTATTAGAATAATGCTCAACCAGATAAACCAAACTATGTACAGAGTATTTGGTTTTTAACATTTGTCAGTTAAAGACCCGGTTACATAGACATTAAAGAAACAATGAAAAATGTGTTTTACAGTTTCAGTAAACTATCAAGTATTATTATGAACTTCAAGAATATAAGGTGTATCTGTTTTGTTTTTTTTTACTCCCAGGTACGAACGTTCATTTATTACGTGTATTTGTATTTCTGGAGATTAACTGCTATTTCATTGATTTCTTGTTGATTTTAGAAGGGATGATAATCATCAGTATAATTCCCATGGCAGGTCAAACAAATATCACCTTAGACCGAATGGGAATCGGGCCGAAACGATCAAGATTAGAAAAAGAGTTACCTCCCCTGTAAATATTATCGCCATTTACATAGGCAATACAGTGCGGTTGTACTGTTAACGATTTCTGTCAATTATCGACTATTCTGACAAGGTAACTGACAGTAGTACTTTATTTGTACGCTAAGAAACCTGGTCGACAGTAATATCTGCCAGTAGTAAGTATTTTACAGTAAAATATGCATCTTTGTAAGATATAAATGGATTGTAGACCAAATGCGCACATCCCGTTATTACTCCAGATGTTTATGTTCAAACAGTACTTTTAGATGTTACTCCCACAAAAAAATCTTGAAAGAAGGTACTACATGTATGAATCGCTGTTTCTATCTGTCAGTGGGTCTGTCAGTAAATTGTAGAACGAACTTCTTCAATAGTTTTTATTTTGTTCATTTTAGATCTACCGTTTTGTTGTGTGTATTTTTAAAAGTAATATTTAATTTACATCGATTGTGAAACAAGTTATTACATGTCACATTTGAAGTCTTCTCTGATTGAATGAGTATCAGGCATGCTGAAAAAAATGTTGCCAACTACACACTCTTGGCGGAGGATCTACACTCTCCCGAACGCCTACCCCTCTCCCCCCCCCCCCCCCCCCCCCCCCCACACACCCCGATCTTGGATCAGATATTCGACCGCTGGGACATGCGCTCGTCTGTGTTTGTATTCAGATGTTAAAATAAATGACATATTCTGATAAAGCCGTTTTAATTTCACGTGTTTATTTTGAATCCTTAAATATTACAGTATTGTGTGATATCATTTAAACGTGGACATTACTTATATAGTAACTACTATGTAATCTTAATAGTTGTATATTAAAATGTGTTAAAATTGTTTATCTTGATTGGTTGAATTGATTGTTTGCCATCAAGGGCTAAACAGACGTTCAGTTAATAAAACTACTGTTTCCTGGGATTCGTGAAGGTTAACCAATACTCGAAAACACCTGCGCATGTTACTTATAACTTTCCCGCTTGAATCAACGGTGAGAGACTAATGAAATAAGATACAATATCGCATATCAAACATCGCGGATAATGTGGCCCGGTGGGTATTCAAACTCACTTTGTGAATTTGTAAAAACTGTGAATTAGTTGGACATTATGAAGAAGAAATATAAACAGCAAACTTGAACTTAGCCCTTTGCTTCTCTCCAGTTTATATGATTCAATTAAATATGCTGATATAATTGCTAATAAAGATTCAAAATAACTTATTGACCTTTTTTCTTCAAGACAGTGCATTGTTACATATAATCATATAATAAAACAATCCCCAACTACTCTAAAATAAAAAGGAAATCCATTTGGTGAAGTCCAACTACATTACCACTTTTATCACCAGTGATGTTTTGTTACAGTACATACTTTGCTGGCCTGTCCTTGTATATTCATATTAGCAACAAGAAATTACTATCTCTATGAACTATACTGATAATATTCCAAACCAAATTTATTCAGATTTCTTGAGTACAATAATAGAGTAACCGTCATAAAAGGCACGGAACTTATATTCTTCATTTATTTCTTCATTTGCATGGGCAAATAAATAAAAATATTTATTTTAGCATAGCCCGTGTGGTTCCGGCTAGAAATAGAATCACTGTCGGCCTCTGCAGACGAGTAGGAATCCTTCGAATGGGTGTCATGTTAATTTCATCATTTTTTGTCGTGTTGACTATTGTGGTCGAATTACCAACGCCAGTGTGGCTGCAGTGCCATATGAGAGATGGCAAGAATATGGTCACTGTGGCTCTTGTATGTTGAAGGAATCGACAATTTGAGTAATACAATGGAATTGCTGAGACCTTGCAGTTCTGCAGGTATCAAGAGTCTAGGCTCATTCTGCATATTCGTTTGTTGGTGCATCTTTTTAATATGTAAGTTAATTTGTTTTTGTACATGCCGAGTGTACATGGATCTTCCTTCGTGTTGGTGTCGAATGTGTTGGTAGTACGCCGTGAAGGTTATTCATTAATTCATTATTTTTTCATTGGTAATCATTCACAAAAGCTATTTAACTAGGGACGTTTTTGTATTCGCCCCGGTGTATAGGCTGACGTCCAAGCCTCGACTACTTTAATGTTTTGGTGTAAGGTGCTCATAAGTGTTTAATAATTACAGTTCTTTGGAATGTCTGTACATGCTTAAACTGGTTTAACATACCTGGTCAAAATTGGAATACAATTCTACGTAGAAATTAAGGTACACGTTTTTTTTTTGTACTTTGAGTTTTGTTATATGCTACTTGTTTTTGTTTATAATATTAAATTCCAACCACATTTTGACCCTTTTTTTTTATTTATAATCCTTATACACGATTAGAACGCCATACATGTAGACAGACATTCCCATTATAGGTAGACGTGTTTATATTTAACCACTGAAGAGTGTTGCACGTGATGAAACTTAAACGCCAGTTGCTTCACAGCACTGATCATGTGTATGTGAAAGTATACAATATTTTTTTCTAGAAATTATTTAATAACAACTTTGTTCTTTCACCTTATCTGATTGACTGTCCTGCATATACGAGACATTTATTTCTTCTTTTTTAAAGGGAAGGTAAGTTTCATTCTACATTCTTCCGACTTCGTTCCTTTCCTATTTCCCTCGCGTTGTGACGTGAAGTAAAAACACGTGACATAAACCATATGATTTGATATTAAAGGCGAACCAGCAACGTTAACGCCAAAATATTTATCTCTCTAAATAGAATATTTCTTTAAAAAATCAAGATTGTTACATGTTAAACTGTAACCCTAGTTATAGTCAGAATGGATCGGTTGTTGTCTGTTTACATGTACTATAGCGTTAGAATGCAAGGGATTGGATATATTATGTATGCTTGCTAGATTCTGCTTAATTCCTCAAATTATTTCGTGAATGTAACCTGCCAAAATATGCCACATGTTTTTGTCTCGCCATTGTTGTCAGCGGCACGCTTCTGGACTTCCGTCTGCCAAGACGCCTTTATAGCTTATTAATTACTTTAAACAATATGCATTTTATTAATCTTTATTTTACAATAATGATAAATAATTTATTTATCCCGTAAGTCATCGGTACTATAATTATCATTAGTACTGTGACATATGTTTAGTAATTTGTACATAATGAGACGCGTGGACGTGTGTACTTTAAAATAAATGCTTTTTTTTTTTATATTTCTAAATGTTTTTATTTTATGTATTTACAGGCTGTTATTATGGTAGTATGATAATACTAAACCAAATAAACCGAACTTTATACAGAGTACTTGGCGTTGAACATTTATTAGTTTAGACCCGGTTACATAGACATTAATTTCTGTCACAGTTTCAGTAAATTCAATTGTCATCTCAAGTGTTATGAAATTCAAGCATAAAATATAAAATTTGTTTGGTTTACTTACTCCCAAGTGCGACTGTTTATTTACTACGTGTATTTACATTCCTTGGGATTAACACCTGCTCCATTAATATCTTGATGATTGTAGAAGGGACGATAGTCATCAGTGTAATTCCAATGGCAGGTTTAACAATTAGCATCAACTAAATTAATTTAAGATCGAACGGGTAGAGGGCCGAAACGTCTAGGATTAAAGCAAAAAGTTACCTCCCTTGTATAAATTGTCGCCATTTACAGGATCGATGAGGTGCAGTTGGATTATCAACGATTTCTGTTAATTGTCGACTATTCTGACAAGGTAACCACGGCCATCATGACGGTGGTATCGATACGTGCACCGTTGAAGCTGACACAAATAATATATCAAACCAACATTTAATTAAACCACCGTTGTTTTACTCTAATATGTTTGATATGTCTAAAAATGTTCACTTCAACTAAGACTAACGAAACTGATTGAGATATTATGAACGCTCCATATTCACATAAAATCTCGCATATTCTCGTTTTTATTCAACTCTAAAATACCAATCAAAATTCTATCGAAACGAGGCCATTCCGTGATTCGCAGCGAACTATGTCTACAGTAGTTAAAGTATGATTACAAAATGTGTATACTGCAACTAAAACAATTGATGAAAGCGTTTGAATAGTTTCTTCAAATTGCAAAATTTGGAATTGAAGATCAGTTTGCGTGTTTAAAACATTATATAACATCTACGGCTACCTAGACAAAACATTTGATGTAAACAAAATCAGTTGCCTGTGAAATTTGAATGATTAATCTAGGCGTGAAATTAACGTAATAAATAGAAGAAATAAAGATTATATTCTTATTATATCACAAACTGATACTTCGTCACGGAATGTCCTTGAGTATACCTAAGATAAATCCAACGTATGTACGTCCATTTATTCCATGCATGAACTGGATTTTCAATAGAACAAACGGTTTGAAATGGTAAGATTTAAATATCAACAGCCTTCTGTAATGCTCATTTTTAAGCGTGTGCACTAGCATAAGAAATAAGTACAGAAAAACAATACATTTATAACCGATGATTGATTTTTCATACTTTAACTGATCTATTATCGATTATAATTATGGGAACATCATTTACCAATATGTATTTATTTCGGTAGTATGTTGTCATTTGTGACGGAAATGCTAACAATATTTAGATTTTACTTTTTGTTTTCATCGGTAGAACAGAACTATTCCGAAAGAAATATCGCGCTACACTTTAAGCAAATATTTCACCCTACTTCATTTTTTTTTCAAAAAATTAACGTGGCTTCACTATTTCTTTGAAACTAATGTAAATATTTCCATATATGGTTTATATCCATGTCTGAGTATACAATTATATATGACATATTTGATAACATTGTAAAAAAACGTAGGGGACGGGCCGTACCTAATGTTGAAAGAACTTGTGACCCAACCCCATTTCATGTTGAAATAAAAAAAAACTATGTTTAAACTGTAAAATTATTTCAACGTTGCCGTGTGTCCCTTTAAATGAAATATTATAAATTTTATACAATCTTAGAATATTTGGTAACTTTGTTTTGTTGTATAAAATAGTAATGTTTTTACCTCCTGTAACTGTAATGACATGATTAAAATCACCTTATCGCACAGAAATGAAGAGTTGATCAGAAATACTTGGGGCACATGTATGGTATTCAGGTTAATTAGCAGTAAACACGAGATAAAACATCTCAGTCTGTTGATATTTCCTTCTGATTACATGTATATCAGAGATGTGATTGTAATTAAATACAGTTTCCTGTCATTTATTGAAATGTGACACGTTAATTATTCCTTCTTTATTGGAAGAATGAGTAACCTGGAAACTGACCACTGTATAATATGATACAAACCATGTCAGCTATATCCAACATTTGATAACATTATTAATATTGTTATGTTCTAGTTAGGCATGCTCTGCAACTAATATTTCTATTATTTTTATACTTTTGCTTTTTTTCATATCATAATTTACGAGGATCAGTATATGGGTATTTGTCCAATTAATTCAAACGAATGAAATTGAAATGTAGATCAGCATAAGGTAATAAAAAAGGAAAAGAAAAACAAGTTTCTATTCAACATTTTACAGGCGTATATTGGCTTCTTTGCACTCCTTGTTGATGAATATAAATGTCATGTGTTAAAATCTAACAGCAGCTAATAAAGTCATAGCAGAATTGAAATGGGGACATCTGTGTGCAATGGACACACATATAGTTTCAGTATACTATATAACCGTATAACGATTTTTATTGTAATTAAGTATTATTTACTTGTTTGATCGCTAGTTATTTTTAGTTTTTATTTATTGAGCTCGACCGGTGCGTATATGAACCGCTGTAGAGTCCGCTTACATAGTGTTGTGTTTTAGAGGCATAGGGTCGAGTTGGGGATCGAACCGGCAACTTCTGGGGTGTGCAGCCAACACTTTTTTTCTTCAATAGAGCACCAATCACCAAGTTTCTTATATAAATAGTTTTAGAAATATAGTTTCAAGTTTTTAAAACCATAATTATTTTTTTTATTTGACAATAGTTTACAAATGAATATCTGAACTATAAGCAATGATGAAATTTATTGAGGCGCCAGATCTTCATTTCATATGCACCGTCTAACTGCTCAAGAAAAGTAGTTCTTGATTTGTTTATGTAATTAAATGCAATTTACGGGGAAATATATCCAGATTAGATAATTTACGTTAAAGGGAATTCATCAGGATTTTTCAAACTTCAAATCGATATCTATTTAAACATGTCAAAATAATATATAAAAAGGGATTCCCTAACTTGGGCTACGCGCCTAGGTTAGACTAAAATATATTTCCCTATTAAAAGTGAAACACATTATGTGACGTATAAAGTGATACTCGATTTCTTTTTGATATCAATTTGATCCATTATGCACAGGGGCGGATCCAGGATTTCCGTTAAGAGGGGCATTAAGTGCTTCCTATTTTTACAATGGGGATTTCGTTTAAAGTTTACCATTCCAATTGAAAAATTAATATTGTCACATATTTGGTGGAATTAATATACCAAACCATTCCGATTAAAACATTATTTGAGTCAAGTTTGATGTGGAATTGATATTCCAAACCATTCGGATTTTATTTGTTTATGATTAATAAGATCCTTTTTAAAATATTTTTATTGTTTAAGACATAAACAGTTCTTTTTCCATATATCGTCCCATTGGTGCAAGAAGGTACCAAGTGACATTTTCATAGTTTTGAGATAGTCGCGTTTAAAGGTTTGGGCATGTCTCGTAAATTAATAATTTATTATTTTGAAATCATTTTAACATCAGTTGATACCATATGATTTGTTTTATATGTATAACAAGTTTCAAGAAAATATTTTATCAAATTATGATGATTTTGATCATTTTAGCACTTGGTACCCTTTTGCATTAAACGAATGTAAGATAATTTCAGTGTTCAAACGAGCCATATGGCATATGGTATCTTTCTGCATCGTAGTATTTTTATGATAAACAGTAAAAATTGAATCCAAAAGGTACCATGTGTCAAATAGCACCTTCTTGCTTTGACAAAAAGATGAACTTTTCAACATCCCAAAACTAAAATGTGACCATAAAAAGTGCTCAGTGAAACTATGTGCAATATTATTGTAGTGATAATAAACTTTGATGTTACATTGTGGTTTATTTCAGTTAAAACATGATCAGTTAATGTTTAATTATGATAGAAATGAAGTTTGATATAATAGCAAACAACTACAATGCCAAGTATAACATCGTTCTTTTGAATTCAGTAGAAATATTATGTCAGTATTACTGCATAGTCATTTGAAACTAACACTACATTGAAGGCTCTGAAGCCAAAAGACTGTTTGTATGAAGTACTTAATTTCATTTGTCCTTTAATCTGCTTCCAAACAAGTGGTCTAGTTACCTGTGTCATCATCCAAGGTGTTGTAAGTACTGCTTGCAAATCAAATGTTGCTACATATAATTTGTTGTCTGATTTCGCTTGGAGTTTGTCTTTTTCCTTTTCCTCTCTTGCAAGGATTTATTTTGCAGATGTTCATTGTAGTTTTGATGTGTTAGATAATCAATTTCTTCACCTGTGGCTTGCTTTCTCGTGAAATTTTCGCACAATGAGCATTGGTCTTTTTGGGGTTTAAAAAATGACAGGTTAAATTGCTCACAAAATATCTTACGATATTGACTCTCTTTAACAGGTATTATACCCTTTTGTTCACATTCAGTGCAGGGCAGTCTCCACATTTGTTTGATGTTCAAATCATGTGCAAGGTATTCCTTCCTATTTTTTTGTCTTGAATAATGGGATTCCATTTTTTGGAAGGATTTGATATAGTCATAAACAAACGCAGACCTTTCATCATTTAACTTATTTGCGGATATTTTTCTGCCTCTGTTGTCCTTTCTGTCATAGGCCCCATGACGTTTCTTAGATACTGAGTAATCGATTGTCCTTCTTTTAATGTCCAGCGTAGCTATGAAGAAGTCTCGACACACCCTCTCATGTCGATTTTCTACTACTATGTGGTACTGATGAGATACTGATCATCGTACTTTTCCTTTTTTTTGTTGGGCTTTTAACAGTTATCATGTCACATATATAGTCCCTTTGACGTTCATAACTAGCGAGACCATAATGAAAGTCAAACATTGTCTGTCTCTCGGCCTCAGAAAACTTTTCTCCACACTTAAAGCGGCACTTAGTACAGTTGTGTGGCTTTACTAGTTTACATGGCATAGTTTTACCTGTTACAGAAGTGTACTCTTTTCCTAAGCTTCGTTGCTTCTTTCTTACATTTCGTTTCCACTTGTCAACATTTCTCGTCTTTTTCGGCTTCGGTAGATTACACGCTTATGTGGGGTAGTGACACTTGGGATGTCTTCATTTGTTTCAGTTAATATTTCATTTGAGGTGCTAGCAGCATCTGTTTGGTGTGCTGATGTTTTTATCTACTGTTTCGTTGTTAACATTCTTAGTAGCTTCATAATGTTCCGCACCACGTACAGCAATGTAGGCAAGATTTGCGAGTATAGGTGTGATATCTAGAGCTGTGTCGCAGGGTTTGATGTCAAGTACTGGAGTAGCAATGGAACTGGAAAATATTCTCAAAAATCATTGGTAAAGGTTGGCAACAGCCAATGACAAACAGTCAGCAATATTTACATTCCATTGTCCACTTATTCTTAATTGATCCACTTCGTCCTTGAACTGGTCAATAGTGTATGGAGATTCTCTGTTGACAAAAAGGAAATGTATCTGGCCGCCTCCTCAGATAAATGGTTGCAAAGTTTTGTACAAATTTCCTCACTGTTATCTGTGATGACAGAACTTTCTTGGAGAGCTGCAAAGAAGCAATTCCCATCAGCATTAACTTGAATTCTTTTCAGCTCATTGCTTTCCAAGAGTTTGTCTATCCTTGTGATGTGTGTTTTTCTAATAATAGTCTGGATTGAATGCATATGTGTACTTATTTGCTTTTAGTTGATTTTTTAAGGCGTTTATCTCTTAGCTGCTTCAACTTCTGATTGAGCTTTTGAGATACGAGTATGTTTTTAACACATGTTTGCACTTAATTCTTGAAGGAATTTTCTTCCACATCTTTTCTCGTGCATTTGACTTGTGTATATAAGTATTTTTCGATCTCTTTGGAAGCAATTCATCGATATCTGTGTCACTATTAGAAATGTTATCATTGCTCGGTTTATATGTTTTATCACAAAATCATCTAAATCCAAGTCAGAGTGGTCATCTATTAGCTTCCGCTTAACGGAGGCGAATTCGGCCAAACATCGGCCAACAAAATGTAAAAAATGAAATGCTATTATTACGTATATAAAGGACTAAGGGAAGTGAAAAATAGAGCGCGAATTACACTTTGACATATTTCTTCTGTACATTGAATCATTTAATATCTGTATTCCAATTAATTAATATGCAATAAGTTTGATATTTTAATTTCATTTCAGATTGATGACATGAACACTACGAGACAATGGCCAAAAGTTCTTTCACGGAAACCCAATATTGTACTTTCTGATATTTGAGTGTAAAGTCAACATGTCCAAGTCATTGAATCTTAAACTTTTTAAAGAGTTGAATACTGGAAATAAACCATTTGAGTGTCAGGTGTGTAATAAGAAGTTTACACAGTCGTCAGCTCTAAAAAGGCACATGCGGATACATACTGGTGATAAACCATTTGAGTGTCAGATGTGTAATAAGAAGTTTACACAGTCGTCAGATCTTAAATGTCACATGCGAATACATACTGGTGATAAACCATTTGAGTGTAAGGTGTGTAATAAGAAGTTTGTACGTTCATCACATCTTAACGGTCACATGCGGATACATACTGGTGATTAACCATTTGAGTGTCAGGTGTGTAATAAGAAGTTTACAGATTCGTCAGCTCTTAAAGGTCATATGCGGATACATACTGGTGATAAACCTTTCGAGTGTCAGCAGTGTAATAAGACGTTTGCACGTTCATCCCACCTAAACACTCACATGCGGATACATACATGTTATAAACCATTTCAATGTAAGGTGTGTAATAGGACGTTTGCACGTTTATCCCACCTAAACATTCACATGCGAATACATACATGTGATAAACCATTTGAGTGTCAGGTGTGTAATAAGAAGTTTACACAGTCGTCAGCTCTAAAAAGTCACATGCGGATACATACTGGTGATAAACCATTTGAGTGTCAGGTGTGTGATAAAACTTTTACACAGTCGTCAGCTCTTAAAAGGCACATGCGGATACATATTGGTGATAAACTATTTGAGTGTCAGGTGTGTAATAAGAAGTTTACACAGTTGTCAGCTCTTTCGGCCATATCTGTGTTATAAGGTGATTTTATTAAAGATACAGTAAAACAGGTATACAGTAAACTATAACACATACACCAAAGAATGTTATTGTAATTTATATAACATTACAAAGTTACCAAATATTCTAAGATTGTATAAAAGTAGCTTTTATTTAATTTAAAGGGGCACAATACAATCATGTTGAAATCGACTTTATATGTCAACATATTAAAAATGTTCGTTACATCTATCAATACATAATCATACATGAATATATATCACATATGGATATATTACTATCTGAAGTTTACATTAAGGAATTATTTACATGTTTTTTTTGTTTTTCAAAGAACTAGCAATGCTTATTTAATTTAAAAAAGTTGAAGTACACTCTAATACTTGATTAAAGTGTAGGGCGATATTTCTCTGGGATTGTTTCTAATTTTGGCTTTTTTGTCACAACTGACCACAACACATGTATTGTATTTCGATAAATGTTCCCATGATTATTATCGATACTAGATCAGTTAAAATATGAAAAAATAATCACCGGTTAAAAATCTATCGTATTTTTGGTTGTCTTTTTCCTTTCCCTAGTGCACACGTTGCCGAGTGATGTAACGCATCGTCTCGAGATCACTTACCTCTCACTGCTAAGGTCGAAGGTTCGATTCTCGCTTGTTCCAAATTTTTTATGCGAATAAATTTGCCAGTTACCTGGAAAGACGGTGGCCCTACGAATGTAGGCTTTCTTTATGGTATACATTCCATGTCTAGTATAAGTTTGTAATATTATTATAATATTATCTCTATGTTTTCATTTATTAATTATGTTAATTACACGTCTAGATGATCCGTCCATCAATCCATCCATCAGTCTATCCTTCTATCTCTAGTTACTATTGTGTACCTGATTATCAATTTTCAACACCACACCCGAATACATCTGAAAAATGTTTGAAGAAGATTCATGATGGTGTCGCAGTAGAAGTTTATGAGAGGAGATGAAAACTCGTTGTCATACTTAAGGTAGTAAAAACAGCTAAACGAAAAATATCGTGTATAATATATTTTGCTTTTGCCCATTATATTTTTTTCTTCATTTGCCAATGTTATTTGTATTATTTATTTTCTCTAATTGTATTGTTAATTATAGCGAGCGAATACGAGCGAATGCGCGGGGAAGCTCTTATGGTATCACGTAAGATTAAAGACAAAAGATATATTTACAAACATATACTAACGTTAATAACCGGAAATGACCCTCTACTGTTTTCATGCGTAATTTGGAACACTAGGCTATGTAGGTTGTTTTTAATTTGATTACATAAAATATAGGAATTCTTTACGAAAATCCGGGTTTACAAAATCACTTTTTTTATCTTGAATCATGAAAAATGATTCCAAATATCTCCTTATAATTACGTTCAAAATATGATATATTTAAAAACACTAAAATATACACAACGTACAATATAATAATTTATTTATTTCACAAATTAATTTCTGCTATAGGGAAATTTACCAGACGACTTCGTTAAATAGAACGTTAGTCTGGTTCCCTGACCTACAAAATAAATAGTCAATTTATCGAATAGGTCCAAAAACCAGGCAAGATAGAACGTATGCAAATGAGTATGACAAGAAGTGAGCCAATCGAAACGACAATGCATAATAAGTAAACAAACGCTGTCTGCTCTGTTTGTTAACAGTAAAAGAACAACACAACTTTTAAGAGGGTATTTCACTCCATATTCTGCAGGTTATTAATGCTTTAGTCACCACCATTTCCCATAAAATTAAAAATTATGTAGACAATAAATTTTAGTAAAACTACAAGATGCAAAATGATTCTTCTTCTTTCTGTATTTCTTTCTTTCTTTTAGCTTTCAAAACAAAAATAATGAGATATCTATTTATGAAGATGTATGTAATAAATCAATTTAAGTAAAAAAAACAATAATTTGAGTCTCGTTTAATGCATGAATATTTGCAACAATAAATTCGTTGTAAAAAATGTACCTGGTGATGGGAATTGGTTTTTTTACTGTCTCAGTTACATATAGTGTCTACAGTGGGGATTTTTCCATCTGAGTCGCAAGGCAGCACAGACATGCAATCTGCAGCAATATATACCTTAACTGGAACAGTGGGAGGAAGAAGCAAGACTTTTTAATAGTCTGTCAATAACCAAAAGATCCTATTGGACCTCAATGTTGAAACTGAATGGATGGGTCACAGCTTGTGAAATTGAGGTAGCACCACTTCTGTACAACTGCAAAATAAAAGTTTGACTGAAAGGTGCAAGAGAAACTTTTACAGTTTGTACATACGAACCACCACAAATTGAAAATGAAGAAATATTGCCAATTAATCTGTTGCTTGACAATGGCCATTTTCAAATTTTGTTACCAATGCCCATAGCAAACGAGGTAAACCAATCAACCAAAAGCTTAACTGAACAAGAAAAATCGGCCTCAAATGCTTATCAAAACGTTAATGCATCTAACATTCACTTGGAATCAATAAACACACACAAATATTTTAATTACCATGTACCATGTAAGTTGTATCAAAAGCATATTCGTAATTTCTTTTTTTTAATTCATTTACAGCATGCATCACCATATAATTATTGGAACAGATTCGAGAGGGAGGTATCTGCAACAACACATAAACAAATTTCATCCATTTCCTGATCACTATCATGTATCTTTGATTGTCATTCTTGGTGATAAAAGATCACAGGTCTATCATGCTGTTCAAAATAAAATGGCTTCTTATCCTGCTGAACAAACAGTCATTTTGATAGCAGATGGCCTTTGTAATTTGACAGAAAAAGTGACCTGCAGAAATGGAACAAACATTACATAAAATTCAACAAAGTCCAAACATATATAACAGAATTACATGAAATTTCAAGGAAACTGAGACATGACACAACACTTTTTTCTTGTAACAATTCCAAGTGCCTCTATAAAAAATTCTTAAACACAGACTTAACAGCTGTGGAAATACAACAACAACAAACATTTTTAGAAAAAGACATTATGACTATAAATCAAGAAATTTGTAAAATTAATACAGAGCATTGTGTTAAGACTGTCAGACTCCATAGGGACATAAAGAAAACATCAGATAAAAAAAGAGGAAAACATGGTCAAAATAAAAAACAAAACAAATTTTGCTACTCCAACATGTACGATGGAGTACATGCAAAACAAGAGTTGAATACAAAGTGGTATAATATTATATGTTGCACAATTATTTCAAAAATTGAAGATTGTGAAATTACACTTACAGACTCGGACCATGAAGACAATGATGATATGTCTGCTAACACATGGGACTTTAAAAGGACGTGATAATTTTGTTTACCGGTATCAATAACTTTGTGAAGTGCGTGCATATGTCAAAGCAAACTTGTATTGTTAACTTAGGTGGGTGATTTGACAATCGCTAACCTTTCAACTAACAGTATGATATATGTTTTAAACCACAGTATAAGTTACTTAAATGTATGCCTTAGTATAACCTAACGCACATATACAGAGGTTTTTTGCTCTTTACATCCGACAACTCCTGTTATGTGCAGGAATCCTAATGTCAAACTGCTCATTCTTATTATTAATAAGGCTAATATTTATATAAACATATACTTTAATAACTATGCATTATCTGACTTTTAATTACATACAACGCTTTTTATGATACGCCAACACAAACACTCATGAACAATATACCCACTGTAACAGCATGATGTCTTGACCCTCATTTGTTAACCAAGAACTGCCAGCAATGTAAGTATTATTCTTTATTAATACCCTTTTAATTGCAATATCTTTTCCCCTTATTTTTATTGTCTCCTTTTTTTATTGATCAACAACTTATGGACAATTATGTTTGACATCTACCTATTCGATCGCCATTTAGGTTTTACCTATTTCATATTATAATATCTAATCCTTTCTTTGCGCACTGTTGAGAAATAATCAAGTTTGATATCAACGTTATAATATAGATGTAGACAAGACCTGAAAGCGATAATTATAGCGGGTGTATTGTGTTTACAAATGTGTGAGAATCTTTCGTAAATGCATTATTGACATCTTTTTTACATGTGAACACGCTTGTAGCTTAGAAACGCGTTGGCGATGATATGCATATTTTAGACATTTCAAACATTTATGAGTAAAACAGTGGTGGTTTGATTAGATTTTGGTTTGATATATTATTTGTATATTTATTTGTATTGAGCTTCAACGGGGGAATTATCGTTACTACCGTCATGATGGCCGTGGTTAACTTGTCAGAGAAGTCGATTATTGAAAGAAATCGTTGATAATCCAGGCATAGTACCACCATTGCAAAAAGGAAGTGCTTCCGTGGGGTAGTCGCATAATGGCTGTTATAATGCATTTCCTTTATTTTAATGCTCATTTTTTATTTGAATGGCATTAGTGATGTATTTTGAACATTTTGATAGCATTGTCATGTTTGAATTGTGAATTTAGAAAAAAAAAATTGATGCTTGGAAATTGGGGTATGAATACTGTGACGATTTTAAGTAAAATCTGTCAAATTTGTTTAGAGCAGCCATTAAAGATAAACAGACAAAAGATAATCTATTAATTAAAGTTTATTTTAATATAATTAAATATAGAATATAGTGAGATAGTTAAATAGATAAAGAAAGAAAGAAAGAAACAACATAGATATAAGTTAATTACAATATTACTGAATTTACATACATTCTTACAAATAATCAAGTAACTAAAGTCAATTATTCACTTGTCATTAAACTTGTACTAAATCATTGATACATATCATCTCATTTCCTCACTGTTTTATTTCGTGCATTTTAACACTACGTCAATGCTTCCCTTTCCATCTATGTCACTAAACTTCTTTTCTATGAAGGTTCTTGTTATACATACATATTGATATTTCATCATATCCACTATGTATCATCACTAAGTTTCTCCAAGGTAATACTTATTATTACAACTACATCTGCATTCACTATGCATCATCACTAGGCTCCTCTACAATAACATTTCATTCTATTATCACAAGTATATCCACTATTCACCATCATAAGGCTTTTCGATTATAACAGTTCTTTATATGATCACTAATGCATCCATTATGTATCACCACTATGCTTCTGAATCACTGGCATTGTATTCTCATCTGTGTGTATCATACAGACTATGTGGATATCATCATTATTTACATATTGTATATGTGGTCTTCGATATACATCTTAGATGCTCATGTATCGGCTGGTCAGTATGCAACCACGAAAAAGGAGGAGAAGTAACCCTATAATATAGCAAGATATTTCTAAGTATTTTCCCAAATATGTATATATACTTAACACGGACAATGACAAATATTTGATATATTAGCAGTATTTCAAAATTGCACGTCACTACTTAATAAATATGCTTTACTCACCAGCCACCTCTTGTCTCAACATTTCATACTTCAATCTACCAATATTTTCCTATACATCTGTCCACTTCAACTTTAAAATCTACACTGCCTTAAAATGTATGTTCTTTGTCATGCTGTCATGCACATTTTAGTTCACTCACTATAATTACTGTTATCGGTATTTACATGTATACTACCTGGTATATCCGCCTATAAGTCTATAGATATAATGTTAGTTTGTTACACCTCCCTTCCAAGATAGATAACTTAAGTTATCTCACCCCATAAACAAAACTCACATTTTATTGTCGAGATAACATATCTGCAGTGGCGTTTTTCTTCCCTTCAATATGAGCTATTTTAAATCTGTATTCCTGTAACATTAGACTCCATCTTAGAAGTCTCATATTTAGGTCTTTCATTTTATTCAGCCACTGTAATGGGAAATGGTCAGATTCAATAATGAATTCTTTACCTAAGAGATATTCTAATAATACTGACTTAATGATGGCTAAGCACTCTTTTTCGACTGTACTGTATGATTCTTCCGACTTTAACAATTTCTGACTGATGAACATGATAGGAAACCGGTCTTTGCCATCACACTGTAATAGGACACCCCCTATTCCTCTGTTACTAGCATCAGTTTGCAACACAAACTGCTTTGTGAAGTCAGGACTTTTGAGAATCGGGTATGAAGATATTGCTTTCTTCAATGTATCAAATGCCTTTTGTTGATCTATATCCCATTTTACCTTGTTTGGTAGTTTCTTTGCAGTCAAGTCAGTTAATGGAGCTGCAATTTCAGCGAAATGTGGAATAAATCGGCGATAGAAATTTAAAGTACCAATAAACGAACGTACCTGTATTTTCGTAGATGGATTTTGTATCTTCATAATTGCTTCTATTTTCTGAGGAGACGGACGAATTTCTCCATTTCCTACTTTATGTGCAAGGAATTCTCATTCCTGAAATCCCATGTAACATTTGCTTGGTTTTGCAGTAACTTTTGCTGACAGAAGAGATTGAAATACCTTTCGAATGTGGGATACATGCTCTGGAAATGTCATACTGAAGATAATTATATCATCAATTAAAGCATCTGAAAAATCATCTTACCCTTGTAATATCATCTTCATAAGTCTGACAAATGAGGCCGCAGAATTTATCATTCCAAATTGCATGACATTAAATTGATATTTCCGAAAGGAGTTGTGAATGAACTTTTATCTTTGGCCCCTTCTGCGAGTGGAATTTGCCAAAAACCCTTGGTACAATCTATTTTAGTCATATATTTAGCTTTTCCTAATTTGTTTAGAATGTCTTCTAATTTTGACATTGGTTGGGGATCAAAAAGTGTAGATTCATTTAATCCTCGATAGTCTACACAAAGCCGTAAACTATCACCTTACCTCTGTATAACTACAATTGGTGCTGCCCATGGACTATTTGATTTTTCAGCTATTCCAGCCTCAACCATGTTTTCTATTTCCTTTCTTACCTTTTCTCTCATTGTATATGGTAGTTTGTATGGTTTCTTATAGACTAGTTTATGGCAGTCAACCACAATGTCATGTTTTAGTAATTCCTTTCTTCCAGGAACATCAGACAAGACATCTTCAAATTCTTTTCTTTGCAAAGCTTAGATAATATATCGTTTTGATCATCCGAAAGTGTCTCATTTACCTTTATATCTCGTATAGACTCATGTGGTATCAACAGTGGATTTTCTATATCTATAATTTCTATGTCACTATTCTCACCTGCATGTGAAAGTAAGCATACTGGATTTCTATCGGTTAGAAACACATTTTCCTGTTCAAAATTACCATCATCTTCTTTGCTTTTCTCTGCCTTGTCATCATTTTCAAACCATTGTTTGAGCATATTTATGTGAAATGTCTTTGATGACTGTCGATTGATCTGTATTTTGTAATCAACTGGGCTTACCTGTTCTGTTACCGCAAATGGACCTTTTGATTGTGCTAATAATGTATTGGTATTTGTTGGAAGAAGTATTAAGACTTTGTCACCTACTTTGAGATTTCTATTTCTCGCTTTTCTGTCGAAATACTTCTTTTGTCGTCTCTTGTGAAAGTTCTCTGATTTGTTTGCAATATTTGTCATTTTTACTAGTTTTTCTCTTGTTTTGAGAATATAGCTTAAAGTTGACTTACTTACCTTATTCCTGGTTGGTTCCTCCCACTCTTCTCTTAAGATCATCAACGGGCCCCTTAATATCTACCGTACAAAAGTTCGAAAGGAGAATAACCTGTAGAATCCTGAGGTACTTCCCAGTATGCAAACAGCAAAAATGGTATATGCAGATCCCATTTTCCTTCTTCCTCTTGTGCAAAACATTTGAGCATTCGTTTCAGGGTTCCGTTAAAATTTTCAACTAGACCGTTAGCTTGAGGATGAGAAGGAGTTGTTTTTAACTTGTTTATGCATAGTAACTTGCACAAGCTCTTTACCAAAGATGACATAAAATTACTGCCCTGATCAGATATTAATTCTTCCGGTATACCTGTTTTGGAAAACATCTCTATCAATGTATTTGCTACAGTTTCTGCATCAAAAGTCTTCAGTGGAGTTGCCTCTGAATATTTTGTAGTGTAATCACAAGCAACTAAAATAAATCTATTACCTCTTTCCGTACGTGGAAGCGGTCCAACAATATCAATTGCCACCCGTTTGAATGGTACATCCATGGCTGGTATTGAGATAAGTTTTGCCTTTGCTACATTTCCCTTTGGTGTACTTTTCTGACAATTTGGACATGATCTACAATGGTAAGCTACATCTATAATTATACCTGGCCAGAAAAAGTTTTGTAAAATTCTATTTCATGTCTTTTTGTTGCCAAGATGAACTCCTAAAGATAGGTTATGTGCAATTTCCATCAGCTTATTTCTATACTTTATTGGTACCACAATCTGATTCACGTGATCCCCAGTTTTTGGTTTAAAAATTCTGTACAAAATTCTAGAATTATATGTGAAATAAGAATTCTTTTTCTTACCTTTGTTGTTATTTATATCTTTCTCTTGTATATCATTATTCTGTTTGGCAAATGACTTTACTTTGTCTAGTGTTGTATCTCTCTTTTGTTCTGCTTTCAATTCTTCACCGGATACTTGCAAATCAATTCCTTTTTCGACTACTTCTATTGTCTCACTTACCTTAGCATTCTGTTTCTCTTTCATTATTAAATCTTCAGAATATGCTTGTACATTTTCTCTTTCTAGTCTGTCAGCTTTCATGGTACGAGTTTCAATACCTTGAAATGTTTTTACCTCATTTCTATTTGGGACATGTCCTATGTTTCCTATTACAATATCTGCAAATGGATTGTCCATAATTAAAGCTTTTACTTGACCTGTAAAATAATTTGTTTCTATATCAATGATTACCTCAGGACATTGACATTCAGTCCCATTTGCTAATGTCACATTTTGACCAACCCCTGTTAATTTTCCTTTGTCGCTAAGTTTATTGGCAACAAATATTGTTGTACAACCTGTATCTCTCAATACATTCACTTTCTTATTTGCTACTCTACCTTCTGAAAGTATCAATCCATTTTTAAGCTCACTTTTCCCATGCAATGGTTTGCCATTTTTGTTCAATGGGAATTTTACTACATTGTACGATTTTGAACATTTTGTTGGTGAATGTATAAGGCCATTTGCTTGTTTGTCATGGTATTTTTTTTTCTTTGCTTTGAATTGTATCTATCTCAGTACCCATGTTATCTTTAAATGGACATTGCGCAATCAAATGATCTTCACTCGTACAGTGAAAACACTTACGTTTATCGTAAGGTCTGTATGACTGTTTGTTATAACTGTAGGAACCTGGTGAGTAATCTGCCATTTCTCTATTTAACGGTTTAAACAATGGTTGCATCAAATTTATGTGCCAATTGATGTGCATTTGCTAACGACACTAATTCTTCTACAGATTTTGGTTCTTTTTCTTGCAAATATATTTGCAACTCATAATTGGTGTTTGACATTAATTGGTCTCTTAATATCATATCTACTATTTTCCCATGATCTTTATCAATATTTTCACTTTCTTGCCAATGGGTAAAGTAGTTCGAAACTCGAATAGAATACTTTTTGAACGTTTCACCGACATGCTGTTTTGAATTTCGAAACTTTCCTCTATATTCTAATGGATTTAAACCATATGTTTCTAAAATTGCCTTCTTGATTTTGTCATAATCCTTGCTTTCATCAAGCGACATACGGGGATACGCTTCTAAAGCATTTCCAGATAACTGTGGTATCAAACGAATAGGCCATTCATTTTTATCCCATTTATGGAGTTTTGCTAAACGCTCAAATGATGTCATAAAGACTTCAATATTCATACCTTCAACAAATTTTGTTAATGGAATTTTGGAATGAATAGGTTCACATTTACTTTTCGAAACACTGATTTCTTTTGACTTTAATTCTATTTCTTTGAATTTAATTTCTTTCTCATGTTGAAGTTGTACTACCTTCAATTGTCTTCCCTTTTCATTTTCTTCTGCTTAACGTTCGGCTGCTTTTTCGGCGCGTATAGCAGCTTTCTCCTTGCACTCATTGTCTTCGCGTCTTTTCTTTTCTTCATACTCAATTTCTTTTAATCTCATATTTTCATCTTTTTCTGATCTTTCTCTTAAAATTCTAAGCAAGCCCCTACATCTCCTCCTTTTTCAATAACTTTTTCAAACCAGTCAAGTATCTTTTCGGTCTTTTTTTTTTTCATTTGTTATGATCATTATTAAATAAACTATGATTCCTATCTAATTCTGTTTTTCTTTTTATGCTCCTCTAAACCGCTGCCACCATTGTGACGATTTTAAGTAAAATCTGTCAAATTTGTTAAGAGCAGCCATTATAGATAAACAGACAAAAGATAATCTATTAATTAAAGTTTATTGTAATATAATTAAATATAGAATATAGTGAGATAGTTAAATAGATAAAGAAAGAAAGAAACAACATAGATATAAGTTAATTACAATATTACTGAATTTACATACATTCTTACAAATAATCAAGTAACTAAAGTCAATTATTCACTTGTCATTAAACTTGTACTAAATCATTGATACATATCTTTTCATTTCCTCACTGTTTTATTTCGTGCATTTTAATTCTACGCCAATGCTTCCCTTTCCATCTATGTCACTAAACTTCTTTTCTATGAAGATTCTTGTTATACATAGATATTGATATTTCATCATATCCACTATGTATCATCACTAAGTTTCTCCAAGGTAATACCTATTATTACAACTACATCTGCATTCACTATGCATCATCACTAGGCTCCTCTACAATAACATTTCATTCTATTATCATAAGTATATCCACTATTCACCATCACAAGGCTTTTCGATTATAACAGTTCTTTCTATGATCACTAATGCATCCATTATGTATCACCACCATGCTTCTGAATCACTGGCATTGTATTCTCATCTGTGTGTATCATACAGACTATGTGGATATCATCATTATTTACATATTGTATATGTGGTCTTCGATATACATCTTAGATGCTCATGTATCGGCTGGTCAGTATGCAACCACGAAAAAGGAGGAGAAGTAACCCTATAATATATCAAGATATTTCTAAGTATTTTCCCAAATATGTATATATACTTAACACGGACAATGACAAATATTTGATATATTACCAGTATTTCAAAATTGCACGTCACTACTTAATAAATATGCTTTACTCACCAGCCACCTCTTGTCTCAACATTTCATACTTCAATCTACCAATATTTTCCTATACATCTGTCCACTTCAACTTTAAAATCTACACTGCCTTAAAATGCATGTTCTTTGTCATGCTGTCATGCACATTTTAGTTCACTCACTATAATTACTGTTATCGGTATTTACATGTATACTACCTGGTATATCCGCCTATAAGTCTATATATATAATGTTAGTTTGTTACAAATACATGATTTCGGAAGTCTACTTTCACTTTGTCACCAGTGTACACACTGAGCAGAAAAAAATATCTTATATGACACATGACCCCTACTTTTCTCATCATATTTTGATAGTACAGAGGTTGACAAACAGTAAAATGTAGGTTTCACTTCTTTTATTTGGGATTCTCTATGAACGACCAGCCTTCAAACTTTTATTATTAACTATAGAATAAAGAACAAAAATCAATGGTGGGTTGACACCTCCAACTGCACTCCATTGGTTATATAAATGGCGATGATTTATACAGGGGAGGTAACTTTCTATTTTAATCCTGATCGTTTCGGTCCTATAAAGTTAATTTAGTTGGTGATATTTGTTTGACCTGCCATTGGAATTATAATGATGATTTATCCAAAATCAACAAGAAATCAACGGAACAGCGGTTAATCTTCAAGAATGTTAATGTACGGTCGTATCTGGGAGCAAGAAAAATAAAATAAATGCACACTATATGCTTGAATCTCATATTAATACTTGATTAGGATGACTGAATTAACTGAAACTGTAACAGAAATTTGTCACTGTTTCCTTAGTGTCTATGTAACCGAGTCTTAAACTGACAAATGTTCCACACCAATATTATCAGTATGGTTTATTGAGATAGTAGTTTTATGTTGCAAATATGCATATACAAGGACAAACCATCATACTATTTTACCAAATGGATGAATTTTAGCGAAGTTCGGGACTGCTTTATTAAATGATTATAGATATTACTGAACACGTTAAGCAAGTTATTTTATATCTTTATTAGCAATTACATATCTGTCATGAATTAGATATGTTTCTTACAGAGAAATACATAGACCTTATTTTACACAGACCATGGACTAATTTCAAAGTTGTGATGAAAATTGAGACACAACTGTTTCATACACGTTGTAGCTAAATGTGCGCTTGCTGTTTTTGTTGTCCAAGGAAATCACAAATTTTGAAAGTAATAAACAGGGCACACAATTTCAACTTTCGAATTTATATAAATGTATTACGATTAAATTATGATTTCAATTATTTACACTGATGTCCACGTCTAAAAACTGTTATACAATGTTATATATATGCAGATTCAAACTTAACACATGGAATTTAAACGGCTATATTAAAACATGTCGTTAAATTTATAAACTAACTAACAAACTATACATATACACAATTTGTTTAGTGATAACAAACCTTCATAATACAGGTTTAATAATATATATGAATAGAAATTTTTAAAAAAATGCGAGGTGTTTTAAACCAAGATACATCATGTGTAGTTTCTGTTCTTTTTACTAATTTCGCACATTATTGAACACTATCTTGTTGTAAGGCCAAACACTGAAAATGCGGAATAAAATACACAGATCAGCCATTCTTTAAAATTTGACTCTTATTCAAAAATGTCTTGTCGCATGTACCAATTATGCATGCATAGAGTAGTTACTTCTTGAAAACCGAAAAATCTGTTTCAGTTAACTAGCATATGTGTTTTGTCAATAAGGCAACCAATATATTTCATTGTGATAGGTCGTATTGGTCGTTTTTATACAAAGCAAAAATTGGAAACTGTGTTGTTTTGCTGTGTCGCAGTCGCATGTTCAATGTAACAAGTACAAAAATATATAGTTCAACATCAGGTTCTTGTCTTTATTTTCACCCGAGTCCCATCGAGACGTTTTTCTTTTAGATCCGATACATGACATTTGTATATGAAACGTTCCTAATTTGAAATATTTCTCAAAGAAGGTATGTCTCTAATAATCACCTATGCTACCATAACTATTTTAAAATGGTTAGATAAGAGACAACCAACCATGTTAACTTGACAAAAGTAAGAGGTTTGACTTGTCAAAAGGTTTACCATATGAGAAAAAATTGTAATGAATCATTTAACTTGTGTAGAATCCTCAAAAGTGGTTAAGAAATCAGAAAAAGATTTGTCACACTTCTTAATCTATGCTCCGTAACTACAGTTTATTTGCACTGGGCTTGTATATTTAAGGTTCGACGTTTGTTTATTTTGGAATGGTAAAACTCTGAAAGAAATAGCCAAACATACACCTACAGTTAACACACATTATAATACAAATCGCTAAGATACAATGTGAACTATATGTTCCGTAACAGCTATGCTCCGTAATAAAAACTATTACGATCCATTTAAAGAGTTATTTTGCGTATTAACTATCAGCGAGTGATTCACACGGGCACACCGCAAAATATTTGATGACCAGTGATGCTTCGTCCAAGCTATGTCATTTAATTTATCTATAAAATGAAACTCAAAAAGTCAACAGGAACAATTATTAAATACTAGGGAAAACCCGTTTAAGGAGGAATATACCTTTTATATTATTTTCGAAATCAGTGGTATATTTGGTATATAATGAAACAAGAAGTGATTTACAATGTGAATATGTATTTTGTTCTAAGGTTGATATAACATATGTTTATATGTGACGTCGTAAACATGGCCATGTTCGACCTTTTTGACGTCCCAATTTTTAGCAGAAAAATCGCCTATTTTTCTACCTCAGTAGAGTTATACCTTATGTACAGAATAGAAACATATATATCACCATGTACACATTCGACAAATGTCTGATTTACAAATGCAAAAATTACGACGAACGCCACATTCTGAAAATACTAGCGAAAAAACTATTATTTTTTTGATTTTTTCGAAAGAAACACTTCAAATAAAATTTACTAAAAAACAAACTGAGCGATTTTTGCATATTTTTATATGATTTCTTACAATATATTGTTCAATTATTGTGAGATTTTTATAAAAATTTGACAAACTAGATTTTTTTTATAATTTTCTATTTTTAACCCTACCCTACGTCAAAAACACGCTCTAAAGCAAAACGTCAACGCTGGTATAGCGCAATCAATGTTAGGTTTGTGATCATTAAATAAAACTGGATATACAATACATAACCTTATAAATGTGTTGAAAATGACGTTAAACCTCATTCTACAAAAAACTAGTATTTTGTGCACACGAGTTATATCTACTATTGCACTACTGTTCAGTGGCATTTTATTTTGAGCCAGTCGACAAACTTTCCGCATAGAGGTCCCTTACTAGATCGTGATCAACATCATCGTAATAAAAAAGCAAAATATCATCATTATCACTGTCATCAACAGTATCATCATCATTGTTTTCATCACCATCATGGTTATCGTCATTTGTTTAGACGTTCTTAACATCCCTTCTTTTGTTTTTTTATTGTACATGTACATAAAATTCGCTCTAGATCCAATTCTACGTCTTTCCTACAACCAACAACATTTTAATTTGATCATATTTCTATTCTCTATAAAATTTCACCAGTATTATGTAAAAAATAAGTTTTTATTAATGTGTAAATAGACGTCGGCTATTTGCAAGCCTGTGACCTTTTGTCCGCTTTGCGCTTTTTGTTCGCAACACTTTTTATCCACAGGAAAAAATAGAAACACGTCGACTTTGTCTCGATGCGGCAGAATTCTTCATTGTCCTATTTCTATTTTTTAACTGCGGACAAAATGCGTCAAACGAACAACAAGAGGTTGCCACTAACGTGGTTATATCCCCCGCCATCTTGTTAACCCTTAAAGGCATTTCCAAAGAAGTGGATTTAAATATTATGCAAAATGAAAAAGTTGCCGACATATAAATCACATGTGAATGCTGCAAACTGAAATACGTAGCCGACTGTAAATTATATCCCCAAAACAAAAGCAAAATTATCTTTGAAGAACAGACCCTACTCATTCAAATGACACATCATCTTGGGCTGATTTGCATTTGTGCCAATTTATTTAAAAATCCAATTACAACTAAATAAGATAAGGTCAGGAGAGCAGCGGACGGAGGACGGAACTGTGACATTGACCTTTGACGAACAGACCCACGTCATTCGCATTACACATCGTCTTGTCCTAGTGAACATTTGTGTTAAGTTATTTGAAATCATATCGATCACTAACCACTTATCTTCGTACACTTCAATCTAAGATATAAGTTAAATTACAAAATTTTATTATTTTGAAAGGATATATATTGATATAAACACATTTTCACTTAAAGCAAATTCTAAAATTACTTTAGCCTAAATAATAGACCCGTTTCTGGTTAGCCCGTGAAAAAATAGTGTATACCACGTATGATTTTTCTTTTCTTTTTTTATATCTATATGTTGCATGGGATTAATCGTGCATGCCACTAACACCATTATAAGGGGGAAATTAAATCATTATTGGCGCAGTTCAGCCAAAGTAATCTAGTGACAAGACATACCTTGTCACTACTGAACTCGATACACGCCGATGCGCCGGTAAGTTTTATTTATTATTGTTCGTTTCTCCTTCATCGATTATTGACATGTGCTTTAAGTACCGTCTTTTCTGTCAATGTATTTATTAGTCTTTGTCTTTCCAGGTTTTAATATTGTAATCCATAATTAAACTACCACAAAAACAATCCAGTGTGTTCTGCTATGTTCTTACACATAAGGGGTTACACAAACAAGTAAGAAAATAAGTAATTTTGTAAATAAATGTCTCTATATTGCCAATTGAACTAATATGTCAAAATCAGGACTACTTTTTATTTTATTTTCTAAATTATGCCAAATAACAATTTATAACGAATCCAAATGGATTGCAGACCCTATTCCTACAATGTATGATACTTTTGTTCATGCTTTTCTCATTGTCCATGTATTGTACTCATGTTTGTATTGTTTAAACCGCCAAAATAAAAGTGTTATGGCGATAAACATAATAAATGTTTATGCTGAATAAAAATATTGAATTTAATCTCGAAAAGTATAGCCCACCAGAGCAATTATCACCACTTAAATATATTGTTATATCCGAACAATACATTTCCACCACCCCAACTACTCTTTCTATTTTAAACAATAGAGGTTGGGAAAGTGAGAACATACCCGAAAAACACACAGTATTATGTCAACAATAAATATATGGCGACAAACAATCAATTAAATGTGTTCAATGATCAATCGGGAACTAAACTGGAATCATAATGTCCGGAGTATCGACAGAGACAAGGAATTTATTTATATAAGCAAAGAATGGGAAAGTTGGGACTGGCAAACAAATATCGACATTACCGGAATATTGATGCAAACGATGTCGAGATAACGAGTTTCGACTGTATATGGATATAATATAATCGAATACATATGAATAATGATTAAAATGATTCGTAATGGCGTCGCAGTAAATGTAAGAGGACTTTATGAAAACTCGTTGTCATACTACGGTAGTAAAAGCAGATAGGTGAAAGATATTCTCTTTTTATGAATATCGTAATATTTGTATTATCTATTTTCTCTATTTATATTTTATCCTTCTTTCTTTGCGCACTGTTGAGAAATAATCAAATTTGATATCAACGTATTAATGTAGATGTAGTCAAGACCTGAAAGCGCTAATAATAGAGGGTATATTGTGTTTACAAATGTGTGAGAATATTTATTTTAAAAAGCTCGTAGCTCAGAAACGCGTTCTGTTCAGTTCAGTAGTTAACGCGTTTAATATCAACGTATTAATGTAGATGTAGACAAGACCAGAAAGCGCTTATTATAGCAGGTATATTGTGTTTACAAATACGTGGCTTTCTTTCGTAAATGTAATATTGATATAGTTTCTACATGTTTACACCCTTGTAGCTCAGAATTGCGTTGCCGTTGATGTAAACATTTTTAGGCATATCAAACATTTATGAGTAAAACAGTGGTGGTTTGATTAAAGTTTGGTTTGATATATTTTTGTATGAGCTTCAACGGGATACATATCGATACTATCGTCATGATGGTCATGGTTACCTTATCAGAATAGTCGATAATTGACATAAATCGTTGATAATCAGGCTGACTGCATTGATAATGTAAATGGCGATCTAATTTATAAAGAAGAGGTAACTTTTTATTTTAATGTAATTACATATAGCAAATGAACGTTCGTACCTGGGATTATGAAAACAAACAAATGCACATTATATGCTTAAAGTTCATTATAATACTTAATTTTGAGGACTGAATTTACTGAAACTGTGACAAATGTGTCACTTTTCCCTTTATGTCTTTGTAACCGGGTCTTAGACTGACAAATGTTCAACACCAAGTGTGCCAAAGACGGCAATTTCTGCTGATGCTTCAGTGCACACAATGTCAAATATTGCATTTTTAATGTTTCAAGGTCCACGGCTTAGTCATTTATGATCCGATTTGACCAGTTCAAGAATCGGTCTGAGAAAATACGATTTATAACTACTGTGCAAGTTAAATGAGGACCAAATGAAAAATACAGGTGCTAGAGTGTACACACGTTCAAAAAGTGCTGTGTTTAATTTTTCTATGGACATAACTCGGACACTGTTAATCCGATTTTGCCAGTTCAAATATTTGTCCAAGATATTTTGTTAATATAACTGCTATATAAGTTAAGTGAATATCCAATGACAAATGCGAGTGTTAGAGTGCACACAACAAAAGTGTTCACGGACAGACGACAGACGACAGACGACGGACAACAGACGATCAGATTAGCTGACCTGAGGAAAGAAAAAATAGCATTTTACAAAACAGAAAGTAAAAAACAAATTTGCACCTTAATTAAACGTAAAGTTTTATTCCAATTTTGACCTGGTATGTTAATTCTACATTGATATAAGCATGTACAGATATTTTAAGGAACTATGAATAGTAAACAATTATGAGCACCTTACCCAAAAACTTTAAAGACGATTGCTATAGTTTTTGTCATATTTTTCCTACCGATAGAATTTTATGAAACTTTCCAGTATTTGAATTTGATGTATGTTCATGCAATATCAGAAATGAAAAAAAACAACACATGTTACCGTACAGATTTGGTATTACCTCCTCATAAACATACCCGTCATCGACATTTGACGAACAAATGTAGATTTAACAAGCAATTTCAAAAACAATATTTAAAATCTAATATTTAATTAAACTTTAACACAGATGCATGCATATAATAATGATTGTCATGGAAATTGTAATTATAAACTTGATTTTAACTGTTTAGGTATTTTAAAAAATAATCATATCGGCAGAGTGTCAATTGTTTTTCAATTTTGCAATAAAAATAAAGCGTTTTTTGTGATATTTTTATATAGAATATGTATAAAATTTCATTAAAACTTCACAAAATACTGTCTGATACCTATTCTAATGGCAATCAATATAAAAATTCATGTTACCGCGTAATTTGAGAAAAAAAAATCTACCTTAGTATGCCTTCATTAAATATACTGCAGTTGCAAAATTAACGCTTTTATACTAAATGAACATATTTGGATAAATATTAAGATTTCTATTATATTTTATATTTAGGTTAAATTGTTATAAACAATTATTTTATACCAGTACGCATATTTCATATATTGAACATAATATAAGAGACCAATTTCAGGAGTGTCCGTAACGAGCGTGTCATCCGAGATAGGGTAAGTTGTAGTATAATAATATGTAGTGACACTGGCTGATCTCGACAAAGTTGCTTCCTTTTGTTCGCGGAACTGGGGCGTATGAAACACTATAGCAATCGTTGTTAAAGAAGGCGAGATGTAGACGTCAGCACATACACTGGGTCAAATACAAAAACTTCATTATTCATAGAATAAATAGGCAGTGTATATGATTACCGATGATGAAATAAAAATAAAACTTATTTATTTGCCCACACAAATGAAGAAGTTAATGTAGAATATACATCATATCAATATAGAGTCCAATGCCTTTTGTGACGGTTATTCTGTTATTGTGCTAAAGATGTCCGAGAAGATTTGGTTTGGTTTGGAATATTATCAGATAGTAGTTTTTTGTTGCAAATATAAGGACAGGTCGTCATTGTTTATACTTTAACAAGACATCAATGGCGTTAAAAGTAGGACTGTTGTGGAATTTTACTAAATGGATGCATTTTAGCGAAGTTCGGGACTGCTTTATCAAATGTTTATAGGTAATACTTTACTGTATTTTAGAAAATAAGGTTAATAAACAAGTTAATTTGAATCTTTATAAGCAATTACATATCTGTCGTGAATTAGATATTTTTCTAACAGTGAAATATATAGACCTAATTTTACACAGACCATGGACTAATTTTCTAATGAAATTTGAGTCATAACTGTTTCATATATTTTGTACCACAAGTATTAATGCAAATGCAATTAAGTAGAACATATTTCAACAAATTTTAAGTTTAAAAATTCCCATTAAGCCATGTTTGATAGCAGACTTTGCATGCAATCTCAACATATTAACCTTGCTTCGATTTATTTATATCATAATAAATTCCACCGCATGCATTATATATATTTTGGAATACTCAGAAGACTAAATCGATTAACATTCAAGTATTGGAGTGAAGCAATGAGCTAAATGTGCGCTTGCTGTTTATTTGTCAAAGGAAATCACACTTTTTGAAAGTAATTTACAGGACACACAAGTTTAATGTACTACGATTAATTACGCATGATTTCAATTATTTACACTGATGTCCCCGTTTAAATGATATCACACAATACTGTAATGCAATGTTATATATATTCGGATTCAAACTAAACACGTGAAATTTAAACGGCTATATCAAAACATGTCGTTAAATTTATAAACTAACTCAAAATAGAAACTATACATGGTTTTGATTTGAAATATGTTCATGCACGTGCAAACTATAGAGTGGGATTAACTGTCAATTGGTTCAACAAATAAACAATTTGATTAGTGATAACTACCATTCATAATACAGGTTTAATAATATATATGAATACAAATATTGAAAACAATGCTTAGGAGTTTTAAACCAAGATACATCATGTATAGTTTCTGTTCATTTGAATAATTTTGCGCATTATTAAACACTATCTTGCTGTTAGGCCAAACACTGAAAATGCGAAATAAAATACACAGATGTGACGTCATATAATTTATATAGAAGAATATAGAATTTTTTATTGATTTAAACTATTACAGTTTCTCATTATATAAAACATATACACAATACATTTACGTGGCAAATCAATGCACAAACTTTAACAACTACAAATGTTCAACATAAACATAGCTCTAGCTCACATTTTTGAGTAATAAGATAATTTTATAATGTTCTATTTTGATTATAATAAAAAATCAATATCAAAGGAGGATTAACACTCATTGGTTGTTTATTATGGAACGTCTGTTACATAATGCTTGTGAAAGGAATTTACTAAAATCTATGATTTCTTTATTGTTTGTTGATTGAAAAAGAGATACAAATTTCAACATGTTAGGTCTCTGTGTATAAAATCGTTTAATATATTTACTTCTTATTTCACTATATGTTTGACATATTAAAACAAAAAGGTATTCGTCTTCAATGTCATTATTACAAAAAAGGCAAATATGTTCGTGCCGTTCCATTCTATCTCTACCATACCTTCCGGTTTGGATTCTTAAGTTATGGGCTGACAATTGCAACCTCGTCATTAAACACCCCATTGATTTAGTACGTATAACGTTTAAATATTTTTCGTATTCCCATTTAAACCTTTACTGATTTGTATAAAGTTAATACCCAATTTGTTTCAAAATCCGTCCACCAGTTTTGTAAAAAGGTGTCGATAAGTCTCTGTTTGAACGACGCTGGACAATGCTTACTGTTCAATGAGTGGGGATCATTCCATGAGTATGGAAAACCATTGGAACTTAATATATATTTTACTATAGACACCTTAGTAGTTTATAAGTCCATTTTCATAATCTAACAGTGCACTTTGATAAATCGTCTTTATTATAATATTAGTAGGACATACTATCTTTAACCAATATTTAATTATTTTTACATATATGTTGATGAATAAAGGATATCGCCCCAATTCTCCATAAATACCCGCATTATTTGTTGATAGTTGAATCCAAAGCATTTGTTTGCAATATTCTAAATGAATCTTTTCAATTTCTTTAGACTTTGTAAATCCCCATACCTCGTAACTGTAATTTAAAATTGATGTCACAAAAGCATCAAACAATTGCATACATGTTTTTCGATTTAGTTTAAGTTTTCTCGTATTAATTGATAGCAGGTTCATCACCTTGAGGGCTTTACCACATAATGACTGTTGGTTTAATAAAAAAGATCCCGTATAGTTTAAAATTACCCCCAAGGTAGTTAAAATCCTCCATACCTCAATCGGCTTACCATTATAAGTCCATTTTTCGTGTTCACTAGTTTTGTCCCTTTTACGGAATACCTTATCTGTATTGACCTCTAATCCCCAATTATTACAGTAAATGCATAAAAGATTTAAACTTTTTTTGAGGTCCTCTATTGTTGAACCTAGCAAACTCATATCATCTGCGAATAGAATGAGTATAAGGGTTAAATCGCTCAAAGAGATTCCATTTTCTATATGTGTTTGCACAGGATTAAACAAGTGTATTCATTGAGCCCATTATTCTAAGCATTTTGCCAATGGTGCTTAGTTTGAAAATCTTTAGCCACATTGCATTCCTGTTAATTGAATTGAACCCGTCTTGAGGTCAATGAAGGCACAATATAAGAGATTTATTTTCGTTTAATATTTTTTCTATTAGACTTTGCAAAATAAAAATAGCATCCACTGTTGATTTACCTTTTCTGAACCCGAACTGAGCATCCGAGATAACGTCATAATTTTCACACCAGTTGCTAATACGCCAATGTAAAATGTTTGTAAAAAGTTTACACATACTGCTAACAAGTGTTTTTAATTGTTAACGTTGTGTTTATCTCCTTTTTTATGTATCGGTATGATAACGCCTTTTGTCCATTCTTCATATATAATGAAACTAAAAATGTCAACAGGAACATTAATTAAATACTAGGGAAAACACGTTTAAGTACATATTTAGAAACAGTAACTGGAACCAAAGCCATTTTAGTGGTAAGAAATCTACTAATGTAACCACATTTTATGGCAAGGTAAGAAGAGATTAAGTATAGCTTATAGAAATCAGTGCGATGTAATACTGGATAAATTTTATAACAGGAAGAAAAAAATCGTTAAAATACTGAATGAATCAAGGAACAAACACACAAACAAGGTGCTAGTATTTTAAACAAAACAAAAATACAAACAATTCAAAATTAATAAATTTAACATTATGGTAACGTTTAGCATCATACTTATATACAACAATGCATATTGGACACACTTAAGCATTCCCGTTAGTTGTAAATAAACTATGTATCTGGATAACAGTATTGCAGTTTAGTTAAACAGGATTTGTAAAAATATATTACTGCAGAACAGAAATTAATATCCATAGATTAACCCTTAACTTGTATTACACAATCTTCACTCAAATTATTTATTACCAGTGTATCTCATCATGTGGCGATTTATAGCATACGCATATGTAAGCATTTATCTGGGGGTGTTAGAGTGTCCGAATTGGATAATATTACACACCTGCCATCAACTCGTCCTATCTCCAATATATATCTGCATGTGGACGTTTACAATTTGTAAATGTCTTTTGTATGTATAAACATTGGACGTTTATTAAAGTGAATACTGAAGACATCGTATTGCACACATTACACTTAAATAGATAATCACGCGTATGCACTCCACACACACACACACACACACACACACATATATATATATATATATATATATATATATATATATATATATATATATATATAGTACTCAAATGGTCTATCTCCAGTATGTATCCGCATGTGGCTCTTTACATTTGACAATTATTAATATCCTACGGCAAACATGGCACATAAAGACGGCGTAATTACTATTACATACTTTATACTCAAATGGCATATATCACCGGACGGAATGTTAATGTGTTTACCTGTTTAGATGTGACGAAAGTGTAATCATCATATTTATCATCTAGCACACAAATAGTTTGTCAACAGTAAGTATCTGCAAGGGATTGTTTAGAGCTGACGACTGATTAACTTCTTATTACAGACCTAACCCAAATTGTTTATCGCCAGTATGTATCCGCATGTGATTGTTTAGATGTGATGACCGTGTTAACTTCTTATAACATACTTGACACTCAAATGGCTTATCACCTGTATGTATCTGCATGTGATTGTTTAAAGTTGACGACCGTGTAAACTTCTTATAACATACTTGACACTCAAATGGCTTATTATCAGTATGAATCCACATGTGATTGTTTAGAGTTGACGACCGTGTAAACTTCTTATCACATACTTGACACTTAAACAGTTTATCACCAGTATGTATCTGCACGTGCTTGATTAAATATGACGACGCTGTAAACATCTTATTACACACCTGGCACGCAAATGGTTTATCATCAGTATGTATCCGCATGTGCTTCTTTAAATACGACGACGCTGTAAACGTCTTATTACACACCTGACACGCAAATGGTTTATCACCAGTATGTATACATATGTGACTGTTCAAATGCGATGAATGTGCAAACCTCTTATTACACACCTGACACGCAAATGGTTTATCACCAGTATGTATCCGCATGTGTCTCTTTAAAACTGACGACTTTGTAAACGTATGATTACACACCTGACACTCAAATGTGTTATCACCAGTATGTATCCGCATGTGATTGTTTAGTGTTGACGACCGTGTAAACTTCTTATAACATACTTGACACTCAAACGGTTTATCACCAGTATGTATCAGCATGTGATTGTTTAGACTTGACGACGCCGTAAACGTTTTATTACACACTTGACACTCAAATGGTTTTTCACCAGTATGTATCCGCTTGTGTCTCTTTAAATCTGATGACTCTATAAACGTCTTTTTACACACCTGACACGCAAATGGTTTATCACCAGTATGTATCCGCATATGTCTTTTGAAATCTGACGACTCTATAAACGTCTTTTTACACACCTGACACGCAAATGGTTTATCACCAGTATGTATCCGCATGTGTCTCTTTAAAATTGACGACTGTGTAAACTTCTTATAACATACTTGACACTCAAACGGTTTCTCACCAGTATGTATCCACATGCGTCTCTTTAAAATTGACGACCGTGTAAACTCCTTATAACATACTTGACACTCAAACGGTTTATCACCAGTATGAAGTATCATGTTATTGTTTAGAGAGGACGACTGTGTAAACTTCTTATAACACACCTGACACTCAAATGGTATATCACCAGTATGAATCCGCATGTGCCTGTTTAAAGTTGACGACTCTGTAAATTTACTATTACATATCTGGCACTTAAATGGTTTATTTCTAGTATTCATCTCATTATAATGTTTTGGATCCAATAACTTGGACATGTTGACTTTACCTTCCAATATCAGAGAGCACAATACTTGGTTTCCTTTGAATATTTTTTTGTCATAATCTCATATCAGTCATATTAACAACCTGAAGTAAAATTGAAATATAAAATTACTGTAGCTAAATTAATTTGAATACAGATACATGTACTAAATATTTTCAATGTGCAGTAGAAATATGAAAATTAAAACTCTCGCTATACTGTTCATTTAAGAAAGTCCTTTATATAGTATTACGTAATTATAACATTACAGTGTTTTTTGTCCGTTTTGGTGGCCGACGATCGGCTCCATTTCCTTCCACAAAAATATGTTTATCCCCTATGTCATGAAAATATTCCCTTAAAAATGTATATTAATTTTAATTATTATTGTCTTAACGAGGTTTAATGCCAATTTAAAACATTTAGTTTTTATTTTCGCACCAAGGCGTTAGTAAATAAAAGTTATTACGTAAATTATCAAACCGGATATGTTATTTCGTTAATTCCATTTAATAACGCTGGAGACACGATTATTTATATTCTGATGTATACGTAAAATGACCTTATTCGTTTTCATACACCTTAGTGCAAAAGATAATATAACTAGAGCATTAATTTTATGTATTATATGTATGTGATTTAGGTTTTTACCTTATTAAAGTAATCCATGTTATCAGCAACGAGTACAAAGCTGTCAATAAACGCCTGTAAAATATTGAGTAGCATTTAATCCATTTCTGTTATCAGTGATCTTATGCTGATTTACCTTAAAATGTTATGACATTTCATTTTCATTTATTGAATTAATTGAACCAATACCAATATCCTGATCCACGTAAAGTTATAATACAACAAGAATTCCGCAGAATGATATGTCTGGCCGTGTCCGCTTTGACCGTTTATACACACATGGGAGAGGGAAAAAAATTATATTCGTGTAAGAGTTATCTAACTTGGTTAATGTTATAGGTTTAATGACTAATATTGTAGGAAGTATTGTGTGAAGTTTCGATCAAATACATTAAGAGATTCTTGAGATATGAACTTGATGGTAGTTGCACACAAAACTTTAAAAGGTATTTTAAGTAAAACATATTTAAAAAAAAACTTGAACCAGTATTTATAAGTTGAACATATTCATAAAAGAAGAAAAAAAAATCTAGTCAAAGATTTAATAATTAAAAAAAAAAAAAAAAAAAAAAAAAAATAAATAAATAAAAATATGATCCAAGAATGAGTGTTTTAGCACTTATACTTATTGAAAAATTGCGGTAAATGCAAAATTCAGCATCAAACAATGTCAATGGACCATGAAATGTAGGTCACATTCAGCATCTGCAGTTTATAATGTGATGCAGGGTGTTAGTTGTAACTATGATCCAAGTACGAGTGTCCTAGC
Source organism: Panopea generosa (assembly GCA_029582155.1). Classification (NCBI taxonomy): domain Eukaryota; kingdom Metazoa; phylum Mollusca; class Bivalvia; order Adapedonta; family Hiatellidae; genus Panopea; species Panopea generosa. Next base: position 50,121,791 of record CM055904.1, on the reverse strand, counting down.
ACTTTTAAAACGAAAACTTAACTTTGAAACTAAATATTCATGTTTGACAATGCCGCCGCCGCCGCCGCCGCCGTGGCCATCGACGGAAAAGCAACACCTTAATTTTGTTTCTCCTTCGTCGCGGCGAGGCAAAAATTACAGAATAGCAAAAAATACCTTTCATACCTTGTTTCAAGAGTCCCTACTCTGTTGCACATCATGGTTTACTAGGACATATCAATATTGTTATCACATGTTGATATAACTAGACCTGGGCTGTGTTCAGCACCGTTAAACAGCAAACACGTTTAATGCCTGGTTCCCTAAAATTAAAGCGTACTGCGTGCTAATATGATGTTGAGCCAGTGTCAAGGAAAATACGTTATCAAATGTTTAACCGAACTGAACGCTGCCATGGTTTGTATCATATTATATATATTGGTTAGTTTCCAGGTTACTCAATCTTTAACAAAGAAGGAATAATTAACGCGTCACATTTCAATGAATGACATGAAATTGTAGTTAATTACAATCGCACCTCTGATATAATCAGTAGGAAATGTCAGCACACTGGGATGTTTTATCTCGTGTTAATTGTTAATTAACCTCAATTAATAGATGCCCCAAGTTTTTCCGGCCAACTCTATAATCTCTGTGTTATAAGGTGATTTTATTAAACTTATATGAGGCAATACATACAGATACACAAAAGAACGATACTGTAACTTATATAACAAAACTAAGTTACAAAATAATCTAAGATCTAACAATTTTTGCAATTCAGTAATACATGATTACAAACCTCCGAAATAAATACATTTCGGTAACTGATTCTTCCTTCATTAAAATTGTTAATTAACCTCAATTAATAGATGCCCCAAGTTTTTCCGGCCAACTCTATAATCTCTGTGTTATAAGGTGATTTTATTAAACTTATATGAGGCAATACATACAGATACACAAAAGAACGATACTGTAACTTATATAACAAAACTAAGTTACAAAATAATCTAAGATCTAACAATTTTTGCAATTCAGTAATACATGATTACAAACCTCCGAAATAAATACATTAAGGTAACTGATTCTTCCTTCATTAAAATCGTTAATAAATCAGTTAAAGTATGAGAAATCAAAAATCGATTATAAATTTATTGTTTTTGTTCTCGTTTAATTTCTTTCGATACTGCACACTCTCAAAAATGAGCATTTCAACAGGTTGTTAGAATTTAAATCTTACAATTTCAAACCGACTGTTCTATCGATAATCAACTTCATGCATGTAATAAAGCAATGGACGTGCGCGTCTATGTCTGTCCGTCCATCTGTCTGTCTTTTCTGTCGGTCGGTCAGTCAGACAGACTATAATACTACGTTTATTTACCTCGATTGAGAAACAAGTTGTTGCAACTTAAACAAATCGACTTCGATGTCTTCCTGGGTAGAACCATTATTAAGCATATGAGGAAAAATGTCTTGCTTAAGGAAACGTAATATAGCCGTAGTGAGGATCCAACCAGTGACCCTCCTATCCTTGGTCCTATACTCTACTACTGGACCACGCGTCGTTTTACTCAGCAACAATGACCTTGGCATTTTCTAGTAGTAGTAGTGGTGGTGGTGGCGGTGGTATTAGTAGTAGTAGTGTAGTATTAATATTTAGCATTAGAATTAGAAGTAGTAGCAGTAGCAGTGGTAGCAGCAGTAGTAGTATTAGACTATTATTATCATAATTATTATTATTAATACAAGTAGTAGTAGTAGTAGTAGTAGCATCAGTAGTAGTAATAGTAGTAGTAATAGTGAACATGATAATAGTTTAATTGTAAATTTAGAGAAAAAAATAATGCTTGGAAATTGGGGTACGAATACATGATTTCGGAAGTTTATTTACACTTTGTCAACAGTCAACACACTGAGCAGAAAAAAATCTCTTATATGACACATGACCCCTACTTTTCTCATCATATTTTGATAGTGTAGAGGTTGACAAACAGTAAAATAAATGTAGGTTTCACTTCTTTCATTTGGGATTCTCTATGAATGGCAAGCCTTCAAACTTTTATTATTTACTATAGAATAAAGAACAAAAATCAATGGTGGGGTTACACCTATATAAAACACATAAAGTGGCTGTCTGAGGTATGTACCAGCGTCTGATAGTTTTAATGTAACATATGAGTAATCCTCTTGATTAATACATTACTCAGTTTCAAATATTTTATTTCTAGTACGTATTAGCATGTAATAATGTAGATTAAAAGTGTCCGCGGTCACCCATCGAAGTAATAAGGCATAGTATCACCATTGCAAGAAGGAAGTGCATCCGTAGGGTAGTCGCATAATGGCGGTTATAAATAATCCTTATTTCTTCTTCTTTGAAAATGCATTTTCCTTATTTTAATGTTCATTTTTTTATTTGAATGGCATTATTGATGTATTTTAAACATTTTGATAGCATTGTCATGTTTGAATTGTGAATTTAGAAAAAAAAATTGATGCTTGGAAATCGGGGTATGGAAATTGGGGTATGAATACAAGATTTCGGAAGTCTACTTCCACTTTGTCACCAGTGTACACACTGAGCAGAAAAAAATCTCTTATATGACACATGACCCCTACTTTTCTCATCATATTTTGATAGTGCAGAGGTTGACAAACAGTAAAATAAATGTAGGTTTCACTTCTTTTATTTGGGATTCTCTATGAATGACAAGCCTTCAAACTTTTATTATTTACTATAGAATACAGAACAAAAATCAATGGTGGGTTGACACCTATAAGAGAGACTTGTGTGAAATGGGGGTGATTTTCCAAAATGTTAATTGTAGGCAAAATAACCTCTTTTTTACACTTTCATATTCGTAAATGACAAATTGGAGACATTTGCTTCATAAAAAACAACATTTTGGCAAATGTATGCCTCAAATAAAGCATATATGTGCATATCTACATTGAAATTTCATGAAAAATCACAACATTTTGAAGATTTTGTTATTTTGGATGATTGAAATGTGCAATTTTAACATGAACATTGTATTGAATAATGTATTTTGGTAAGATAATGTCTTCAGTGTATCATGAGACTATTTTGGTGTAAAATTTGTTTTGGTAAAATTAGTCAAACACATCAAAATTGCATGTCGTTCAACATCTCGTGCCTGTATATAATGATCATGTAAAAAGTGATATCATGACAAAAGTTTCAGTATTTAATGCCTGCAACTTGGCAGTATTACTTCAAATTGATAGTATTTAGTAAAAACGAGGTTATTATGCAATTAAAAAAAACGATTCCTTATAGGCATAGTACCATCATTGCAAAAAGGAAGTGCTTCCGTGGGGTAGTCGCATAATGGCGGTTATAAATAATCCTCATTTCTTCTTCTTTGAAAATGCATTTACCTATTTTAATGCTCATTTATTTATTTGAATGGCATTATTGATGTATTTTGAACATTTTGATAGCATTGTCATGTTTCAATTGTGAATTTAAAAAAAAAAATGATGCTTGGAAATTGGGGTATGAATACATGATTTCGGAAGTCTACTTTCACTTTGTCACCAGTGTACACACGGAGCAGAAAAAAATCTCTTATATGACACATGACCCCTACTTTTCTCATCATATTTTGATAGTGCAGAGGTTGACAAACAGTAAAATAAATGTAGGTTTCACTTCTTTCATTTGGGATTCTCTATGAATGACAAGCCTTCAAACTTTTATTATTTACTATAGAATACAGAACAAAAATCAATGATGGGTTGACACCTATAAGAGAGACTTGTGTGAAATGGGGGTGATTTTCCAAAATGTTAATTGTAGGCAAAATAACCTCTTTTTTACACTTTCATATTCGTAAATGACAAATTGGAGACATTTGCTTCATAAAAAACAACATTTTGGCAAATGTATGCCTCAAATAAAGCATATATGTGCATATCTACATTGAAATTTCATGAAAAATCACAACATTTTGAAGATTTTGTTATTTTGGATGATTGAAATGTGCAATTTTAACATGAACATTGTATTGAATAATGTATTTTGGTAAGATAATGTCTTCAGTGTATCATGAGACTATTTTGGTGTAAAATTTGTTTTGGTAAAATTAGTCAAACACATCAAAATTGCATGTCGTTCAACATCTCGTGCCTGTATATAATGATCATGTAAAAAGTGATATCATGACAAAAGTTTCAGTATTTAATGCCTGCAACTTGGCAGTATTACTTCAAATTGATAGTATTTAGTAAAAACGAGGTTATTATGCAATTAAAAAAAAACGTTTCCTTATAGGCATAGTACCATCATTGCAAAAAAGAAGTGCTTCCGTGGGGTAGTCGCATAATGGCGGTTATAAATAATCCTTATTTCTTCTTCTTTGAAAATGCATTTACCTATTTTAATGCTCATTTATTTATTTGAATGGCATTATTGATGTATTTTGAACATTTTGATAGCATTGTCATGTTTCAATTGTGAATTTAAAAAAAAAAATGATGCTTGGAAATTGGGGTATGAATACATGATTTCGGAAGTCTACTTTCACTTTGTCACCAGTGTACACACGGAGCAGAAAAAAATCTCTTATATGACACATGACCCCTACTTTTCTCATCATATTTTGATAGTGCAGAGGTTGACAAACAGTAAAATAAATGTAGGTTTCACTTCTTTCATTTGGGATTCTCTATGAATGACAAGCCTTCAAACTTTTATTATTTACTATAGAATACAGAACAAAAATCAATGATGGGTTGACACCTATAAGAGAGACTTGTGTGAAATGGGGGTGATTTTCCAAAATGTTAATTGTAGGCAAAATAACCTCTTTTTTACACTTTCATATTCGTAAATGCGAATTGGAGACATTTGCTTCATAAAAAACAACATTTTGGCAAATGTATGCCTCAAATAAAGCATATATGTGCATATCTACATTGAAATTTCATGAAAAATCACAACATTTTGAAGATTTTGTTATTTTGGATGATTGAAATGTGCAATTTTAACATGTACATTGTATTGAATAATGTATTTTGGTAAGATAATGTCTTCAGTGTATCATGAGACTATTTTGGTGTAAAATTTGTTTTGGTAAAATTAGTCAAACACATCAAAATTGCATGTCGTTCAACATCTCGTGCCTGTATATAATGATCATGTAAAAAGTGATATCATGACAAAAGTTTCAGTATTTAATGCCTGCAACTTGGCAGTATTACTTCAAATTGATAGTATTTAGTAAAAACGAGGTTATTATGCAATTAAAAAAAACGTTTCCTTATAGGCATAGTACCATCATTGCAAAAAGGAAGTGCTTCCGTGGGGTAGTCGCATAATGGCGGTTATAAATAATCCTCATTTCTTCTTCTTTGAAAATGCATTTACCTATTTTAATGCTCATTTATTTATTTGAATGGCATTATTGATGTATTTTGAACATTTTGATAGCATTGTCATGTTTCAATTGTGAATTTAAAAAAAAAAATGATGCTTGGAAATTGGGGTATGAATACATGATTTCGGAAGTCTACTTTCACTTTGTCACCAGTGTACACACGGAGCAGAAAAAAATATCTTATATGACACATGACCCCTACTTTTCTCATCATATTTTGATATTGCAGAGGTTGACAAACAGTAAAATGTAGGTTTCACTTCTTTCATTTGGGATTCTCTATGAATGACAAGCCTTCAAACTTTTATTATTTACTATAGAATACAGAACAAAAATCAAAGGTGGGTTGACACCTATAAGAGAGACTTGAGTGAAATGGGGGTGATTTTCCAAAATGTTAATTTTAGGTAAAATAACCCCTTTTTTTACACTTTCATAGTCTTAAATGACAAATTGGAGACATTTGCTTCATAAAAAACAACATTTTGGCAAATGTATGTCACAAATAAAGTAAATATGTGCATATCTACATTGAAATTGCATGAAAAATCACAAAATTTTGAAGATTTTTTATTTTGGATGATTGAAATGTGCAATTTTTAGCATGTACATTGTATTGAATAATGTATTTTGGTAAGATAATATCTTCAGTGTATCATGAGACTATTTTGGTGTAAACATTTTTATGGAATTAGGAAAAAAAAAATGTTTTTTGGTAAAATTAGTCAAACACATCAAAATTGCATGTCGGTCAACATCTCGTGCCTGTATATAATGATCATGTAAAAAGTGTTATCATGACAAAAGTTTCAGTATTTAATGCCTGCAACTTGGCAGTATTACTTGAAAATGATAGTACTTAGTAAAAAAGAGGTAATTATGAAATTAAAAAAAAACAAAGTTTCCTTATAGGCATAGTACCACCATTGCAAAATGAAAGTGCTTCCGTGGGGTAGTCGCATGATGGCGGTTATAAATAATCCTCATTTGTTCTTCTTTAAAAATGCATTTTCCTTATTTCCTTATTTTAATGCTCATTTTTTTATTTGAATGGTATTATTGATGTATTTTGAACATTTTGATAGCATTGTCATGTTTGAATTGTGAATTTAGAAAAAAAAATTGATGCTTTGAAATTGGGTTATGAATACATGATTTCGGAAGTCTACTTTCACTTTGTAACCAGTGTACACACTGAGCAGAAATAAATCTCTTATATGACACATGACCCCTACTTTTCTCATCATATTTTGATAGTGCAGAGGTAGACAAACAGTAAAATGTAGGTTTCACTTGTTTCATTTGGGATTCTCTATGAATGACAAGCCTTCAAACTTTTATTATTTACTACAGAATACAGAACAAAAATCAGTGGTGGGTTGACACCATAACCCCGTTGCTCGTTACATAATTACAAATGCACATCACCCATGTAGCGATAAACGAGGCTACTTTAAGCGACATGTTTTGTAACATAACACTTTATCGTGAAAAGATAACTCCATCAAAATTGGTAGACTTATTCAGGTCACCAAAAGACATTCTTAGCTTATCAAAGACACAAACTGCATGTGCATACATGATTAATCGGTAGGTTAGCTTGTATGCTTGAAACAGCCTATATATCCAAGAAAGAAGTGTGTATACTAAAATACTTACCACTGGCAGTAATTGCTATCGATCAAAGCTCTTAATATCAAAATACTGTACCACTTATCAGATTAATCGATAATTTAAAGAAGTCATTGATACGCTGTTAACCAATATTTTACAAAGTAAATGGTGATATGTTACATAAGGGAGCTAACTTTCCAATTCTTCGTGGTTGTTTCTGTCCTGCTTATGTTCGTAATTAAAATTTTCATGTCTTCCGCTTAAATGCGAGAACTTAAGAATACATGTATATAACTTATTATGAAAAAAATATCTAACTAGAACTTTATTATAAATTGTTTTGAATAAATATTATATAAGGGCACAAGCTGAATTTTATATTATCACGTTCATAATTTAATACGTCATTTATACAAATAACTTCATGGATAAAACAAAGGCATTATAATAACTAATGCATTGTATACAAATCGTGAAATAATCAGAAATAAACTACGAAATCTTAATTTATGTTGTTAGACGTTATAAATTCGAAACCTATAAAGACGTAACCTCAGACGTTGAACATGTATTCAGTCGTTGTTAGGTGCATGAGGGTTTATGTGCCAATTAAAAATGTTGTAAATTGAAATCAAATGCTTCAACCTTACCTTTATGATCGTATATGCATTATCATACGGTAAGCTACACCTATACTTGAATCAATCGTCTGTCTCTGACGTATTAATGGTGAATAAGGTTTGTGTATCGAAGAAAAAAAGGCGCACCAGCATGCAATGATATGTATTTTCTATTATTTGTGATCTGTATGTACATTATTTTACGACATGATACAACATTGTATCTAAATATGAATCATTAGTCCGCGACTTATAAACGTTTTTTTTTATTTTTTATATATCCAAGAAAAAAAGTTTTGACGAAATACCATTAACTTTATATTCATAATAATTATTATGCATACACAATTATAAACTAAAATACGAGTATGGTTTATCTTGAAGTATTTCTTTTAGCTGCAATAATCTATTTAATCATTTATTAGTGTATCTAACCTTGACTGCGAAGAAAGCTCAGAGTTTATTTGAGCCGCTCGCGAGTTCGTTTCCAAGGTAAATCAATACTGAATGTTGCTTTTGAGAAATCAGCAAGTATATCGTGGGATCAAACCCGCGAACACTGCCTTGAGCAGCCAACATTTGGTTCACTGCACTACCACCCCGTTTAATGAGTATATCATATTGTAACTGTAACAACATTTGCAATATTTGATACTAGTAGTAAATAGTATAATTGTTATAACGGTATTAAATAATGACCACACAAAGGCAGACAATTGGTAACATTCCTTACATTTACAAATATATAAATTATATATAATCATGTGCTAATTATCTCAGCATTAAATGTCCTCATATATCTCACTTATGATTAGTCTCAGACTGCTTCTTCCAGGAAACACACATGTAATTGTGTTTGTACCATAAGTGCTGAAATAATACATTTTACCAATTTGGGTCATTGTGACTTAACTGAGAAACAGATTTGAACAAAATTCATAAAACAGGCGACTTAAACTTTATACTGACATATCAATATACATAACATTACTAAACCACTGTTTGTCATAGGTGCTTTCTGGGTAGTTGAAATAAACTATACAATAAATGTACATATTAAAAACACAATAGCAGCTATCCCTAGCGGATAGGTGATGGTTATTGGGAGGCATGCGATTTACGGTGTGATTCTCATAGGAGTATGTAAATAAATCACCCCTTTAGAATTCTCTGGAACAAAGAGGTAACGTTAAAAAATCATGTCCAGGCAAAAATACAGTTTGTTTAGGTAAACTAGTCTAACAATGCAATTGCACAAGGTTGTTTGATAGATTAAAGATTATTTATATTGTGAAGACGATGGCTACAGATGTTTAAGGATTACTGTGAGTTTGTTGGATTATGCCTCGATCATGTCGATTTTATTTTTTTTACTTCCAGCATCGGGAAGTGTCGTCTAGAAATTATGCATTTGGCGAAAGTCCTGTTGTTAATTGTTATTCAGTATGAAACAAAGTTTATGAATATTCAAAAAAATATGTGTTAAAAAGATTGAATTTTGACAAACATCAACTGAAAGACAGTTAGTGCACACTATCCCCCACCCTCGCATTGACCGGTGTGTATATATAACTATTTACCATGCAACTGCTGTTAGAATTATGTTGTAAATTTATCTAATGATAAATCTTGAAATGAAGTAGATCTATAAGAATAGATGGTTTATACTGAAAATAAATAAATAAAAGGAAATCAAATTGGATCATTTGCGATAGGAAACGGAACGTACTTGTCGAACATATGGGGTATTGAGGAAACGTACGGGCAGTAGTATGTGATGATAGGGATATCCTAGGATGGTAAAAATTTGGTCATATACAATTACTTTTGTTCATCATATCTCGTATTTTGCCATTTTAATCGGTTTGTAATATTTCTATGTTGACCTGAGACGAAAATATGGTAAAGCCCACTAGGAAAAGGAAATTACCAGCAAGGTTTGATGAAGACCGACACAAGCCAGGGATGGTACATACGCCAGCCATTCCATCCACTAGGAATACACCATCTACTGTGACTATAAGAACATCAAAGACCATATAATATACTTAGCAGCTCATCCAGAATGTAGTAAAATGTAGGTTTCACTTCTTTCATTTGGGATTCTCTATGAATGACAAGCCTTCAAACTTTTATTATTTACTATAGAATACAGATCTAAAATCAATGGTGGGTTGACACCTATAAGAGAGACTTGAGTGAAATGGGGGTGATTTTCCAAAATGTTAATTGTAGGCAAAATAACCTCTTTTTTACACTTTTATAGTCTTAAATGACAAATTAGAGACATTTGCTTCATAAAAAACAACATTTTGGCAAATTTATGCCTCAAATAACGCATATATGTGCATATCTACATTGAAATTTCATGAAAAATCACATAATTTTGAAGATTTATTATTTTGGATGATTGAAATGTGCAATTTTTAGCATGTACATTGTATTGAATAATGTATTTTGGTAAGATAATGTCTTCAGTGTATCATGAGACTATTTTGGTGTAAATATTTTTATGGAATTAGGTAAAAAAAAATGTTTTTTGGTAAAATTAGTCAAACACATCAAAATTGCATGTCGGTCAACATCTCCTGCCTGTATATAATGATCATGTAAAAAGTGGTATCATGACAAAAGTTTCAGTATTTAATGCCTGCAACTTGGCAGTATTACTTCAAATTAATAGTACTTAGTAAAAAAGAGGTAATTATGAAATTAAAAAAAAACAGTTTCCTTATAGGCATAGTACAACCATTGCAAAAAGGAAGTGCATCCGTGGGGTAGTCGGTTAATGGCGGTTATAAATAATCCTCATTTCTTCTTCTTTTCAAATGCATTTTCATTATTTTAATGCTCATTTTTTTATTTGAATGGCATTATTGATGTATTTTGAACATTTTGATAGCCTTGTAATGTTTGAATTGTGAATTTAGAAAAAAAATTGATGCTTGGAAATTGGGTTATGAATACATGATTTCGGAAGTCTACTTTCACTTTGTCATCAGTGCACACTGAGCAGAAAAAAAATCTCTTATATGACACATGACCTCTACTTTTCTCATCATATTTTGATAGTGCAGACGTTGACAAACAGTAAAATGTAGGTTTCACTTCTTTCATTTGGGATTCTCTATGAATGACAAGCCTTCAAACTTTTATTATTTACTATAGAATACAGATCTAAAATCAATGGTGGGTTGACACCTATAAGAGAGACTTGAGTGAAATGGGGGTGATTTTCCAAAATGTTAATTGAAGGCAAAATAACCTTTTGTTTACACTTTTATAATCTTAAATGACAAATTGGAGATATTTGCTTCATAAAAAAACAACATTTTGGCAAATTTATGCCTCAAATAACGCATATATGTGCATATCTACATTGAAATTTCATGAAAAATCACATAATTTTGAAGATTTATTATTTTGGATGATTGAAATGTGCAATTTTTAGCATGTACATTGTATTGAATAATGTATTTTGGTAAGATAATGTCTTCAGTGTATCATGAGACTATTTTGGTGTAAATATTTTTATGGAATTAGGTAAAAAAAAATGTTTTTTGGTAAAATTAGTCAAACACATCAAAATTGCATGTCGGTATATAATGATCATGTAAAAAGTGGTATCATGACAAAAGTTTCAGTATTTAATGCCTGCAACTTGGCAGTATTACTTCAAATTCATAGTACGTAATAAAAAAGAGGTAATTATGAAATTAAAAAAAGAAGTTTCCTTATAGGCATAGTACAACCATTGCAAAAAGGAAGTGCATCCGTGGGGTAGTCGCTTAATGGCGGTTATAAATAATCCTCATTTTTTCTTCTTTTAAAATGCATTTTCCATATTTTAATGCTCATTTTTTTATTTGAATGGCATTATTGATGTATTTTGAACATTTTGATAGCATTGTCATGTTTCAATTGTGAATTCAGAAAATAAATTGATGCTTGGAAATTGGGTAATGAATACATGATTTCGGAAGTCTACTTTCACTTTGTCACCAGTGCACATTGAGCAGAAAAAAAATCTCTTATATGACACATGACCCCTACTTTTCTCATCATATTTTGATAGTGCAGAGGTTGACAAACAGTAAAATGTAGGTTTCACTTCTTTCTTTGGGATTCTCTATGAATGACAAGCCTTCAAACTTTTATTATTTACTATAGAATACAGATCTAAAATCAATGGTGGGTTGACACCTATAAGAGAGACTTGAGTTAATATGGGGGTGATTTTCCAAAATGTTAATTGTAGGCAAAATAACCTCTTTTTACACTTTTGTAGTCTTAAATGACAAATTGGAGACATTTGCTTCATAAAAAACAACATTTTGGCAAATGTATGCCCCAATAACACATATATGTGCATATCTACATTGAAATTTCATGAAAAATCACATAATTTTGAAGATTTTTTATTTTTGATGATTGAAATGTGCAATTTTTAGCATATACATTGTATTGAATAATGTATTTTGGTAAGATAATGTCTTCAGTGTATCATGAGACTATTTTGGTGTAAATATTTTTATAGAATTAGGTAAAAAAAAAATGTTTTTTGGTAAAATTAGTCAACCACATCAAAATTGCATGTCGGTCAACATCTCCTGCCTGTATATAATGATCATGTAAAAAGTGGTATCATGACAAAAGTTTCAGTATTTAATGCCTGCAACTTGGCAGTATAACTTCAAACTGATAGTACTTAGTAAAAAAGAGGTAATTATGAAATTAAAAAAAAACAAAGTTTCCTTATAGGCATAGTACAACCATTGCAAAAAGAAAGTGCATCCGTGGGGTAGTCGCTTAATGGCGGTTATAAATAATCCTCATTTCTTCTTCTTTTAAAATGCATTTTCCTTATTTTAATGCTCATTTTTTTATTTGAATGGCATTATTGATGTATTTTGAACATTTTGATAGCATTGTCATGTTTCAATTGTGAATTTAGAAAAAAAATTGATGCTTGGAAATTGGGTTATGAATACATGATTTCGGAAGTCTACTTTCACTTTGTCACCAGTGCACACTGAGCAGAAAAAAAATCTCTTATATGACACATGACCCCTACTTTTCTCATCATATTTTGATAGTGCAGAGGTTGACAAACAGTAAAATGTAGGTTTCACTTCTTTCATTTGGGATTCTCTATGAATGACAAGCCTTCAAACTTTTATTATTTACTATAGAATACAGAACAAAAATCAATGGTGGGTTGACACCTATAAGAGAGACTTGAGTGAAATGGGGGTGATTTTCCAAAATGTTAATTGTAGGCAAAATAACCTTTTTTTTTTACACTTTTATAGTCTTAAATGACAAATTGGAGACATTTGCTTCATAAAAAACAACATTTTGGCAAACGTATGCCTCAAATAACGCATATATGTGCATATCTACATTGAAATTTCATGAAAAGTCACAAAATTTTTAAGATTTTTTATTTTGGATGATTGAAATGTGCAATTTTTAGCATGTACATTGTATTGAATAATGTATTTTGGTAAGATAATATCTTCAGTGTATCATGAGACTATTTTGGTGTAAATATTTTTATGGAATTAGGTAAAAAAAAATGTTTTTTGTAAAATTAGTCAAACACATCAAAATTGCATGTCGGTCAACATCTCGTGCCTGTATATAATGATCGTGTAAAAAGTGGTATCATGACAAAAGTTTCAGTATTTAATGCCTGCAACTTGGCAGTATTACTTCAAAATGATAGTACTTAGTAAAAAAGAGGTAATTATGAAATTAAAGAAAAACAAAGTTTCCTTATAGGCATAGTACCACCATTGCAAAATGTAAGTGCTTCCGTGGGGTTGTCGCATGATGGCGGTTATAAATAATCCTCATTTGTTCTTCTTTAAAAATGCATTTTCCTTATTTTAATGCTCATTTTTTAATTTGAATGGCATTATTGATGTATTTTGAACATTTTGATAGCATTGTCATGTTTCAATTGTGAATTTAGAAAAAAAATTGATGCTTGGAAATTGGGTTATGAATACATGATTTCGGAAGTCTACTTTCACTTTGTCACCAGTGCACACTGAGCAGAAAAAAAATCTCTTATATGATACATGACCCCTACTTTTCTCATCATATTTTGATACTGCAGAGGTTGACAAACAATAAAATGTAGGTTTCACTTCTTTCATTTGGGATTCTCTATGAATGACAAGCCTTCAAACTTTTATTATCTACTATAGAATACAGAAATAAAATCAATGGTGGGTTGATACCTATAAGAGAGACTTGAGTGAAATGGGGGTGATTTTCCAAAATGTTAATTGTAGGCAAAATAACCTCTTTTTTACACTTTTATAGTCATAAATGACAAATAAGAGACATTTGCTTCATAAAAAACAACATTTTGGCAAATTTATGCCTCAAATAACGCATATATGTGCATATCTACATTGAAATTTCATGAAAAATCACATAATTTTGAAGATTTTTTATTTTGGATGATTGAAATGTGCAATTTTTAGCATGTACATTGTATTGAATAATGTATTTTGGTAAGATAATGTCTTCAGTGTATCATGAGACTATTTTGGTGTAAACATTTTTAGAGAATTAGGTAAAAAAAAATTTTTTTTTGTAAAATTAGTCAAACACATCAAAATTGCATGTCGGTCAACATCTCGTGCCTGTATATAATGATCATGTAAAAAGTGGTATCATGACAAAAGTTTCAGTATTTAATGCCTGCAACTTGGCAGTATTACTTCAAATTGATAGTACTTAGTAAAAAAGAGGTAATTATGAAATTAAAAAAAAAAGTTTCCTTATAGGCATAGTACAACCATTGCAAAAAGGAAGTGCATCCGTGGGGTAGTCGCTTAATGGCGGTTATAAATAATCCTCATTTCTTCTTCTTTTAAAATGCATTTTCCTTATTTTAATGCTCATTTTTTTTATTTGAATGGCATTATTGATGTATTTTGAACATTTTGATAGCATTGTAATGTTTGAATTGTGAATTTAGAAAAAGAATTGATGCTTGGAAATTGGGTTATGAATACATGATTTCGGAAGTCTACTTTCACTTTGTCACCAGTGCACACTGAGCAGAAAAAAATCTCTAATATGACACATGACCCCTACTTTTCTCATCATATTTTGATAGTGCAGAGGTTGACAAACAGTAAAATGTAGGTTTCACTTGTTTCATTTGGGATTCTCTATGAATGACAAGCCTTCAAACTTTTATTATTTACTACAGAATACAGAACAAAAATCAGTGGTGGGTTGACACCATAACCCCGTAGCTCGTTGCATAATTACAAATGCACATCACCCATGTAGCGAGAAACGAGGCTACTTTAAGCGACATGTTTTGTAACATAACACTTTATCGTGAAAAGATAACTCCGTCAAAATTGGTAGACTTATTCAGGTCACCAAAAGACATTCTTAGCTTATCAAAGACACAAACTGCATGTACATACATGATTAATCGTTAAGTTAGCTTGTATGCTTGAAACAGCCTATATATCCAAGAAAGAAGTGTGTATACTAAAATACTTACCACTTGCAGTGATTGCTATCGATCAAAGCTCTTAATATCAAAATACTGTACCACTTATCAGATTAATCGATAATTTAAAGAAGTCATTGATACGCTGTTAAACAATATTTTACAAAGTAAATGGTGATATGTTACATAAGGGAGCTAACTTTCCAATTATTCGTGGTTGTTTCTGTCCTGCTTATGTTCGTAATTAAAATGTTCATGTCTTCCGCTAAAATGCGAGAACTTAAGAATACATGTATATAACTTATTATGAAAATAATATCTAACTAGAACTTTATTATAAATTGTTTTGAATAAATATTATATAAGGGCACAAGCTGAATTTTATATTATCACGTTCATAATTTAAAACGTCATTTATACAAATAACTTCATGGATAAAACAAAGGCATTATAATAACTAATGCATTGTATACAAATCGTGAAATAATCAGAAATAAACTACAAAATCTTAATTTATGTTGTTAGACGCTATAAATACGAAACCTATAAAGACGTAACCTCAGACGTTGAACATGTATTCAGACGTTGTTAGGTGCATGAGGGTTTATGTGCCAATTAAAAATGTTGTAAATTGAAATCAAATGCTTCAACCTTACCTTTATGATCATATATGCATTATCATACGGTAAGCTACACCTATACTTGAATCAATCGTCTGTCTCTGACGTATTAATGGTGAATAAGGTTTGTGTATCGAAGAAAAAAAAGGTGCACCAGCATGCAATGATATGTATTTTCTATTATTTGTGATCTGTATGTACATTATTTTACGACATGATACAACATTGTATCTAAATATGAATCATTAGTCCGCGACTTATAAACGTTTTTTTTTATTTTTTATATATCTAAGTAAAAAAGTTCTGACGAAATACCATTAACTTTATATTCATAATAATTATTATGCATACACAATTATAAACTAAAATACGAGTATGGTTTATCTTGAAGTATTTCTTTTAGCTGCAATAATCTATTTAATCATTTATTAGTGTATCTAACCTTGACTGCGAAGAAAGCTCAGAGTTTATTTGAGCCGCTCGCGAGTTCGTTTCCAAGGTAAATCAATACTGAATGTTGCTTTTGAGAAATCAGCAAGTATATCGTGGGATCAAACCCGCGAACACTGCCTTGAGCAGCCATCATTTGGTTCACTGCACTACCACCCCGTTTAATGAGTATATCATATTGTAACTGTAACAACATTTGCAATATTTGATACTAGTAGTAAATAGTACAATTGTTATAACGGTATTAAATAATGACCACACAAAGGCAGACAATTGGTAACATTCCTTACATTTACAAATATATAAATTATATATAATCATGTGCTAATTATCTCAGCATTAAATGTCCTCATATATCTCACTTATGATTAGTCTCAGACTGCTTCTTCCAGGAAACACACATGTAATTGTGTTTGTACCATAAGTGCTGAAATAATACATTTTACCAATTTGGGTCATTGTGACTTAACTGAGAAACAGATCTGAACAAAATTCATAAAACAGGCGACTTAAACTTTATACTGACATATCAATATACATAACATTACTTAACCACTGTTTGTCATAGGTGCTTTCTGGGTAGTTGAAATAAACTATACAATAAATGTACATATTAAAAACACAATAGCAGCTATCCCTAGCGGATAGGTGATGGTTATTGGGAGGCATGCGATTTACGGTGTGATTCTCATAGGAGTATGTAAATAAATCACCCCTTTAGAATTCTCTGGAACAAAGAGGTAACGTTAAAAAATCATGTCCAGGCAAAAATACAGTTTGTTTAGGTAAACTAGTCTAACAATGCAATTGCACAAGGTTGTTTGATAGATTAAAGATTATTTATATTGTGAAGACGATGGCTACAGATGTTTAAGGATTACTGTGAGTTTGTTGGATTATGCCTCGATCATGTCGATTTTATTTTTTTTACTTCCAGCATTGGGAAGTGTCGTCTAGAAATTATGCATTTGGCGAAAGTCCTGTTGTTAATTGTTATTCAGTATGAAACAAAGTTTATGAATATTCAAAAAAATATGTGTTAAAAAGATTGAATTTTGACAAACATCAACTGAAAGACAGTTAGTGCACACTATCCCCCACCCTCGCATTGACCGGTGTGTATATATAACTATTTACCATGCAACTGCTGTTAGAATTATGTTGTAAATTTATCTAATGATAAATCTTGAAATGAAGTAGATCTATAAGAATAGATGGTTTATACTGAAAATAAATAAATAAAAGGAAATCAAATTGGATCATTTGCGATAGGAAACGGAACGTACTTGTCGAACATATGGGGTATTGAGGAAACGTACGGGCAGTAGTATGTGATGATAGGGATATCCTAGGATGGTAAAAATTTGGTCATATACAATTACTTTTGTTCATCATATCTCGTATTTTGCCATTTTAATCGGTTTGTAATATTTCTATGTTGACCTGAGACGAAAATATGGTAAAGCCCACTAGGAAAAGGAAATTACCAGCAAGGTTTGATGAAGACCGACACAAGCCAGGGATGGTACATACGCCAGCCATTCCATCCACTAGGAATACACCATCCACTGTGACTATAAGAACATCAAAGACCATATAATATACTTAGCAGCTCATCCAGAATGTAGTAAAATGTAGGTTTCACTTGTTTCATTTGGGATTCTCTATGAATGACAAGCCTTCAAACTTTTATTATTTACTATAGAATACAGATCTAAAAGCAATGGTGGGTTGACACCTATAAGAGAGACTTGAGTGAAATGGGGGTGATTTTCCAAAATGTTAATTGTAGGCAAAATAACCTCTTTTTTACACTTTTATAGTCTTAAATGACAAATTAGAGACATTTGCTTCATAAAAAACAACATTTTGGCAAATTTATGCCTCAAATAACGCATATATGTGCATATCTACATTGAAATTTCATGAAAAATCACATAATTTTGAAGATTTATTATTTTGGATGATTGAAATGTGCAATTTTTAGCATGTACATTGTATTGAATAATGTATTTTGGTAAGATAATGTCTTCAGTGTATCATGAGACTATTTTGGTGTAAATATTTTTATGGAATTAGGTAAAAAAAAATGTTTTTTGGTAAAATTAGTCAAACACATCAAAATTGCATGTCGGTATATAATGATCATGTAAAAAGTGGTATCATGACAAAAGTTTCAGTATTTAATGCCTGCAACTTGGCAGTATTACTTCAAATTGATAGTACTTAATAAAAAAGAGGTAATTATGAAATTAAAAAAAACAGTTTCCTTATAGGCATAGTACAACCATTGCAAAAAGGAAGTGCATCCGTGGGGTAGTCGCTTAATGGCGGTTATAAATAATCCTCATTTTTTCTTCTTTTAAAATGCATTTTCCTTATTTTAATGCTCATTTTTTTTATTTGAATGGTATTATTGATGTATTTTGAACATTTTGATAGCATTGTCATGTTTCAAATTGTGAATTCAGAAAAAAATTGATGCTTGGAAATTGGGTTATGAATACATGATTTCGGAAGTCTACTTTCACTTTGTCACCAGTGCACATTGAGCAGAAAAAAATCTCTTATATGACACATGACCCCTACATTTCTAATCATATTTTGATAGTGCAGAGGTTGACAAACAGTAAAATGTAGGTTTCACTTCTTTCATTTGGGATTCTCTATGAATGACAAGCCTTCAAACTTTTATTATTTACTATAGAATACAGATCTAAAATCAATGGTGGGTTGACACCTATAAGAGAGACTTGAGTGAAATGGGGGTGATTTTCCAAAATGTTAATTGTAGGCAAAATAACCTCTTTTTTACACTTTTATAGTCTTAAATGACAAATTGGAGACATTTGCTTCATAAAAAACAACATTTTGGCAAATTTATGCCTCAAATAACGCATATATGTGCATATCTACATTGAAATTTCATGAAAAATCACATAATTTTGAAGATTTTTTATTTTGGATGATTGAAATGTGCAATTTTTAGCATATACATTGTATTGAATAATGTATTTTGGTAAGATAATGTCTTCAGTGTATCATGAGACTATTTTGGTGTAAATATTTTTATGGAATTAGGTAAAAAAAAATGTTTTTTGGTAAAATTAGTCAAACACATCAAAATTGCATGTCGGTCAACATCTCCTGCCTGTATATAATGATCATGTAAAAAGTGGTATCATGACAAAAGTTTCAGTATTTAATGCCTGCAACTTGGCAGTATAACTTCAAATTGATAGTACTTAGTAAAAAAGAGGTAATTATGAAATAAAGAAAAACAGTTTCCTGATAGGCATAGTACAACCATTGCAAAAAATCTCTTATATGACACATGACCTCTACTTTTCTCATCATATTTTGATAGTGCAGAGGCTGACAAACAGTAAAATGTAGGTTTCACTTCTTTCATTTGGGATTCTCTATGAATGACAAGCCTTCAAACTTTTATTATTTACTATAGAATACAGATCTAAAATCAATGGTGGGTTGACACCTATAAGAGAGACTTGAGTGAAATGGGGGTGATTTTCCAAAATGTTAATTGTAGGCAAAATAACCTTTTGTTTACACTTTTATAGTCTTAAATGACAAATTGGAGACATTTGCTTCATAAAAAACAACATTTTGGCAAATTTATGCCTCAAATAACGCATATATGTGCATATCTACATTGAAATTTCATGAAAAGTCACAAAATTTTTAAGAATTTTTATTTTGGATGATTGAAATGTGCAATTTTTAGCATGTACATTGTATTGAATAATGTATTTTGGTAAGATAATATCTTCAGTGTATCATGAGACTATTTTGGTGTAAACATTTTTATGGAATTAGGTAAAAAAAAATGTTTTTTGGTAAAATTAGTCAAACACATCAAAATTGCATGTCGGTCAACATCTCGTGCCTGTATATAATGATCATGTAAAAAGTGTTATCATGACAAAAGTTTCAGTATTTAATGCCTGCAACTTGGCAGTATTACTTCAAAATGATAGTACTTAGTAAAAAAGAGGTAATTATGAAATTAAAAAAAAAAAAGTTTCCTTATAGGCATAGTACCACCATTGCAAAATGTAAGTGCTTCCGTGGGGTAGTCGCATGATGGCGGTTATAAATAATCCTCATTTGTTCTTCTTTAAAAATGCATTTTCCTTATTTCCTTATTTTAATGCTCATTTTTTTATTTGAATGGTATTATTGATGTATTTTGAACATTTTGATAGCATTGTCATGTTTGAATTGTGAATTTAGAAAAAAAAATTGATGCTTTGAAATTGGGTTATGAATACATGATTTCGGAAGTCTACTTTCACTTTGTAACCAGTGTACACACTGAGCAGAAATAAATCTCTTATATGACACATGACCCCTACTTTTCTCATCATATTTTGATAGTGCAGAGGTAGACAAACAGTAAAATGTAGGTTTCACTTGTTTCATTTGGGATTCTCTATGAATGACAAGCCTTCAAACTTTTATTATTTACTACAGAATACAGAACAAAAATCAGTGGTGGGTTGACACCATATCCCCGTTGCTCGTTGCATAATTACAAATGCACATCACCCATGTAGCGATAAACGAGGCTACTTTAAGCGACATGTTTTGTAACATAACACTTTATCGTGAAAAGATAACTCCATCAAAATTGGTAGACTTATTCAGGTCACCAAAAGACATTCTTAGCTTATCAAAGACACAAACTGCATGTGCATACATGATTAATCGGTAGGTTAGCTTGTATGCTTGAAACAGCCTATATATCCAAGAAAGAAGTGTGTATACTAAAATACTTACCACTGGCAGTAATTGCTATCGATCAAAGCTCTTAATATCAAAATACTGTACCACTTATCAGATTAATCGATAATTTAAAGAAGTCATTGATACGCTGTTAACCAATATTTTACAAAGTAAATGGTGATATGTTACATAAGGGAGCTAACTTTCCAATTATTCGTGGTTGTTTCTGTCCTGCTTATGTTCGTAATTAAAATTTTCATGTCTTCCGCTTAAATGCGAGAACTTAAGAATACATGTATATAACTTATTATGAAAAAAATATCTAACTAGAACTTTATTATAAATTGTTTTGAATAAATATTATATAAGGGCACAAGCTGAATTTTATATTATCACGTTCATAATTTAAAACGTCATTTATACAAATACCTTCATGGATAAAACAAAGGCATTATAATAACTAATGCATTGTATACAAATCGTGAAATAATCAGAAATAAACTACGAAATCTTAATTCATGTTGTTAGACGCTATAAATTCGAAACCTATAAAGACGTAACCTCAGACGTTGAACATGTATTCAGTCGTTGTTAGGTGCATGAGGGTTTATGTGCCAATTAAAAATGTTGTAAATTGAAATCAAATGCTTCAACCTTACCTTTATGATCGTATATGCATTATCATACGGTAAGCTACACCTATACTTGAATCAATCGTCTGTCTCTGACGTATTAATGGTGAATAAGGTTTGTGTATCGAAGAAAAAAAGGCGCACCAGCATGCAATGATATGTATTTTCTATTATTTGTGATCTGTATGTACATTATTTTACGACATGATACAACATTGTATCTAAATATGAATCATTAGTCCGCGACTTATAAACGTTTTTTTTTATTTTTTATATATCCAAGAAAAAAAGTTTTGACGAAATACCATTAACTTTATATTCATAATAATTATTATGCATACACAATTATAAACTAAAATACGAGTATGGTTTATCTTGAAGTATTTCCTTTTAGCTGCAATAATCTATTTAATCATTTATTAGTGTATCTAACCTTGACTGCGAAGAAAGCTCAGAGTTTATTTGAGCCGCTCGCGAGTTCGTTTCCAAGGTAAATCAATACTGAATGTTGCTTTTGAGAAATCAGCAAGTATATCGTGGGATCAAACCCGCGAACACTGCCTTGAGCAGCCATCATTTGGTTCACTGCACTACCACCCCGTTTAATGAGTATATCATATTGTAACTGTAACAACATTTGCAATATTTGATACTAGTAGTAAATAGTATAATTGTTATAACGGTATTAAATAATGACCACACAAAGGCAGACAATTGGTAACATTCCTTACATTTACAAATATATAAATTATATATAATCATGTGCTAATTATCTCAGCATTAAATGTCCTCATATATCTCACTTATGATTAGTCTCAGACTGCTTCTTCCATGAGTGCTGAAATAATACATTTTACCAATTTGGGTCATTGTGACTTAACTGAGAAACAGATTTGAACAAAATTCATAAAACAGGCGACTTAAACTTTATACTGACATATCAATATACATAACATTACTAAACCACTGTTTGTCATAGGTGCTTTCTGGGTAGTTGAAATAAACTATACAATAAATGTACATATTAAAAACACAATAGCAGCTATCCCTAGCGGATAGGTGATGGTTATTGGGAGGCATGCGATTTACGGTGTGATTCTCATAGGAGTATGTAAATAAATCACCCCTTTAGAATTCTATGGAACAAAGAGGTAACGTTAAAAAATCATGTCCAGGCAAAAATACAGTTTGTTTAGGTAAACTAGTCTAACAATGCAATTGCACAAGGTTGTTTGATAGATTAAAGATTATTTATATTGTGAAGACGATGGCTACAGATGTTTAAGGATTACTGTGAGTTTGTTGGATTATGCCTCGATCATGTCGATTTTATTTTTTTTACTTCCAGCATTGGGAAGTGTCGTCTAGAAATTATGCATTTGGCGAAAGTCCTGTTGTTAATTGTTATTCAGTATGAAACAAAGTTTATGAATATTCAAAAAAATATGTGTTAAAAAGATTGAATTTTGACAAACATCAACTGAAAGACAGTTAGTGCACACTATCCCCCACCCTCGCATTGACCGGTGTGTATATATAACTATTTACCATGCAACTGCTGTTAGAATTATGTTGTAAATTTATCTAATGATAAATCTTGAAATGAAGTAGATCTATAAGAATAGATGGTTTATACTGAAAATAAATAAATAAAAGGAAATCAAATTGGATCATTTGCGATAGGAAACGGAACGTACTTGTCGAACATATGGGGTATTGAGGAAACGTACGGGCAGTAGTATGTGATGATAGGGATATCCTAGGATGGTAAAAATTTGGTCATATACAATTACTTTTGTTCATCATATCTCGTATTTTGCCATTTTAATCGGTTTGTAATATTTCTATGTTGACCTGAGACGAAAATATGGTAAAGCCCACTAGGAAAAGGAAATTACCAGCAAGGTTTGATGAAGACCGACA
This sequence comes from Panopea generosa, assembly GCA_029582155.1. NCBI lineage: Eukaryota > Metazoa > Mollusca > Bivalvia > Adapedonta > Hiatellidae > Panopea > Panopea generosa. The sequence goes on along the minus strand of CM055904.1, from coordinate 50,098,313 downwards.
CAAGCCAGGGATGGTACATACGCCAGCCATTCCATCCACTAGGAATACACCATCCACTGTGACTATAAGAACATCAAAGACCATATAATATACTTAGCAGCTCATCCAGAATGTAGTAAAATGTAGGTTTCACTTGTTTCATTTGGGATTCTCTATGAATGACAAGCCTTCAAACTTTTATTATTTACTATAGAATACAGATCTAAAATCAATGGTGGGTTGACACCTATAAGAGAGACTTGAGTGAAATGGGGGTGATTTTCCAAAATGTTAATTGTAGGCAAAATAACCTCTTTTTTACACTTTTATAGTCTTAAATGACAAATTAGAGACATTTGCTTCATAAAAAACAACATTTTGGCAAATTTATGCCTCAAATAACGCATATATGTGCATATCTACATTGAAATTTCATGAAAAATCACATAATTTTGAAGATTTATTATTTTGGATGATTGAAATGTGCAATTTTTAGCATGTACATTGTATTGAATAATGTATTTTGGTAAGATAATGTCTTCAGTGTATCATGAGACTATTTTGGTGTAAATATTTTTATGGAATTAGGTAAAAAAAAATGTTTTTGGTAAAATTAGTCGAACACATCAAAATTGCATGTCGGTATATAATGATCATGTAAAAAGTGGTATCATGACAAAAGTTTCAGTATTTAATGCCTGCAACTTGGCAGTATTACTTCAAATTGATAGTACTTAATAAAAAAGAGGTAATTATGAAATTAAAACAAAAAGTTTCCTTATAGGCATAGTACAACCATTGCAAAAAGGAAGTGCATCCGTGGGGTAGTCGCTTAATGGCGGTTATAAATAATCCTCATTTTTTCTTCTTTTAAAATGCATTTTCCATATTTTAATGCTCATTTTTTTTATTTGAATGGCATTATTGATGTATTTTGAACATTTTGATAGCATTGTCATGTTTCAATTGTGAATTCAGAAAATAAATTGATGCTTGGAAATTGGGTTATGAATACATGATTTCGGAAGTCTACTTTCACTTTGTCACCAGTGCACATTGAGCAGAAAAAAAAATCTCTTATATGACACATGACCCCTACTTTTCTCATCATATTTTGATAGTGCAGAGGTTGACAAACAGTAAAATGTAGGTTTCACTTGTTTCATTTGGGATTCTCTATGAATGACAAGCCTTCAAACTTTTATTATTTACTATAGAATACAGATCTAAAATCAATGGTGGGTTGACACCTATAAGAGAGACTCGAGTGAAATGGGGGTGATTTTCCAAAATGTTAATTGTAGGCAAAATAACCTTTTGTTTACACTTTTATAGTCTTAAATGACAAATTGGAAACATTTGCTTCATTAAAAACAACATTTTGGCAAATTTATGCCTCAAATAACGCATATATGTGCATATCTACGTTGAAATTTCATGAAAAGTCACAAAATTTTTAAGATTTTTTATTTTGGATGATTGAAATGTGCAATTTTTAGCATGTATATTGTATTGAATAATGTATTTTGGTAAGATAATATCTTCAGTGTATCATGAGACTATTTTGGTGTAAACATTTTTATGGAATTAGGTAAAAAAAAATGTTTTTTGGTAAAATTAGTCAAACACATCAAAATTGCATGTCGGTCAACATCTCGTGCCTGTATATAATGATCATGTAAAAAGTGGTATCATGACAAAAGTTTCAGTATTTAATGCCTGCAACTTGGCAGTATTACTTCAAAATGATAGTACTTAGTAAAAAAGAGGTAATTATGAAATTAAAAAAAAACAAAGTTTCCTTATAGGCATAGTACCACCATTGCAAAATGAAAGTGCTTCCGTGGGGTAGTCCCATGATGGCGGTTATAAATAATCCTCATTTGTTCTTCTTTAAAAATGCATTTTCCTTATTTCCTTATTTTAATGCTCATTTTTGTATTTGAATGGTATTATTGATGTATTTTGAACATTTTGATAGCATTGTCATGTTTGAATTGTGAATTTAGAAAAAAAAATTGATGCTTGGAAATTGGGTTATGAATACATGATTTCGGAAGTCTACTTTCACTTTGTAACCAGTGTACACACTGAGCAGAAATAAATCTCTTATATGACACATGACCCCTACTTTTCTCATCATATTTTGATAGTGCAGAGGTAGACAAACAGTAAAATGTAGGTTTCACTTGTTTCATTTGGGATTCTCTATGAATGACAAGCCTTCAAACTTTTATTATTTACTATAGAATACAGATCTAAAATCAATGGTGGGTTGACACCTATAAGAGAGACTTGAGTGAAATGGGGGTGATTTTCCAAAATGTTAATTGTAGGCAAAATAACCTCTTTTTACACTTTTATAGTCTTAAATGACAAATTGGAGACATTTGCTTCATAAAAACAACATTTTGGCAAATTTATGCCCCAATAACACATATATGTGCATATATACATTGAAATTTCATGAAAAATCACATAATTTTGAAGATTTTTATTTTGGATGATTGAAATGTGCAATTTTTAGCATATACATTGTATTGAATGATGTATTTTGGTAAGATAATGTCTTCAGTGTATCATGAGACTATTTTGGTGTAAATATTTTTATGGAATTAGGTAAAAAAAAATGTTTTTTGGTAAAATTAGTCAAACACATCAAAATTGCATGTCGGTATATAATGATCATGTAAAAAGTGGTATCATGACAAAAGTTTCAGTATTTAATGCCTGCAACTTGGCAGTATTACTTCAAATTGATAGTACTTAATAAAAAAGAGGTAATTATGAAATTAAAAAAAACAGTTTCCTTATAGGCATAGTACAACCATTGCAAAAAGGAAGTGCATCCGTGGGGTAGTCGCTTAATGGCGGTTATAAATAATCCTCATTTTTTCTTCTTTTAAAATGCATTTTCCATATTTTAATGCTCATTTTTTTTATTTGAATGGCATTATTGATGTATTTTGAACATTTTGATAGCATTGTCATGTTTCAATTGTGAATTCAGAAAATAAATTGATGCTTGGAAATTGGGTTATGAATACATGATTTCGGAAGTCTACTTTCACTTTGTCACCAGTGCACATTGAGCAGAAAAAAAATCTCTTATATGACACATGACCCCTACTTTTCTCATCATATTTTGATAGTGCAGAGGTTGACAAACAGTAAAATGTAGGTTTCACTTCTTTCATTTGGGATTCTTTATGAATGACAAGCCTTCAAACTTTTATTATTTACTATAGAATACAGATCTAAAATCAATGGTGGGTTGACACCTATAAGAGAGACTTGAGTGAAATGGGGGTGATTTTCCAAAATGTTAATTGTAGGCAAAATAACCTCTTTTTACACTTTTATAGTCTTAAATGACAAATTGGAGACATTTGCTTCATAAAAAACAACATTTTGGCAAATTTATGCCACAATAACACATGTATGTGCATATCTACATTGAAATTTCATGAAAAATCACATAATTTTGAAGATTTTTTATTTTGGATGATTGAAATGTGCAATTTTTAGCATATACATTGTATTGAATAATGTATTTTGGTAAGATAATGTCTTCAGTGTATCATGAGACTATTTTGGTGTAAATATTTTTATGGAATTAGGTAAAAAAAAAATGTTTTTTGGTAAAATTAGTCAAACACATCAAAATTGCATGTCGGTCAACATCTCCTGCCTGTATATAATGATCATGTAAAAAGTGGTATCATGACAAAAGTTTCAGTATTTAATGCCTGCAACTTGGCAGTATAACTTCAAATTGATAGTAATTAGTAAAAAAGAGGTAATTATGAAATTAAAAAAAACAGTTTCCTTATAGGCATAGTACAACCATTGCAAAAAGGAAGTGCATCCGTGGGGTAGTCGCTTAATGGCGGTTATAAAAAATCCTCATTTCTTCTTCTTTTAAAATGCATTTTCCTTATTTTAATGCTCATTTTTTTATTTGAATGGCATTATTGATGTATTTTGAACATTTTGATAGCATTGTCATGTTTCAATTGTGAATTTAGAAAAAAAATTGATGCTTGGAAATTGGGTTATGAATACATGATTTTGGAAGTCTACTTTCACTTTGTCACCAGTGCACACTGAGCAGAAAAAAAATTCTCTTATATGACACATGACCCCTACTTTTCTCATCATATTTTGATAGTGCAGAGGTTGACAAACAGTAAAATGTAGGTTTCACTTCTTTCATTTGGGATTCTCTATGAATGACAAGCCTTCAAACTTTTATTATTTACTATAGAATACAGAACTAAAATCAATGTTGGGTTGACACCTATAAGAGAGACTTGAGTGAAATGGGGGGGATTTTCCAAAATGTTAATTGTAGGCAAAATAACCTCTTTTTTACACTTTTATAGTCTTAAATGACAAATTGGAGACATTTGCTTCATAAAAAACAACATTTTGGCAAATTTATGCCTCAAATAACGCATATATGTGCATATCTACATTGAGATTTCATGAAAAATCACATAATTTTGAAGATTTTTTATTTTGGATGATTGAAATGTGCAATTTTTAGCATGTACATTGTATTGAATAATGTATTTTGGTAAGATAATGTCTTCAGTGTATCATGAGACTATTTTGGTGCAAACATTTTTAGAGAATTAGGTAAAAAAAATTTTTTTTTGGTAAAATTAGTCAAACACATCAAACTTGCATGTCGGTCAACATCTCGTGCCTGTATATAATGAGCATGTAAAAAGTGGTATCATGACAAAAGTTTCAGTATTTAATGCCTGCAACTTGGCAGTATTACTTCAAATTAATAGTACTTAGTAAAAAAGAGGTAATTATGAAATTAAAAAAAACAGTTTCCTTATAGGCATAGTACAACCATTGCAAAAAGGAAGTGCATCCGTGGGGTAGTCGCTTAATGGCGGTTATAAATAATCCTCATTTCTTCTTCTTTTCAAATGCATTTTCATTATTTTAATGCTCATTTTTTTATTTGAATGGCATTATTGATGTATTTTGAACATTTTGATAGCATTGTAATGTTTGAATTGTGAATATAGAAAAAAAATTGATGCTTGGAAATTGTGTTATGAATACATGATTTCGGAAGTCTACTTTCACTTTGTCATCAGTGCACACTGAGCAGAAAAAATTCTCTTATATGACACATGACCCCTACATTTCTCATCATATTTTGATCAGTGGTGGGTTGACACCATAACCCCGTTGCTCGTTGCATAATTACAAATGCACATCACCCATGTAGCGATAAACGAGGCTACTTTAAGCGACATGTTTTGTAACATAACACTTTATCGTGAAAAGATAACTCCATCAAAATTGGTAGACTTATTCAGGTCACCAAAAGACATTCTTAGCTTATCAAAGACACAAACTGCATGTGCATACATGATTAATCGGTAGGTTAGCTTGTATGCTTGAAACAGCCTATATATCCAAGAAAGAAGTGTGTATACTAAAATACTTACCACTGGCAGTAATTGCTATCGATCAAAGCTCTTAATATCAAAATACTGTACCACTTATCAGATTAATCGATAATTTAAAGAAGTCATTGATACGCTGTTTACCAATATTTTACAAAGTAAATGGTGATATGTTACATAAGGGAGCTAACTTTCCAATTATTCGTGGTTGTTTCTGTCCTGCTTATGTTCGTAATTAAAAATTTCATGTCTTCCTCTTAAATGCGAGAACTTAAGAATACATGTATATAACTTATTATGAAAAAAATATCTAACTAGAACTTTATTATAAATTGTTTTGAATAAATATTATATAAGGGCACAAGCTGAATTTTATATTATCACGTTCATAATTTAAAACGTCATTTATACAAATAACTTCATGGATAAAACAAAGGCATTATAATAACTAATGCATTGTATACAAATCGTGAAATAATCAGAAATAAACTACGAAATCTTAATTTATGTTGTTAGACGCTATAAATTCGAAACCTATAAAGACGTAACCTCAGACGTTGAACATGTATTCAGTCGTTGTTAGGTGCATGAGGGTTTATGTGCCAATTAAAAATGTTGTAAATTGAAATCAAATGCTTCAACCTTACCTTTATGATCGTATATGCATTATCATACGGTAAGCTACACCTATACTTGAATCAATCGTCTGTCTCTGACGTATTAATGGTGAATAAGGTTTGTGTATCGAAGAAAAAAAAGGCGCACCAGCATGCAATGATATGTATTTTCTATTATTTGTGATCTGTATGTACATTATTTTACGACAAGATACAACATTGTATCTAAATATGAATCATTAGTCCGCGACCTATAAACGTTTTTTTTTTATTTTTTATATATCCAAGAAAAAAAGTTCTGACGAAATACCATTAACTTTATATTCATAATAATTATTATGCATACACAATTATAAACTAAAATACGAGTATGGTTTATCTTGAAGTATTTCTTTTAGCTGCAATAATCTATTTAATCATTTATTAGTGTATCTAACCTTGACTGCGAAGAAAGCTCAGAGTTTATTTGAGCCGCTCGCGAGTTCGTTTCCAAGGTAAATCAATACTGAATGTTGCTTTTGAGAAATCAGCAAGTATATCGTGGGATCAAACCCGCGAACACTGCCTTGAGCAGCCAACATTTGGTTCACTGCACTACCACCCCGTTTAATGAGTATATCATATTGTAACTGTAACAACATTTGCAATATTTGATACTAGTAGTAAATAGTACAATTGTTATAACGGTATTAAATAATGACCACACAAAGGCAGACAATTGGTAACATTCCTTACATTTACAAATATATAAATTATATATAATCATGTGCTAATTATCTCAGCATTAAATGTCCTCATATATCTCACTTATGATTAGTCTCAGACTGCTTCTTCCAGGAAACACACATGTAATTGTGTTTGTACCATAAGTGCTGAAATAATACATTTTACCAATTTGGGTCATTGTGACTTAACTGAGAAACAGATTTGAACAAAATTCATAAAACTGGCGACTTAAACTTTATACTAACATTACTAAACCACTGTTTGTCATAGGTGCTTTCTTGGTAGTTGAAATAAACTATACAATAAATGTACATATTAAAAACATAATAGCAGCTATCCCTAGCAGATAGGTGATTATTATTGGGAGGCATGCGATTTACGGTGTGATTCTCATAGGAGTATGTAAATAATGCATCACCCCTTTAGAATTCTCTGGAACAAAGAGGTAACGTTAAAAAATCATGTCCAGGCAAAAATACAGTTTGTTTAGGTAAACTAGTCTAACAATGCTATTGCACAAAGTTATTTGATAGATTAAAGATTATTTATATTGTGAAGACGATGGCTACAGATGTTTAAGGATTACTGTGAATTTGTTGGATTATGCCTCGATCATGTCGATTTGATTATTTTTACTTCCAGCATTGGGAAGTGTCGTCTAGAAATTATGCATTTGGCGAAAGTCTTGTTGTTAATTGTTATTCAGTATGAAACAAAATTTATGAATATTCAAAAAAATATGTGTTAAAAAGATTGAATTTTGACAAACATCAACTGAAAGAAAGTTAGTGCACACTATCCCCCACCCTCGCATTGACCGGTGTGTATATATAACTATTTACCATGCAACGGCTGTTAGAATTATGTTGTAAATTTATCTAATGATAAATCTAGAAATGACGTAGATCTATAAGAATAGATGGTTTATACTGAAAATAAATAAATAAAAGGAAATCAAATTGGATCAGTTGCGATGGGAAACTGGTACGTACTTGTTCGAACATAAGGGGTATTGAGGAAACGTACGGGCAGTAGTATGTGATGATAGGGATATCATAGGATGGTAAAAATTTGGTCATATACAATTACTTTTGTTCATCATATCTCGTATTTTGCCATTTTAATCGGTTTGTAATATTTCTATGTTAACCTGAGACGAAAATATGGTAAAGCCCACCAGGAAAAGGAAATTGCCAGCAAGGTTTGATGAAGACCGACACAAGCCAGGGATGGTACATACGCCAGCCATTCCATCCACTAGGAATACACCATCCACTGTGACTATAAGAACATCAAAGACCATATAATATACTTAGCAGCTCACCCAGAATGCAACCAAGAGCTTAATTAAGTATATGAGTACTATTCGTCTGGGCACAAAAAAGGCATGGGGGAAAAGGGTGAGCAATTCAGGGTCAGATTGGGGATGAATCCAACAGCCAGTTGGTCTGAAATAGACACTGATCTTTGGTTCATATATATGTCTTCAACGATGCAGCAGTCCGAGGCGCAAGGGGTAGTAATAAAAGGGTTAAATAGTGCTTTGATTACAAATTTAAGGGTTTGTGCTCGAAAGTGAACTTCCAGTATACACATTTATGTATGAAATGTGGCGGTAACATTGCTATATGTTATATAACTGCTATAGGATGAGGGATCAACAACCCAGGTTTCGGCGTCGGTCTTGGCAATCCACAGTTACCCAGGGTACACCAAGGGGTAGTTTTCGACCCAGAACAGCTGCCGGTATTGTCTCTTTCCCCTCTCAAAGGTATATGTGACCTAGATTTCATCCCAATTAACTTCACATGTCTTGGAGACGCTTTTAGTGAAGTATCCCAATGAAAACATTGCGAGTCATTTAGTACAAGGTTTTAAGATGGGATTCAGGCTTAATTATTCTGGTTCCAGACAATCATTTACTTCAAAAAAATTGAAATCCGCTTTTGTACATTCAAAGGTTATTAAAGAAAAGGTTATATAGGAAGTTGACCTGGACAGAGTGGCAGGCCCTTATAGCGATTTTATTTGGGCTGCTCACATTTTCAATTTAACTATTTATATTTTAAGTTTGATGAGGCATAAGGGTCTTTTATGCTTATTCTTTCTGAATGCCTTACATTCGAAAAATATATTATATATCTATTTTACGTGGACTGCAGTGAATAATGGTCTGTTTAAATAGTTAATAGAGATATTAACATAAGTTATGGATTCAACTTCCAGCTGAGGCTATATTTTTGTCTGTTGTGTTTGTTCCTGTTTAGTTTTACAACCAGCTTGTTAGGAGAATCTGGACAAGAACTGAAAAGAACATTTGTCCAGATTGTATATTTCATAAATATTTGGATGCATCAACTGCTAATTTGGGATCGTAAGTAAATGGATTGGTATATGTGTGCATTCATGCATAATGCTTTTGTTTGCTTTTATGGTGACAATGGTATAGTTTTTCTTGGAACATGGGAGATAGAGGTTAAAACTACTGCCATGTCCAAAGACTTTTCTTAAGTTTGTTTTTCTAGCCCTGTGTCCCTGAAGTTTCCAACATTTTATTAGCCCTGCCCAGAGAAATACATTTAGTTAAGTCGTATTTTAACATCTAAACCGCTAGAACTCTATTTATGCTTGAATACAGCATGAATGTCTGGTGTTTAGAATTATTACAAATGGTGCCTTCGGTTGCAGAGTTTTCCATGGTGTTGTTGTCAAATGACCATTTACTTTTCCAATCCTCGCTCCGGCATTTCAAAAACATTTTGTGAGAAAATTACCAAGTTACTTGCAAAAGGACGGTGGCTGTACTGAGATTCGTTCCTAGGTTATCTAAGTTTGTTTTTAATTTGGCGTTTAACCCTATTATGAATACAAACTGGCTATCCTAAACATATTATACATGTATTATAAAATTTATTGATTATTAGTTTATTTACTATACATATGTAATTTAAGCTCGACCCCAAGAGATGGCAATGCCTTATTTCATATTACTTGACGTACAATATAACAATATGACATATCTCAATTTATTAAAAACATAAGAACCAAATACTATTGTGTCAATATATAAATATATGAAAGTAATTCTGCGATAATTTTACGTGTATGAATCGAAAAAAGCAGTACTAGCAGCAGTTTTATTAGTAGCAGTAGTAGTAGTAGTAGTAGTAGCAGTAGCAGTAATAACAGTAGTAGTAGAAGTAACAGTTTACTGTAGTAGTATTCATAGCAGTAGTAGTAGTAGTAGTGGTAGTAGTAGCTCCAGTAGAAGTAGTAGTAATAGAAGTAGTAGTAGTGGTAGTAGTAGTAGTAAAAGTAGTAGCAGTAGCAGTATCAGCAGCAGTAGTAGAAGTAGTAGTAGTAGTAGTAGAAGTAGCAGTAGTAATAGTAGTAGTGTAGTCGTAAATTCAGTAGTAGTAGTTTAACTGGGGAAATACTAACAAGTTAATATCCAGTATTTGAGAGTTTTGAAGGGATGGGATGACTGTACATTTTGTATCGCATCATACATTCAAACATTTAATCTCCCGTATGAATATACAAACGATTCATCCGGTGACTGCAGGGTTAATAATTAAATCTATACATTGATTTTGAAAATAATTTAACCTTAATTAACCGTCGAAAAAAATATTGAAAACGCGTAGAATTATGCAATATGTTGACGTCTTTTTTGAGGTAGGGTAAGGTTAAATAACATTAATATTTAAAACAATCTAGTTTGTCAATTGTTCTAAAAATCTCACAATCACTGTGAAGTATATTTTTTGAAATCACATAAAAATATTCCAAAATTGCTCGATTTGTTTTTTGATAATTTTGATCTGAAACATTTTTTTCGAAAAAATCAAGAAAAAAAATATTTCCGTTTTTCGCTAAAATTTTCAGAATTTGTCGTCATTATTGCATATGTAGATTCATATATCCGTTGAACGTGTACGTGGTGGTATGTGTTTCGATTCTATACATTAGGTAAAAATTGACAGAGGTCGAACAATACGTGATTTTACCAAACATGGCCATGTTTACGACGTCATAGGTAAAGAAAAGTCATATTTAACGCAGAAAAAAAGCATATTCAAATTGAAAATTACTTCTAACTTCATTACATACTAAATTATCCACTGATTTCGAAAATAATTTAAAAGTTATAATCCTCCTTAATCAGATTTAGTCATCATATTGACTTAAAGTATGTTTTGTTCTAGGCAGTAAAATGAGAAAAGGTATGCAAAGAAAAATAATGATTTAGAGGAAAGTAAGCTTTTGCAAAATTTTGTTAGAGAATTCAAGCGCTAGGGGAATAACATTTCTGATAGTCAAACACTGTGCTTAAGCGGCCAGTGGAGAAAATATTATTACACATGTGTGACTTAACAGGTTTATCTCGATTACATTTGTGTAGATATGAACAGTGTGAACTTATTATTATACATAAGACACTCAAATGGGTTATCTCCGGTTTGTATCTACATGTATCTGCTAACACATGAAGACTGCGTAAAACTGTTATTACACACGTTACACCCAAATGACTAAACGGTATGTTTACACATTTGTTTAGATGTGACGAATGTGTAATCATCTAATAAATCAAATATTTTATCAACCGTATGCGTTCTCAAGTGATAAATAACGACTGTGCAAACTTCTTTTTAAACACAACTGACACTCAAATGATTTATCGCCAATATGCATCCGCATGTGCCTGTTTAGATGTGACAACTGTGTAATGATGTTATTAACTGCCGAACACTAAAATGGTCTTGTCACCAGTATGTTTCTGCATGTACCTTCATAGTATTGACGATCGTGTTAACGTTTTATTAAACATCTGAGACTTAAATTATTTATCATCAGTATGTGTCCACATGTGACTCTTTAAATGATTCGGCACTGTAAATATCTTATTGAACAACTGACATTCGAAGACGTTATCACCCATATGAATCCGCATTTGCATGTTTGGATCTGACGAACCCATAAAATAGTTATTATAAACTCAATACTCAAAAGATCATTACAAGAATATATCCACATGTGCCTGTTCAAAATTGACGACTATGTAAATGTCTTATTACACACCTGAAACTAAAATGTTTTATCACTATTATGTATCGGCACGTGCCTCTTTAATTTTGAAGATTCTGTAAACATCTTATTACACACCTGACACTCAAATGGTTTATCACCTGTATGTATAAGCATGTGAATGTTTTGGTGTGATGAACGTCCAAACTTTTTACCACACACCTGACACTCAAATGGTTTATCACCAGTATGGATACGCACGTGCCTCTTTAAAACTGACGACTCGGTTAACTTGTTATTACACACCTGACATTCAAATGGTTTATCACCATTATGTATCCGCACATGCCTTGTTAAATTTGACGAATCTGTAAACGTCATATTACACATGTGGCACTCAAATGGTTTATCGCCAGTATGGATACGCAAGTGCGTCTTTAAAGTTGACGACTCTGTAAACTTCTTATTACACACCTGACACTCAAATGGTTTATCATCATTATGTATTTGCACATGCCTTGTTAAATTTTACGACTCTGTAAACGTCATATTACACACGTGACACTCAAATGGTTTATCGCCAGTATGGATACGCAAGTGCTTCTTTAAAGTTGACGACTCTGTCAACGTCTTATTACACACATGGCACTCAAATAAGTTATCAACAGTATGGATACGCATGTGCCTCTTTAAATATGACGACTCTGTAAACTTCTTATTAAACATTTGACACTCAAATGGTTTATCACCATTATGTATCCGCCCATGCCTTGTTAAATTTGACGACTCTGTAAACGTCATATTACACACCTGACACTCAAATGGTTTATCACCTGTATGGATATGCAAGTGCCTCTTTAGACATAACGACTTTGTAAATGTCTTATTACTCACCTGACACTCAAATGGTTTATCACCATTATGTATCGACACGTGCCTCTTTAAATTTGAAGACGCTGTAAACATCTTATTACCCACCTGACATTCAAATGGTTTATCACCATTATGTATCCGCACATGCCTTGTTAAATTTGACGAATCTGTAAACGTCATATTACACATGTGGCACTCAAATGGTTTATCGCCAGTATGGATACGCAAGTGCCTCTTTAAAGTTGACGACTCTGTAAACGTCTTATTACACACCTGGCACTCAAATAGATTATCACCAGTATGGATACGCAAGTGCCTCTTTAAAGTTGACAACTCTGTAAACTTCTTATTACACACCTGACACTCAAATGGTTTATCATCATTATGTATTTGCACATGCCTTGTTAAATTTTACGACTCTGTAAACGTCATATTACACACGTGACACTCAAATGGTTTATCGCCAGTATGGATACGCAAGTGCTTCTTTAAAGTTGACGAACATGTCAGCGTCTTATTACACACATGGCACTCAAATAAGTTATCAACAGTATGGATACGCATGTGCCTCTTTAAATATGACGACTCTGTAAACTTCTTATTAAACACTTGACACTCAAATGGTTTATCACCATTATGTATCCGCCCATGCCTTGTTAAATTTGACGACTCTGTAAACGTCATATTACACACCTGACACTCAAATGGTTTATCACCTGTATGGATATGCAAGTGCCTCTTTAGACATAACGACTTTGTAAATGTCTTATTACTCACCTGACACTCAAATGGTTTATCACCATTATGTATCGACACGTGCCTCTTTAAATTTGAAGACGCTGTAAACATCTTATTACACACCTGACACTCAATCACCTGTATGCATAAGCATGTGATTGTTTAGGTGTGATGAACGTCCAAACTTCTTATCACACACCTGACACTCAAATGGTTTATCACCAGTATGGATACGTACGTGCCTCTTTAAAGTTGACGACTTGGTAAACTTCGTATTACACACCTGACACTCAAATAGTTTATCACCAGTATGGATACGCACGTGCCTCTGGAAAAATGACGAATCTGTAAACTTTTTATTACACACCTGACACACAAATAGTTTATCACCAGTATGGATACGCACGTGCCTCTGGAAAAATGACGAATCTGTAAACTTTTTATTACACACCTGACACACAAATGGTTTATCACCAGTATGGATACGCACGTGCCTCTGGAAAAATGACGAATCTGTAAACTTTTTATTACACACCTGACACACAAATAGTTTATCACCAGTATGGATACGCACGTGCCTCTGGAAAAATGACGAATCTGTAAACTTTTTACTACACACCTGACACACAAATGGTTTATCACCATTATGTATCCGCTCATGCCTTGTTAAATTTGACGAATCTGTAAACGTCGTATTACACACCTGACACTCAAATGGTTTATCACCTGTATGGATACGCACGTGCCTCTTTAGAAATGACGACTTTGTAAACTTTTTGTTACACACATGACACTCAAATGGTTTGTCACCATTATTCATCGCATTGAAAAGTTCTAGTTTTAATGACTTGGACATGTTGACTTTACATTCCAATATCATCACGGACAATACTGGAGTTCCGCTGATTAACTTTTTATCATAATATCATATTGTTCATGTTAACAACCTGAAATGAAATTAAAATATCCAACTTATTGCAGCTCATTTTATTGGAATAATGGTTTCAATCATTTGTACTACTATGGTATTACTTAAGAAAAACACGTTGTCTTACAAACAGTACTTTTAATTCTTAGCAACAGTTAGCAATATGCCAAGTGAAAGACCAGAGTGCCCACTCCGTAAGAGACTGCTTTCTCTGGTCAAAACGCCTAGTTTATATAGGCCCCCACACTAAAACAACAATATTTAATTGTGACTTCAACGGACCCTGCCCCAGTAAATGTTTCCATCAAGGTTTCAATCTCCCGGAAAGAATACCACGTACGCCCTTCCATGGTTTCATCCGATTGCTCCCTTAATGATGACTTTGTTCTAATCGGCAGCTACCATGTTAATCGTATGGGCGAAACCCATAAGCTTTCAAAATGTACACACGAAGTGTATAAATCAAGGTGTTCTTTCAGCAACATATCGAGTTTATTGTTTAGTTACGATCTATATCGCACAGACTGACCTGAGACAGTTTTTAGGACGAACACGTGGATCATTTATAGTACACATAAGTAACACGAGACTGTACATGATGACTTGATATTAACACATACCTCCCCAACAAAAGACAAAAAGTGTACCAAATACATGTTTTGTCTAATAAGGCAATTCAAGATAGACATATAATAACAAGCTATGTTAGGATCTTAAATGGTTAAGTTAAAAATCATAACTATTTAAGTTAGATGTTAATCAGCATAATCAGTCACGTCGTAGTGTTCTTGTTATGGTATGTCCATACTTAGTTACTGAAACACTTTATGTCCAAGTTACCAAGTAACTTTCAGTTCAAGTTCTTGAAACATTACAAGTTTTAAATTATTAAAACATTATAAATTCTAATTATAAACAGATTAATGAAGTATCATAAGTCCATTTTTGAAACACTTGTAAAATTAGTTTATTGAAATTATCATAAGTCCACACATGATTTATTGTTCACAGGATGTCCCCAAATAAGCGTCTCTGGTTAAGTGTTTATCCACCGTCGGTTGTTTGCGACTGCCGCAATGTTTGCCCTGGTATGTACATCTGGTATTCCTCGCCGCGTCAGCCATGTATCTATAGGTCAACCATGCTTCGCTCCGCCCCCTTTGGCCAAGTTGCTAGTTCTCCATTGTTATGATCGCGTGACACAGTGTAATCGTTATGTGTCACCTGTTTATTCTCCATACTCGCGCCGTCTTTATGAATTTATTTCACACGACAGGTAAGTTGTTGTGTATAATCATCCCGTCTGTCACTTTTAATTACACAGTTCACAATACGGCGAGTGCGCCTAGCTACAATGCAAACCATAGATACAATATCAAGGCATCTGCCAAACCAATAAATTTGGTGTCGACCATGACTTATATACTATGGAATTACATGCAACACATCTGGACAGGGTGGACAAATTTACATACATGAAGTGATAGCTTTATATGAGTAGGATCCAGTTAAGGATTCATGACTACTCACATGCTATATAAAGAACAGATTTATAAACCTGTTGGATCATATAGATACAGTGAATTCATATATATTTAATTTCATAAAGGGAGATAATTAAGTTCACAACAAGGGATTTACGATTTTTAGGATCTTTTCAGATGCTCATTCACAATGCATGCTATGCTATATATATATGGATATAATTATTTGTGAATAACCAAGACATAAATGTACAGACCAGACTACGGCGACGTGCGCCTAGCTGCAATGCAAACCATAGATACAATATCAATGCCTCTGCCAAACCATAAATTTGGTGTCGACCATGACTTATATACTATGGAATTACATGCAACACATCTGGACATGGTGGACAAATTTACATACATGAAGTGATAGCTTTATATGAGTAGGATCCAGTTAAGGATTCATGACTACTCACTTGCTATATAAAGAACAGATTTATAAACCCGTTGGATCATATAGATACAGTGAATTCATATATATTTAATTTCATAAAGGGAGATAATTAAATTCACAACAACAGGAATTTACGATTTTTGGGATCTTTTCAGATGCTACATTCACAATGTATGATATATATATATGGAGATAATTATTTATGAATAACCAAAACATAAATGTACAGACCAGACTATGGCGAGTCCCATTACCACGGTTTTCTTAATCTATTTACAGTTCGCATAGGTCATATCTGTGACGACCTGCTTAAACACAGTCCTGTGTTTACAACCACGTCAATCATGACTAATATTTACAGTACATAATAATATCCACCTCCAATTCGCACATTGTATATTTATTTACAGTTCGAACATTGCCTTTTACTGACAATTTATTTATGCACAGTTCTGTACCAAAAGTTTTACTTATATCTACACCACTAGCACCGTACACAGCTATATGTTCATGGTTCTACAATTTCAACGTTCAACCCCGGGCTCACGTACGTCACTGCGTTGACCGCCGGAGACATCAAAAGCGCCAATACAGTATCCGTATCCTTAGTTCTAACACGAACTTCACCTTCTGGTAGACACCTCTGCTTTGGTTGAGCCGTGGTTTCCTTTGTGACTCGCTTCGGTATAATGGATACACGCCCACTCCTATTTAAGTTCATATGACAATGCTAACTTAGAATACATAAAACGGTTAACGAAAACAGAACATTATCAAAATTACAACAAAAAGCCAAAATCATCCAACAATATCCCAATTTAGAAATTTACTTTCATTTGGCAAACCTTTCAATAGAAAATGAACAACCACACCTCTGGTTTACAATGACTTATCTTCAATCTCAAGTTAAAGAGTCATATTACAAAAAAAACAATATGATAATCTACAGTTACATTCTGTCTCTTTGGGTTCTCCACAGTTCTTATGTCACATGCCTGTCATTCGATAATTTTAACACATTTTCCCCAATATGAATATCCAGTCTGTCTTATTTATCCCCTAAACACGTTGTCCATTTAATCACACTGTAAATAGTGCCTATCTATAATGAATTATTTTATAATCCCGTCAACCTAAACACATAACCGCTCTATAGACAATTACTTAATGACCTCGCTAACTGTCTGTTCCATATGCTTAATTACAAAATCTGACACATTTACTACATGGGCTCTGCACACTTACTGCACTCACACACTAGATAAATATGGTTAATTTATTACTCCTAGTGTCAGGGCTTTTTATTGCCATCAGCAGGTATTTGACAATGGAGTTGCACAGTGATAACGTTTTTCTGTCTATTTCCTCCATGATCCCAACTAAAACCCATCACCCACGGTACCGCTATTATTATAACATAATTGACATTCATCGCCTGATACACCTAGTATATGTGACCCAATCTAACTAACCGTGTGTCACTGTTCAAAATCGATCTATTTTCTCTCTTTTTCTCTTTTTTTATATTTTTCTTTCTTTCATTGACCTCGAAATATCTATAAAAAACTATGTCTTGTGTCACTACATTCATATAAGCTGTACACACTGCTTTATGAAATGTACACATTTTCTTATTGATGTATGCGCACCACGGTAATTCCATATGGCGCCAAGGCCCTAGTTTGACCTTCCAGCTGACCATTTATGACATATGTCAGTGGTAATTTATTTTCTGTAGCTCGCAAAAAGTTAACTAAGGCGAAAATAACTTATTTCTTATCACATATTTTATTTTGTTTTTACACCGCGTCTTCTACAGTAACTATTAATATACTATTTCATACACTGTGTTAGTTACTTTAAACCAAAGGATTTTATACATCATTTCTCTTACTTTAAAACAATTATTTTTATAACATCATCTCTCTTACTTCAAACCAAACATCTTTTTAAAACACCGCATCTCTTACTTTAAACCAAATATTTGAATACACCACGTCTACAATTTTAAATCAAAATATTTTCTTACACCGCGTGTCTTGCTTTTAAACAAATATTTTTATACACTGTGTCTTTCTTTAAATCAAATATTATATACACTGCGTCTCTTACTTTAAATCAAATATTTTATACACCATGTCTCCAACTTTAAATCAAATATTTTTATACACCGCGTCTCTTATTTTAAATCAAATATTTTCTTACATCGCGTGTCTTGCTTTAAATCAAATATTTTAAAACACCGTGTCTTACTTTAAATTAAACATTATATACACCGCGTCTCTTACTTCAAATCAAATATTTATATACACCACGACTCCAACTTTAAATCAAATACTTTTATACACCGCGTTTCTTACTTTAAATAAATTATTATATACATTGCATGCCTTACTTTAAATCAAATATCTTAAAACACCGCGTTTCTTACTTTAAATCAAATATTTTTAAACAATTTTTTATCAGCAATATATGCACAGTTTTTAAGTTGATTCTCCCAAAACATTTAATGAATTCCCGTTTTCAACCATGCATGGATCCGAAATATAAGAGTCACTTTAATTCTAGTTTCCTTAAATTAATTATCCCTAGTTAATTATCCCTGCATTAATTATTCTTACAAATGATTATCACTACATTCCTCGCCAAATAAATTTTAATTATCAGTTCATCGATATCTTACTTACTACAGCCATCGGGCCTCTAAATGACTGGAGGTTGCTAGTTTTTTTGTCTATTACAATCTAATTATTTGATTTCTCCGCTTAATTGGTCCCCAGTCAATTTCTGTACAATCCAACATTCTTTTAACATTGTTACCCAAATATCTCTTACTTCTCCCATACTCTCCGATTCTGACATCATTTTTATCATGAATAAACGAGATCTGCAGACTTAATTCAGTCTTTGAACTCACTATCGGGTGAATTGTCAAACAGTTTAACCAGATGCACTATCCACTGTGCCCTGAGGGTTTTTACTAAATACACCATTCCTTGTGTCAATGTCATCAGAGCCCCTGTCATATAAACCATCCCATGTGTTCTGAGATACCCTGTCAAATAAACCATCCCCTGTGTTCTAAGGGAAGCTGCCAAATAACGCGTTCCCTGTGTTCTGAGGGACCTTGCGAAATAAACCACCACTGTGTTCCGAGAGACCTAGTGTACGCCCGCACGTTCTTAAAGTTTGCCATCTGTTGCCCCAAATTTCGTGACATTTTCCATTAAAAAAAATCAATTAATTTGCAATTGCCAGTATGAACCAAATTTGAGGCGGCAATGTAAACCACTAACCTTTTATATGCGTTGTGTCCCGCGACGTAATCCTAAGGTCGAAAATCCTTGTCTAAGGCGCCAAAACGTTACATTATGTGCTACTATGGTATTACTTAAGACAAACACGTGGTTTTACAAACAGTACTTTAATTCTCAGCAACAGATAGCAATATGCCAAGTGCGGACCAGAGTGCACACGCCGTACGAGACCGCTTTTTCTGGTCAAAACGCCTATAAGCTTTCAAAAGGTACACACGAAGTGTGTAAATCAAGGTGTTTTTTCAGCAACATATCGAGTTTATAGCATAGTTACGATCTATATCGCACAGATTGACCTGGGCCAGTTTCTAGGACAAACACGTGGATCATTTACAGTACACATAAGTAACATGAGACTGTACATGATGACTAGATATTAACACACTATAAACTGTTTTAAATATACACAAGTTACGATTATCATGATTTTGTGTTTTTGATTGTTCATCTTGTGACGGTATTTCCCCTATGAAATGTACTCACCCCCATTCCTCTTAAATAAAAACAACGACAACACTGTATTCGTTTAGAATACAGGTGACTCTACTGCTGTAAAATGTCTATGTGACGCATATAATAATAAAACCATTGCTAACACAGAACACCTTAGCGCATCATATAACATAACTATAGAATACAGGTGACTCTACTGCTGTAAAATGTCTATGTCGCGCATATAATAATAATACCATTGCTAACACAGAACACCTTAGTGCATCAGATAACATAACTATAGAATACAGGTGACACTATTGTTCTATAATGTCTATATGACGCCAATTACAATAATACCATTGCTAACACATAACACCTGAGTGCTTCAGATAACATAACTATAGAATAAAGGTGACACTATTGCTGTATAATGTCTATATGACGCCATTGATAATAATACTATTGCTAACACAGAACACCTTAGTGGTGACACTACTGCTGTATAATGTCTATATGACGCCATTTATAATAATACTATTGCTAACACATAACACCCGAGTGCTTCAGATAACATAACTATAGAAGACAGGTGACACTATTGCTGTATAATGTCTATATGACGCCATTGATAATAATACTATTGCTAACACATAACACTTTAGTGCATCAGATAGCATAACTATAGAATACAGGTGACACTACTGCTGTATAAAGTCTATATGACACCATTTATAATAATACTATTGCTAACACATAACACCTGAGTGCTTCAGATAACATAACTATAAAATACAGGTGACACTACTGCTGTATAATGTCTATATGACGCCATTTATAAAAATACCATTGCTAACACATAACACCTTGGAGCATCAGATAACATTACTATAGAATACAGGTGACACTACTGCTGTATAATGTATATATGACGCCATTCATAATAATACTATTGCTAACACATAACACTTTAGTGAATCAGATAACATAACTATAGAATAAAGGTGACACTATTGCTGTATAACATCTATATGACGCCATTTATAATAATACTATTGCTAACACAAAACACCTTAGTGCTTCAGATAACATAACTATAGAATACAGGTGACACTACTGCTGTATAATGTCTATATGACACCATTTATAATAATACCATTGCTAACACATAACACCTGAGTGCTTCAGATACCATAACTATAGAATACAGGTGACACTACTGCTGTTTAATGTCTATATGACACCATTGATAATAATACTATTGCTAACACATAACACCTTAGTGCATCAGATACCATAACTATAGAATACAGGTGACACTACTGCTGTATAATGTCTATATGACACCATTTATAATAATACCATTGCTAACACATAACACCAGAGTGCTTCAGATAACATAACTATAGAATACAGGTGACACTATTGCTGTATAATGTCTATATGACGCCATTGATAATAATGCTATTGCTAACACATAACACCTTAGTGCATCAGATAACATAACTATAGAATACAGGTGACACTACTGCTGTATAATGTCTATATGACACCATTTATAATAATACCATTGCTAACACATAACACCTGAGTGCTTCAGATAACATAACTATAGAATACAGGTGACACTACTGCTGTATAATGTCTATATGACATCATTGATAATAATATCATTGCTTACACAGAACACCTTAGAGCATCAAATAACATAACAATAGAATACAGGTGACACTACTGCTGTATAATGACTATATGACGCCATTTATAATAATACCATTGCTAACACAGAACACCTTAGTGTATCAGATAACATAACTATAGAATACAGGTGACACTACTGCTGTATAATGACTATATGACACCATTTAGAATAATACTATTGCTAACACATAACACCTTAGTGCATCAGATAACATAACTATAGAATACAGGTGACACTACTGCTATATAAAGTCTATATGACGCCATTCATAATAATATCATTGCTAACACAGAAGACCTTAGTGCATCAGATAACATAACTATAGAATAAAGGTGACACTATTGCTGTATAATTTCTATATGACGCCATTGATAATAATACTATTGCTAACACTTGGCAATATATATCTAGAACGATTACTATATAAGATAAAATAATATACATCTCAAATAATCAAAAACATCAGAAAATATTAAAATTTGTCATAATATAAAAAAGGAATCCTGCGAATATTTTATGAACTCAAAATCAAAATAGGAGTTGACATAAATATATTCATATATGACACTATGGCGATCTCGTACTTACAAAGCAAATGGAGACTTTCAAATAGGGGAAGTAACTGTAAATGTAATCCGAATTATTTCTGTCCTATAACAGTTCGTTCTCATAGTAGTGTTCATTCTAAAGATCGTTTCTTCTATTCATTTGAGATAGGTCGTTCATAAAACGCTTAAGGAGGAATATACCTTTTAAAAATATTTTGGCCATGTTTACGACGTCATAGGTAAAGAAGTGTTATATTTACCGCAGAAAAAAAGCATATTCAAATTGGAAAGTACTTTTAGTTTCATTACATACCAAATATTCCACTGATTTCGAAAATAATTTAAAAGGTATATTCCTCCTTAAGATGGGTCGTTTATAAAACATTTGAGACGGGTCGTTTATAAAACATTTGAGATGGGTCGTTTATAAAACATTGTAACCAAAATAGCCATGATGAAGTACTACTGCTTGAACTGGAAATTGTGTCACATGTCACAATCAGGTTTTATACAGATTTTACCTTGTTTGTTTTAAGCCATCTATTTTACCTTTCACTTCATACGCACCTGTATTACCATTTTGTTAACTTGACTGTTCACCCGTGAACTAATACACATTCCAAATAACACATGTACAGTGAGTGTGTAGTGGTCAGATGCGAGAAGTAGTAATTTATGAATACCCGTAAAAATGAAACTGGAAGTATATATATAATTATTATATTATTTTATTATTTCCGTATCATTTATATCATGTTAACATGCAAATATTTAAAAGTTAGCTTAATAATGAATAGCTTCGATAAACATCAACATAATTTTCAACAATAATTTCACTTAAATACTTTTTAAATATTAGTACATTTAATATCAACAATATACACGTTTACATATTCTCTGATAAATAGTTTGTCATCATTTTTCAAGATGTAAAGACACCGCAGCGTAGTTTAGTGGTAGATTGTCCGTCTCGCATGTGAAATATATTGGGTTCGATCCCGGGTCAGGTCATTACAAAGACTTGATCCTCCTCGTTCTGCGCTTAAAGGATAATTTTAGTAGCACTGGCAGCGTATGGAATATGATGGCTCAACGTGAAATTAATTGCAAAAGAATTATTTTTGAACAAAAAGGGAAAATTTGTTAAAATCTTCCTTTTTAACCCCCATATTTGAGGAAATAATAAATTACATGTATAAGAAAATAAGAAACTATTCAACACATTTCAGGAATGCTAAACAGAGACTCAGGTTATAGATGGATGGAAATTCTTATGTTGGTGCTTAAAATACCTGACGTGGTTTCATCAACTATGAAGAGACATGGAAATGAGGTTTCAAGGTCAATCAATATTGCGACATAAACGTCGTGTACAGAAGCACTAAATGAAGAAGTGGCAATTATAAAAAGGGACCAATGGTAATTTTTAATGTAGTTTAACCTTTTCAGCTTATTTTTACTATTGAATACAACAAAATAATCATGAGTACAACCGAGGATCTGAGGGGGATAAAACCTATGACCACTTGCTTGTAATTACAACTTTCCCACTTGAATCAGCGATTAGAGACGAATGAAAATGAGACACAATATTGGAATTTGCATATATTTAAATCATCACAGAGACTGGCCTAGCGTAGATTCGAGCTTGCAACCCATTGACTGATAGATAACATAACAGTTTCATTCAGTCAAAAATGTAAACATACACGCAAGTTTATAACCATAAGATTTTGTCCAATGTTTTGAACATAAATATCATAACAGGAATTGTTGCTCAGTTACAGCCCTTGAGTTGTCAAAATATACCCATATATTGAGCTGTTTTATTAAAGTATATTGTCGTTTTTAGCCAGACCAATTAGCTCAGACGGTAGAGCACGATACTTCTAGTTCAAGGTTAAAGGTTCGATTCATGAGGCTAGCTAACTTACAGTGCTACATGTAACAGTCATTCAAACTGAGGACCTTTATGATGGTGCTATACACCGAGCATGCTAAAGAACCAGCTGAAACAATAATTGGGTTTCTATGCTATTTTTTCCTGACTGTTCCCCACAAACCTAAAAATGCTAAACTGTTCACTCTTCTGGGTGCGCCCTCATGTGGGAAACTGGTGGCGATGTAAATTAAGCTTACATACGAACAAACATTGTCATTGATTTAATATTTAATATATTTTTTCTTTAATTTTCAGTGATGAAGTCAGTACACAAGGACCACGCCAATTTATTACAATATGCGTTGCCAGAAGCATAGATTGTGACAGTAAATCAATATGCATCCTCATGTGACTGTTTAGAAAAGATGAATATACAAACTTCTTATTACACACCTGACACTCAAATGGTATATCACCATTGTGTATCCGAAAGTGACTATTTAGATTTGACGACTGTGTGAATTTCTTATTAAATACCTGACACTCAAATGGTTTATCACCGGTATGTATCTGCAGGTGAATGTTAAGAGCTTGCGACTGTGTAAACATTTTATTGCACACCTGACACTCAAATTGTCTGTCTCCAGTATGTATCCGCATGTGATTGTTTAGAATTGATGACTCTGTAAACGATTCCTGTCAATTTACGGTTATTTTAGGCCAACCCGGACAGAATTGCAACAGAATGTTTCTAAGCTGTTTTTGAATCTCTCTCTATATATATAGCTGCAAAACATATCAAAAGTTTACCGCAATTGGACGATGGGAAAGCTTATTTTTTACGTTCAAACACACCACCTAAGTGAAAAAATGTAAGCTTTAAAAAGGTCTCTACTAACATTCATTGTGTTTTATTGAATGTTTTGCCTCTAATCATGTTATTTCCTGTGATACAGATTTACAACTATACGTTTTGTTATCAGAAAAATAACATATTTTAGATTATTTGGTACCTTAATGTACTGAAAGTGTGTCTTTGGATCATGTGAAACTACCCCATCCACCTATTTAAACGAGTCGTCAATCTATAACTATTTAAGTTTAAATTAGATAAACTTGCAAAGGAGTGTTTCTAAACTAATTTGTTTATTTTAATATATCACAAGAAAATGATATCAAAAGTTTACCACAATCGAACAATAAGAAAGCTTATTTTCATTAGTTCGAATATACCACCTAATTAATAACTGTTAAGCTTTAAAAAGGTCATCACCAACACTAGTTGTGTATAGTACACTGTTTTACAACTAATACCGTTATTTTTATGATGCATACATGTATGTTGTAACAATAAGTTTCTTATCCCTAAAATAACACATTTTAGATTATTTGAAGCCTCAATGTATTAAAAATGTGCCGTTTAAGCATGTAAAATTACCCTAACCACCTATTTTAACGGGTCAATATATAACTAGTTTAGATCAAATTAGATAATTTTGTAACTAAATGATTTTAAAATGTTCTTTGTATAAATATATTTTGCACGAAAACATATCAAACTTTTGCTGCAATCGAAAAATAGGAAAAAGATATTAGTTCAAACAGAGTTACAATCTAACTGAAAAAAATGTTACACAACGTAGTTGTGTAAAATTTACTGTTTTACTTCTAATACTGTTTTTTATGATGCATATGTTGTAACAGTAAATTTCTTTCACACAAATAATCTATTTTAGATTATTTTGAGCCTTAATATATTGTAAATGTGCTGTTTGAGTATGTAAAATTTCCCCACCCACCTACTTAATTGGGTAAATATGTTATCATTTTAGGTTAGGGCGGACATATTTGCAACATAATGCTTCGGATTTTTCATTCTATAAGTATTTCTGCAAAACATAAAAAATCACAACAATAACACAAAGGGAAATCTTTGTTTTGTGTTTTAACCATTACCTACTAGTATTTGAAAACTATTTTTTCTCTGAGTATGGATGTCACTGACACAGGTGTACAATTTATTATTTTACACTTGTTTGTATTTCCTGAAATAGTTTATGCTCCATTCTAATAATTTGTTCATCAATAAAAAAACTAATTGATGTTATAAGGAGCCAATATATACCAAAACTGTGTAATTGCCTGGGGCGTGTGGAATTACCCCACCCCCTCTCCCCAGTTTTAACAAGCAGGTCTATACAACACATGTTTCTTTGTTGTTTTCATAACATATTGCTTCATAATTTATTGAAAGTTTACTGTAATCAACCAAAGAAAAATATCCAAGTTTTAACTTAATTACCACCGAAATGTTAAACGATTATTCTATCACGAAGTCATCACTGACATTAGTTGTACATGAATATAAATTAAAGTTTCACATCGTACAATCCTATTTTCTAAAATATATATTTCGTAGCAAAACATTTTCTATCAATAAAATCAAATATTTAGAACTGCAATGTGCTAAAAAAGTTCAATTTGGAACATATGGCATTACCACCCGCCGTCCTCTCACACACATACACCGTGTTTTGTATATATTAAATCAAATGTCTTCTTTTAGAATGTGTTTTCACAATATCTCTTGAAATCCTGATATCAAAACTGAACAACGCAATAACTTTCCATTCTAGGCTTCCCACGTAGTCCCTCGAATGATATAAATGATTGCTTTCAATTCTGAACCTCCAAGTACAGTCTTTGGTGTTTTGCTGCAACTGATTTTGGTGGAATTATTTGAGGGCCGACATATCAAATTAATACTTGAAGGGAAATAGCACCAAATTGTTTAATATAATTTTATCATATATCCAGCGATATAGTCAGACATTTTGTTTCAAAGGTTCTTTGGTGTAGTACAACTTCAGCTTCACATGTAGTCTTGCATACATCATGCCAAAGTATTTCTTTCTGGTGAAAAGAAAGTCCTGTTTTGTTTTGTTTCTTCATGATTTGTGTCTCTGACTTCATGCAATTACTGTTACAGAAGCAGCTTTGTAAACATAGTATGTGTATATTTATACCAGCAAGTATGTATGTTCCCATACAATCACAGAAGGCATATTTATTGATGACTCAAAAGCGTTTGATTTTTTAATATATATGTATCACTGGTTGATAGTCGTCTTTTTATTACATTTTCCTAAAAGATAAGAGAGTATATTAAATAAACGCTGCCTATTTGTTGTGTGTTGTGCATAACGAATTAGAGAAAACATCGTCATGTTGCAGTATGATATTTTCTGTATATTTTTGTAAATACATTAGGTGATTGGAGATGCTATGAATACATTGATAACTGTAGCTTCGGTATATTTAACTATGCGTCAGTTCCTACATATATTCAAAATGGCCTGTTGGTCCGGTAATTATCGTGTACTGTGTGTAATTTGGCATTGTGTTGTGCTTTCACTGCACCAGGAAAACTTGAGTTTTACTTTTGTCATCTTGCTG
Organism: Panopea generosa; assembly: GCA_029582155.1. NCBI lineage: Eukaryota > Metazoa > Mollusca > Bivalvia > Adapedonta > Hiatellidae > Panopea > Panopea generosa. The sequence continues at coordinate 50,070,726 of CM055904.1, read as the reverse complement.
CCTTCCGTAAGTCTCCGTTTGTTTTCTCCATCTTTTCCGTCGCCATTACATCATACAGTGCTGTATTGAGATTGGACGGTTGTTATATTAACATGTTGGCCGTAAAGTGACAGGATAATGAAAGTTCAATGTTTCATTGGATATTTTTAATGTCTATCAAGGATTTCAAAACGGTTAATGCACTTGTTTTTTTGTAATGATTTTTTTTGCCTCACCAAAATAACAAAAGAAGATCAAATCAGCCAGCATATTTTTACCACACACATACAAGTAAATATATATACCATGCACCATTCTGTCTCAATTGAATAAGTTACAAATAGAATATGTCTGCTATGGTTGTCTTTTTGAGAATAATGTGTTTCATGTAGCCGTACTCTATTGTTTCAATTTATAAATGGCCCAAAAGAATAAACTTAATAAATATTTAGATCGTTGACATAACTGATGATCGTCTTTCTCGCTCTCAACGACAAGAAATACGGGACCTTGTATGATTAATCGTTTGCTCTCTCATTTAGATACAATGGAAATTTTTAGCAATTCCGGATACAGTATATGAAATGGACTATTTCTGATATATTGCACCCTCTGAACATTTTTTAGCGTATTTGTCGGGTGCATGTTTCACATATTTATTATTTACAATAAATTGGCAACTAGTACAATGGTAAATGATTACAAAGAGTATTTTTTGCAAATAAAGTTATCGATAAATAATATTGCATAAATTGCTATTTTGTTATTTATTTTATGCGGACATAACATTGTTGTTGTTGCTATTACTTTACTACTGCTGATGATGATAATGACATATTTGTTGTTATTTTCCTTTTTATAAATTTGTTTTCATAAATCTTTCAATATTTAGTGAATAGAAAAGGAAATTTCTTCCTCAGTATGAAAATTGGAAAAAATCACTGTATAATATTGGTGGGTGGGGTAATTTATTATGTCATTAAAAGAGCTTTATATCAATATTTTGTAGATGTAGTTGCATATTTTCTTTAAACAGAGTATCATTAACACTATGTCCAATAGTATCAAATTTAAAGGTTATATTCTCTCACCAAATATTGCAGATTATTAAACTTAAATATTTGATAAAATTGTCGTCAAATACCAACATTTCCCACCATTCTTTTTCCAAATTTATACATCTCCAATTTGGTAAACTTTCTGTACGTTTTTTTACCCATCATTTCCTAACTAAATTCATCAAGAGAAATTCTGTTGCAATTTTGTCCAGGTTATATGGTATTCTTGCTGGACTAGACTCCAAAGTTGGAGACTCGTTTAAGTTGGAGATGTATAAATTTGGGGGGAAAATGGGGGGGGGGAATATTGGTATTTGAAAATATCATAATTGATCACCTTATCATCGTATTTACCATTATCATTAGTACGAGTAGCAGAAGTAGTAGTAGTAGTAGTAATAGAAGAATTAATAGAAGTACGGTCGAAGCAGAAATAGAAGCAGTTGTAGAAATTATGGTAGTAGTAGTAGTAGTTTCAGTAGTAGCAGCAATAGTAGTAGTAGTAGATGAAAGAGTAGTAGTAGTAGTAGTAGTAGTAGTAGTAGTAGTAGTAGTAAAAGTAGTAGTAGTAGTAGTACTAGTAGTAGTAGTAGTAGTAGTAGTAGTAGTAGAGTAGTAGTAGTAGCGGCGGAAGAAGTTAAAATGGGGGAAAATAACGAGATAATATCCAGTATCTGAGAGTTAAGAGGAAACGACTGCAACTTTTATCACACCTAATCTCCCGTTTATATACTTAAATGATTCATCCGGTGACCGCATGTCTATTTGTTTAAACGTTAACATGTGTACAGACCTCTAAATACTGCATTTAACAGGTTCATCTCCAATATGCCTGAGATAGTGAGGACATAACGACAGTCTGGTTGCAGGTTTTCAAAAGGACTCAAAAGTGGAGAGTCATTTGACCCATGACCCCAAAATCTGGAGTGTCTAAAATGAAATCTTGATAGTCAATATGAACGGATGGTTTTACGCGTTAAATTGCAAAACATCTCCGGATTTTGTGGTTGGAGGTCAATTTCTATGTGTTGGCACGTATTATATATATCTATGATATATTGCAAGAAATTAAATAAAACAATAGATAATATTTATAATGAATAACAAGATACATTTTATGGGCTGTTCCATCTAAACATACATCACACCCATGGACGGCAAAATAATAATATTCTAATATAAAAAGTGAGGGTCCAATTTCCAAAAAAGTCCCTTCCTTGATTGGAGAGTATGTTTAGATGGAACAGGCCAAAATACTAAATACTATCATTTTATTTTATAAAACACACAAGCAACTTTACAACATAAAATTCTTATAATCATATCTGCATAATCGTGTTGTATTGTGTTTAGCGTCGCTTTCAACAATTTTTCATATCGCGATGGTGTCTACTTGAGACAGTATTTTAAGCGCTGTCTCACTGAAATATCATGCCACAGACACATGGTATGATACCCCACCCAGTCACATTATACTGACACCGAGCCGACCAGACCTAGACATCTCCTCTAAATGCTGAGCGTCAAGCGAAGTAGCTTCTAGTAACATTTTTGAACCCACGACCTTCCGCATGCGAGGCGGACGCTCTACCACTAGACCACGCCGCGACCTCTGCATAACCATAATCATTCATAAACATTGGTTACTCATAATAAAGACATGAACAAATTGTCACTGCATTAAGTCAGATTATTAATACTAGAGCTACAAAAAGACACACGAATATTTTAGTCAGATCAATCTCCAAGTGGCTATAAATTACACTCGCCAATACAAAATGACCGGGAAATACTTCCAAAACATTCCGATGTGTAAACGAAAATTAAAAACCAGCGCATGCGCGATATGCTACATTTTAAAGCAAATGGAGGACAGTTTGTTATGAAAAGTTTTCAAGATATAACGACAATTTTCTGATGACCATTGTCGATTGACAAATGTTTTAATAATATTAATGGCGTCCAATTAAATAAGAATAAAATATCGAATCAATATCGTACATGACTTTGTAGTTTAATTTTCTTTTGGACAGTTTTTTCAAGTTTATTTTTCAGCCAGAATCGCATTTAATTTTTCAGTATGGCCAAGTTTGAAAACTAGCAAGTACGTCGATAATCGGGTCAGATATTATTTAATCAAGTTGTCTTTGAATTAATTCACTTGAGTCAATCATCGCCAATAATCGGCAATTCAATTATCTAATCAGTCGGCCACGATCATGCGTGACCTCAAATTATGTTTGTCAAAGTACAACTCTACCTAGCTCCGCTTAGTTTATATGCGCGCTGTGATTGGCTGACCTATTTACCCAGTGACTGTCAGTTATGCGCGTGGTATAAATACTTCATCAACAAGCTGTAGATTATGCCGGAGGCGGCGATATTGGTAACAATGTCCACGCACTGAAACGGTAGCAGTAAAACCAGCGGAATGTAACTCAATATGTTGTTGGACTGATGCTTCATCCAAACTTGCCGTATGCGTCGGCCATAATTTCCATGCGTCAAAAACAGGTCAACTAGAAATCTCGCGCATCAAAACCCAAGGGTACGCGTCAATTGAAAACCCTGTGTTGTTATTACACACATGACACTCAAAATGTGTATATCTCCATTATGTATCTGCATTTTACTATTTAAATACTAAGAATGTTTGAACTTCTGAAACTGAATTGGAAACTCACATGAGATTGTCTCCAGTTTGTATCCGTTTGCGACGCATATGACCGTTTAAAAATCGAAGATAACGTATTTTAATATATCTGGCAAATAAAATGGTATATTTTTTGTGTTATATGACGTTTTCATTATGTGGATCAATAAACATTTTTATTACAAATATAAAATACAAATGCATTATCAGCATGTGACAACTTATACAGTCGGCGTCAACTGTTTATTATATACAACTAAATTTTATATACACGAAATTCTAATGTTTTATATCCTGTATGTATCCGCATATGACGTATAGTATTTAGTATGACGAAACACCAAACTCCTTAGCACACACCTACAATTGAAATGGATTACAATCAGTATGATTCTGCATGTGATGAAGCAGCCACGAATAACATAAACTCTTAGTGCACATGTGACACTCAACTTTATGAATAGTTTGTAATTGTCTTATTACCCATAACATATATGGTGTATCCGCACATCACGTACACTAACATGAAACAGGAAACTCCTTATTACATACCTAAAATTAAAATGTTTGGACATGACGAATCTGTATTATTCTTATTAATCAGCTAACCCTCAAATGGTTTATCACCCGTATGTATCTACACATGATTGTTCAGATTATACGACTGAAAACTCCTAACAACACACCTAACACCAAAATGATTCATCACCAGTATTTATCCGCAAGTGATTGTTAAGATTTTAGGACTGGAAACATCTTATTACACACCTAAGATTCAAGTTGTTAAACACTTTATCATCCGTATGCATCCGCAAGTGATTGTTTAGATTTTACGACTAAAAACTTCTAATTACACAATTGAATGATTTACCAACCGTATGTATCCGAAACTGGTTGTTAAGAGCTGACACCCAAATGGTTTAACACCCGTATGTATCCGCAAGTGACTGTTTAGATTTTTATAACTGTGTAACTTCTTATAACACACATGACACTCAAATGATTTATTAACCATATATTTAGATTTTACGGCTGAATACACTCAAATAGTTAATCATACATGTGTGTGCACGTGACATCTTAACTGATTTGGTAGTGCAAGTATCTTAATATACATCTGATATTCAAAGACGTTATTACCCGTATGAATCCGCATGTGCTTGTTAAGAACAGACGAATCCGTAAACATATTATTGTAAAACTGACACTCAAATGGTTAATAACCAGTACGTATGCCCACATGCCACTTTAAATTTGCCAACTCTGTCAACGTCTTATTACACACCTGACATTTACCTGTTTTATCACCAGTATGTATAAGCATATGAATGTTCAGAAGTGATGAACTTCTTATTACACAACTGGCACTCAAATGGGTTATCACCAGTATTAATCTGCATGTGCCTTGTTTAGATCTGACAAACAAGTAGTCATCTTATAACACACCTGTCACTCAAATGGTTAATCACCAGTATGTATACGCATGTGACTGTTCAGATGTGATGAATACTCAAACATTTTATTACACACCTGGCACTCAAATGGTTTATCACAAATATAAATCTGCATGTGCCAGTTAAGCTCTGATGACTGTGTAAACTTCTTATTACACACCTGCCACTCAAATGGTTAATCACCATTATGTATACACATATGATGGTTTAGTTTTGATGAATGTGTAAACTTCTTATTGCACACTTAACACTCAAATGGTTTATCACCAGTATATATACGCATGTGACTGTTCAGATGTGACGACTGTGCAAACGTCTTATTATACATCCGACTTTCAAATGGTTTATCGCCAGTATGAATCTGCATGTGCCTGTTAAGATCTGACGAACCAGTAAACGTCTTATTACACACCGGACACACACATAGTTTATCTCCTGTATGTATCCGCATGTGAATGTGCATATTTGAAGACTGTGTAACTTTCTTATTACACACTTGACACTCAAATGGTTTATCACCAGTATGTATCCGCATGTGACTGTCTAGATTTGAATTCTGTGTAAACTTCTTATTACAAACCTGACACTCAAATGGTTTATCGCCAGTATGAATCCGCATGTGCCTGATTAGATCATATGACTGTGTAAACTTCTTATTACACACCTGACACTCAAATGGTTTATTAACAGTATGTATACACATATGATTGTTTAGTCTTGATGAATGTGTAAACTTCTTATTACACACTTGACACTTAAATGGTTTATCACCAGTATATATACGCATGTGACTGTTCAGATATGATGACTGCGCAAACTTCTTATTACACACCTGACACACACATAGTTTATCATCTGTATGTACCCGCATGTGTATTTGCATATTTGAAGACTGTGTAAATTTCTTATTACAAACTTGACACTCAAATGGTTTATCACCAGTATGTATCCGCATATGATTGTCTAGATTTGTCGACTGTGTAAACTTCTTATTACACACCTGACACTCAAATGGTTTTTCGCCAGTATGAGTCCGCATGTGCCTGTTTAGATCTGATAACTGTATAAACTTCTTATTACACACCTTACACTCAAATGATTTATCACCAGTATGAATAAGCATGTGACTGTTCAGGTGTGATGACTGTGTAAAATTCTTATTACACACCTGACATTCAAATGGTTTATCACCAGTATGTATACGCATGTGAGCGTTCAAATGTAAAGAACGTGCAAACGTCTTATTACACATCTGACACTTAAATGGTTTATCGCCAGTATGAATCTGCATGTGCCTGTTTAGATCTGAAAAATCAGTAAACGTCTTATAACACACCTGGCACTCAAATAGTTTATCTCCTATATGGATCCGCCTATGCCTGTTTAGATTTGATGACAGTGTAAACTTCTTATTACACACCTGGCACTCAAATGGTTTAGCACCAATATGTATATGCGTGACTGGCTAGACTTGACGGCTGTGTAAACTTCTTATTATACATCTCACACTCAAATGGTTTATCACCAGTATGAATCCGCATGTGAATCGTTAGGTGTGAAGAATATGCAAACTGCTTATTACACACCTGACACTCAAAATGTTTATCACCAGTATGTATCAGCAAGTGCCTTTTTAAATTTGACGACCCTGTAAACATCCTATTACATATCTGGCACTCAAATGGTCTATTTGCAGTAATGATCGCATTAGAAAGTTTTAGATTTAAAGACTTGGACATGTTGACACTACTTTTGAATTTAAGCAAATACAATACTGTGTTTCCGTTGAAGAACTTTTGATCACATCAGTCATATTAACAATCTGAAATGAAATTAGAATATCAAATTTATTGCAGCTCAATTAATTGGAATACATATACTAAACGATTTCAATATGGAGTAGAGGTATAAAATTGTAAGTCCTATCTCTCGCTCTACTTTTCACTTCCATTACTCCTTTATATATACGTTATTATAACATAACAGTTTTTTTCCGTTATGGGGGCCGATGTTCGGTCCAATCCCCCCCCCCCCTACCCCATTTTCCCAACATTCCTCTAAAGGTATATTTTTCTAATTTTGTTTTTTATGTGAATATGAATAAAAAGGATCTTATTATCTTAGACAAAAAAAGTCTTGGTAAATAAAATCCACCGAAACAAATTCGGTGTTTCAATCGAAGTGTTAAAGTCTTACCGAAATCCCCATTGTTAAGACGGAGAGGGCTTAAATATTGCATGATGACCTTCATATCGTCATTCAGACTCTTTCTGAGATGACAAAACTGATGCAACGTGTTTAGATCTACTGTATGACGAATCAAACTGAAATCAAAATTAAATTACGTGACTCATTTAATATGTCATAAAATATGTTGCAATTTCAAACGGAAAATCTATTTTAGTTTAATCAGTTAGGCAACCCATTTTCAATATATTATTTTTGCATGTTTAAAAAGTTATCATTTTGGCAATACAGGGTCAATTAGTGTATATACGCGTGTTATATAAAAATGTGTTAAGAAAATTTAGTTGTTTTTTAAAAATCATGATATACTCCTTTTAATGCCAACTTAAATTTGTCTTAAGAATGAAAAAAAACAGGGATATTGACCTTTAAACCGTTTTAAATATACACAATTAACATTTTTCATGGTTTTGTGTTTTCCCCATTTTAGTCATTACGGCGTAATTTTTACCTATGATGGGACCCGCCCCCCTGTCCCCTAAAACCAAAAAAAACAAAACTTTATTAGTTTAAAGCTATATTCGGTTTGAACATATGGTCTAAAGTGATCCAAACTTAAACTGAAACATATGAACTGTCCCTGTTATAATAAGACGACATTGTTATATTTGGACATTACTCATCTCCCGGTGAAACGGTCAAATCCAGCTATTATGTTGAGGAGTATGACAAATAATATTAGTATTAAGAAAAAATTAGTGTTAAGTAGATTCGTCCAAAAAAGGTAACACATTCATATTGAATATATAGTGTTGCATAGTTTATGTAACAGGTAAAAATGTTGTCATCCCTATTACTGTAGATTCCGTCGAAAAATAGAATGACGTAGTCTCAGAATAGCGTATTGGATTTATAGTAAATAAAAGTTAGGATATATTTTCTCGTTACTTGTAATAATTACATACAGATGACACGAGTACTTCAATTCAACTCTACACTGTTGTACAATAACCTTATTTGTGTTAATATGACACAATTTATAATATTTCCATTTGTAGTTAGTGTAATACGAAATAGTAATACAATGATGGAGTGAAAGTACTAAGTTTAGAATTACCATTTGGCTTGAATATAATATAGTCTAAAGTGGTTTAAACCTAAACTGAAATATATGAACTGTCCCATTTAAAATTAGATTACATTGTTGTATTGGGACATTACACAACTCCAAGTGAAACGGTCAAACCCTCAATATTAAGGAGTACGAAAACTAACATTAATAATAATAATGAAAATTTTGGTATTCAGTAAACTGGTATAAAACAGGTAACACAGCAATACTGAATCTATTGTGTTGTATAACTTATGTAACAGATTAATATATTTTCATCCCTATTACGGTAGATTCAATCTTAAAATAGAATGACATTGTTTCAAAATAGCGTATTAGGTTTAATGTAAATAACAGTTATTGCGTTGAATTTTAACGTTAATTATCTAATCGGGATATATTTTCCCAATAATTGTATTAAATTACATATAGGTGACATGATAACTTCAATTCAACTCTAAACTACTGTATGATAACCTTATTTATGACGCCATTTAAGTATAATAGTACCAATCCTGACAAAGAACACCTTAGTGGTTAGTTCTCCAAATTATTCAAATAAAGCTGGTCTTTGTCATTGATCCAAGCATCATAGTTTACTACTTTGCCCGAATTACCATAAGGTTAGTGCATTGTATTTTGTCTAAATTTGATCAAGGCCAACAGTTCAGAAATTTATTTGTTAACTATCATGTCAAATAAAAACATAATTAAAATTTAAAAACGTCAGTGTTGCCTACACATGCCACAAGTTGCAGGTTCGATCCCCAACTCGACGCGATACCTGTAAAAACATTACTCACTACTGCTTCTATCCAGGAAGTGGACTCTAGAGCGGCTCATATAAGCACTTCTTCGCAATCGAGCTAAATCAATTAGTAACAAATAACTAGATGTCGAACAAGTAAATAATACTTGACAACAGTTATAAGCTTACATAGTATACTGAAACAAGATATTTGTCCACTATACACGGATGTCCACATTTCAATTTTGCTTAAACTGTGTGAGCTGCTGTCATTTTTTTACCCATGACATTTATATCTATCAACAAGGAGTGCTTTATTAGAACATAACATTGTTGTAATCACATGTTTAACTGGTAATGGTTTTCTATCATATTACATGGTGAAGCGACTGGTACACTTTCGCGTATACATGGTGTAGCAACTGGTACACTTTCGCGTATACATGGTGAAGCCACTTGTACACTTTCGCGTATACATGGTGCATGACTTGTACATTTTCACATATAAATGGTGAAGCGACTGGTACACTTTCACATATACAATAAATAGGTAACATGCTAAAGCATTTTGTACACTTTCACATATACATGGTGAGGCAACTTGTACACTTTTACATATACATGGTGAAGCTACTGGTATACTTTCACATATACATGGTGAGGCATCGTGTACACTTTCACATATACATGGTGAAGGTCTGGTACACTACCACAAATACATGGTGAAGCGACTGGTACACTTCATTTGTACGCAGTGGAGCAAATAGTACACTTTCGCATGTACACTGTGATGCGACTGGTAAACTTTCACATATACACGATGATACGACTGATACACTTTCACATATACATAATTAAGCGACTAGTACACTTTCACATATACACGGTGAAGCGACTGGTACACTTTTGCATATACATAATGAAGCGACTAGTACACTTTCACATATACATGGTGATGCAACCTGTACACTTTCATATATACATGGTGAAGCGACTAGTACACTTTCACATATACATGGTGAAGCAACTTGGTGAAGCAACTGGTACACTTTCACATACACATGGTGAAGCAACTTCTACACAGTCACATATACACGGTGAACTGATTTGTACACTTTCACATATACATGGTGAAGCGACAAGATTACCTTGAAATACATATATGACAAAGCGACTGGTATATTTTCACATATGCATGGTGAAGCGACTGGTACACTTTCACCTATACATGTGAAGTGACTGGTACACTTTCACCTATACATGGTAAAGCGACTGATACACCTTCACATATACATGGTGAAGCGACTGGTACACTCTTACATATACATGGTGAAGCGACTTGGTGAAGCAACTGGTACACGTTCACATATACATGGTGAAGACACTTATAAACATTCACATATACTCGGTGAACCGATTTGTTCACTTTCACATATGCATGATGAAGCGACTAGTATACTTTGAAATATATATGACAAAGTGACTTTGTACACTTTCACATATACATGTGAAGTGACTGGTACACTTTCACCTATACATGGTAAAGTGACTGATACATTTTCACATATACATGGTGAAGCGACTGGTACACTTTCACATACACATGGTGAAGCGAATGGTACACTTTCACATATACATGGTAAAGCGACTTGTATACTTTCAAATATACATGTGAAGTGATTGGTAGACTTTCACATATACATGGTAAAGCGACTTATACACTTTCATATATACATGGTGAAGCAATTGGAACACTTTCACGTATACATGGTGAAGTGACTCGTATACTTTCACATACACATGGTGAAGCGACTGATACACTTTCGCGTATACATGGTGAAGCTACTTGTAGACCTTTTCCATATACATGGTAAATAGACTGAAGCACCTTGTTTACTTTAACATGTACATGCTGAAGCGACTTGTACACTTTCACATATACATGGTGAAGCGACTTTTACACTTTCACATATACACGGTGAAGCGACTGGAACATTTCAACATATATATGATGAAACGACTTGTACACTTTCACATACACATGGCGAAGCGACTTGTACACTTTCACATATACACGGTGAAGCGACTTGTACACTTTAACATGTACACGATGAAATGACTTATACACTTTCACATACACATGATGAAGTGACTTGTGCACTTTCCCATATACATGGTGAAATGACAGTACACTTTCACATATACATGCTGAGGCGACAGGTATACTTTCACATATACACTGTGAAGCGACTTTACACTTTCACAAATACATGGTGAAGCGACTTGTACACTTTCACATATACATGGTGAAGCGACTGGAACATTGACACATATACATGGTGGAGTGAATGGTACACTTTCACATATACATAATGAAGCGACTGGTAAACTTTCACATATACATGGTAAAGCTACTTGTATACTGTCACATATACATGGTGAAGCGACTGGTACACTTTTACATACACATGGTGAAGCGACTGGTACACTTTCACATATACATGGTAAAGCAACTGATACACTTTCACATTTACATGGTGAAGCAACTGGAACACTTTCACGTATACATGGTGAAGTGACTTGAACACTTTCACGTATACATGGCGAAGGCGACTGGTATACTTTCACATATACATGGTGAAGCGACTTGTATACTTTCACAAATACACGGTGAATCGACTGGTACACTTTAACATCTATATGGCGAAGCATCTGGTAAACTTTCACATATACATGGTAAAACAACTGGTTTACTTTCGCATAAACATGCTGAAGCGACAGGTATACTTTCACATATAGATGGTAAAACGACTGGTACATTTTCACATATACATGGTGAAGTGACTTGTACACTTTCACATATACACAATGAAGCAACTTGTACACTTTCACAAATAGACGATGAAGCGACTGGTACACTTTCACATTTACATGTCAAAGCGTCTGGTAAACTTTCACATATACATGGTAAAACGACTGGAACACTTTGGCATATACATGGTGAAGCAACATGAACACTTTTACATATACCCGGTACATGGTGAAGCGAATTGTACACTTTTGCATATACATGATGAAGCGACTTCTACACTTTCATATGTACATGGTGAAGCGACTGGTACAATTTTACATATACATGGTGAAGCGACTGGTACACTTTCACATATACACGGTGAAGCGACTTGTACACTTACACATATACATGATGAAATGACTTGTACACTTTTACAAATACACAGTGATGCGACTGGTACACTTTTACATATACATGGTGAAGCGACTGGTACACTTTCACATATATATATGGTAAACTGTCACATATACATGGTGAAGTGACTTGAACACTTTTACATATGCATGTTGAAGCTACTTGTACACTTTCACAAATACATGGTCAAGTGACTGGTACACTTTTACATACACATGGCGAAGCGTCTGGTACACTTTCACATATACATGGTGAAGCGACTGGTACACGTTTACACATACATGGCGAAACGTCTAGTACACTTTCACAAATACATGGTGAAATGACTGGTACACTTTCATATATACATGGTGAAGCAACATGTACACTTTCACATATACCCAGTACATGGTGAAGCGACTGGCACACTTTCACATATACATGGTGAAGCAACTCGTACACTTTTACATATACATGGTGAAGCGACTTATACACTTTTACATATACATAGTGAAGCGACTCGTACCATTTTTACATATAATGGTGAAGCAACTGGTACACTTTCACATATACATGGTGAAGTGAATGGTACACTTTCACATATACATGGTGAAGCGACTTGTATACTGTCACATATACATGGTGAACCATCTTGTACACTTTCACATTGACATGGTGAAGCAACTTTTACACTTTCTCATATAAATTGTGTAGCGACTTTTACACATTTACATATACATGGTAAAGCGACTTACATCGGAAAAGCTTTTATTTACTTACGTCTTGGTACATCTGATTTACTTGATATTATCATAAATTCCATATGATAGGGTGCAAAATATATATTTTGGAAAACTCGATGACTAAATCGATACGCATTATCAGTTAAGCAAAGCGCTAAGTTTCAGCCGACTATTTTTATTATTTCTAGATAATGTCCACCAAAATCACAATTTTGTTACACGATTAACATGTGAGAGATTCATGGAACAAATTAGGCAAAATTTACATTTTTTTAAGAAATAACTTCCTACAAAAATAATCCTTATTTGTTGATTGTCCTGTCGCCCATTGTGTATGCATATGTAAATGTTTTATCATACGCCCGACACTGAAATAAATAAGCACAGGTGTGTACCCACATGTGATCTGGTAACGGAAAAGAATGTGTAAACGTTTTACTACACATCGGAATACAAAGGAAAGCATGTCCCAGTGGTATAACGGGGGGAGGTGAGGGGGAAGTGTTCAGTGGAAGGGTCGATCCTTCGCCACGGTTGTGTGGTTAGCAAGACACGTTTACAGCATGTGCTTGGTATTCGTTCTATCAGGAAAGAATTCGAGCATGATAAGTAAGAACTTGTTTCACAATCGATGTGAATTAAATAAAAACAAACAAAACGGTTGATCTAAAATGTACAAAACAAAAACTGTAGAAGAAGTCCGTTCTACAATTTGCTGACAGACACAGCTACTCATAAATGTACGTACAATCTCTCAAGCTTTGTGGAGAGTAACATTTAAAAATAAGTGTTTGAACAGCAAAATCAAAAGTAAGAAAGACATAAAACGCATTTAGTCTACAATTCATTGACATCTTAAGATGTATATTTTACTGAAAAATAGTTACTGCTGGCAGATATTACTGTCGACCAGGTTTCTTAACATACAATAAAGTATCACAAATCAAACTAGTCAATCGTTGACCAACAGTGTATTAAGTAAATGGCGATATTTTGAACAGGGGAGGTAACGTATAATTTAATCATGTTTGGTTTCGGTCCAAACTCTGTTCGTTCTTAAGGTCGTTTAGTTGATGATTTGAACTGGGTCATTACTTGGAATTATTTCAAGCAATAAAATGTGTTTTTATGTTCAAACAAGTTCCATCTTATTTTGTAAATATATTTAAAGCTTTAAAAAAAGGTTATGGGTATCGCTGTAGTCTTTTTTTAATAAGTTTAATAATATACCATTTTTCTAAATTTTTGTGAGCAATGGAATTTCTGCTAGGGAAAAAGACTTTCAATATTGATGGAAAATTATTTTTATATTGCAAGAACTAGTTATTTTATATAGAACATGACATATTGTTCAATTTTGTAGTGAGAACTCCAAATGTTTCATATACTTTGTACCACAGATGAGATCTCGTATTATTAATGCAGATTAAAACAGAATATTTTTGATTATTCCTTGCTAAAAGTTTGTTCCTTCCATGTTTACATTGTTAATGAGATGATATGGAACACGTTTAAATCTACTGAATAGATCATTTACCACAACACTGAGTTATCAACCCCAAAAGTCATGATCAAGAAAATATATGGAATGCATACAGCTACAGAGAGGATCATCAAATGTTAATATTTGCTCAATACCGCCAAATATGAAGGACATGTATGGATCATGAATATATTTGAAGTGATATAATATGAAGAATGTGTTCTCTAAAATCAAATATTGAAGAGTTATGTGTACAGAGTGATAACATTGATATGATTTTTCTGTTCACTTACAGTAGTGATAACAAAAGAGAAATACACGTGATTTGTTTTATATTTTAAATGTTCACAATCTTTTTTTTACAATAATAGCATAACATAATTCTTTGCTATGAGTAAAACAACTGAAATATTTCTTCTGCACGTTCAAAATGACAATGACTCTATCAAGACGGTATAGGCATGTTCGTAAAAGGTACAATACGAAACGAAACTATAAAATATACTTCAACGAAAAAGAAAAACGAATCAAAGTTTAGAAAATAGTCTTAAATAAAAAAAATATAGATGAATTAGACGAAGAATTGTTAAATGATCCAAATAACCAAAATAATCAGATGTAGTAAACAATAATAGAATTAAATAACACATTTAATAAATCTAAAAGCAATTGGTATTATTTTACGAGCTAGGACTGAATGGTTTAAAAGGTACTGAAAACAATACTAGATATTTGAGTAAAACAGGATAGAGTCTAAAGAATAACTAGACTTACATGTGATAATATTGACACTAACGTATTTTATATACGGTATATGGATATTCGTAAACGGTATAACACAAAACGAAACTATTAAAGTACCCTTCAAAGAAAAGAATAAACAATAATAATATGAATTAATAAATTTAATGAATCTAAAAACAAACGATGAGTAAAGTAAACTAAAGTATTTTATATTACTAAACAGCAATGTTCAAACAAGAGACGAGACTTTCATTTTTTTCAATAAACGTATTATTAATAAATTCCGAAAAATAATAAGAGATCAGTGTCCAATAGGATATTAATATAATTTTATAAATATTTTTGAATAACATGATGCAATTTTACATTGAAATCAATAAACTTCTCATACATACATGATACTTAAACACTTTTGCAGAAGAATGGTATTATATTGCTTCTACTGTAAAATACAAAGACCTTTCACTACTGTCAAACTGGAGTTACACAAGGATGTCCACTTTCTCCATATTTGTTTATTAACGCTTAGAATGTGCTTTATAAAAGATGTAAAAAAATTTTTTGTAATTTTTTATTTTCATTCTCCAATACATTAGATATTATATATGCAAATACAATTTCAATTAACAACATGTGTAAGTATTTACATATATAAATAACAAATTATTTTCTACAGCAAATATCTTATTTTAATTATATTAATGAAAAGTGAATAACATTGAATTTTACCATATGGTGCTATTAAGTTAGTGTCAATTTTGGAGGCAGCAAATCATTGTTATTTATTGCGAACTGTTTTAAATGATTCATGAAAACATTTTGCACAAATTTGTCTTTATATCCGTTGTTATTCATAAAGGATATATATCATTCCTGGTAAATACTGGGAGGAAAATCTATAGTATAATGCTATAAATTTTGTATGTATTGGGTTTACTTTTTTTTTAATTTATAAACATATTCTTTTAAATATAATAAAAAACAATTTATATGCGATTTTTAAGATCAGATTGGAAGTTAGTGTTTATGGTCTTCATAAAAACTTATGGAACATGAAGTTATATTATATATATACATTCATATAACAAATGTGTAAATCTGTAAACATACTCATACATACATAATATATATATATATATATACACTATACACCTATAGACTTATACTATGGTATGTTGAATATGTTAAAGTGTTTACATCAATCTATAATGCTCATATATGGCAGTGTTTTTTTTACCATTTTGGGAAGATGACCCATACCCTTCGTATTGGGAATTTTAGCGGTGTTTTCATTAAAATTTGGAAATTATTTGGGTTAAAATTTGCTCACCTTGATAAAACCTTGTACACTTGCTTATCTGACAATTTAACTTACTTTTAACTAACCATTTTATGTACAATGATATGAATGAACATTAACAAATATCTAGCTTAACATTTTATTTCAGCAGAGTATTTTTTTTTTACGGAGCAATGTCTCTTGTTCTTAGTACCTTAAAGGCTTCAACAACTTCATCTAGTTGATGATTGTTCAGGTTGTTGTCAGGGTTAAGACAAATTCGCATTAGAGCATCTAAAGTATGCTGACTCATCATCTTCCTTGATGCTGTACAAAGAGCATTCATCACGCTAAATATCCTTTCCACACTGGCAGTGCTGCTTGGTATAATCCTGTCCAACACAACCAAGGTAAAACATAGCTGAAAATGCTTGTCGAAATATAGCATCACGTAGCGTCTCAGACACCAGGACACAACTCATTGTTGCCGTATTAGGTTTGTACAGACTATTATCACTGAAATCAGGAATATTCTGATATGGTATGTATCAAAGTATTGGCAGTTTGCAATGAAAATTACGAAAAGAAATGTAAAACAAAAGTTTTAATAGATTAAATCTTACTTTAGCATGAACATTTGCCTCTTCAAAGGCTCAAACTCCTGATTAATCACAGCTTCTGTGTAGGGTGGGTTGATCTCATTTCTGTGTCTCTGGTACACGTCTTCCTTTGGATTTCCAGTGTCTGGCTAATGTTTGTATCGCTTGCTGAAATTAATGTTAGTATTTGTACGATATCTTGATGTTGAAATCAACAGAAATAGATTTATATTGTAAAATGCGTTTATTAATCTACTACACTGTAATATTGAAAGTAAAATGAAGCATCAATAAATGTATTCAATTGTAAAAAATAGATATTATCAAATTGTTAAACAGTTTAAATTTCCAATTTATTTTATCTGAACAACATCAGTCATTTGCTCTTAATCCGGAATATTATGCATACCTTCCCACAGTCTGTCAGCTCGTAGACACAATCTGATAAGGCAGATAATCTGAACAGTGAAAATGCTGCCAGGACAGGAGGGCAGGTGAAGGCATCTTCCAGCTCATGAATTAGCTTGTTGGTTATTGGCCATGCCAGTTCCTCTACAATCTGTTCTGGTCCGTAAGCTCCTTCATTCCTGCACAAACATATTTGAGTATAACTTTGAATAAATGTAGACACCAATATTATATGAGACATTCAATTTGTCATTTGAAGATGTATTGATGATATATTCAGAAAATATTCAGTTGACGAAGCTTACTGAAATAATCAGGATATATTTGTAATAACATTGTTATCTTATTCTGGGAGAAAATATCAAAGTTACAAAATTTTCTAATCTCATGCAAGATGCTTAATAATATTTGTTGAACTACTGGTAGATTTGAATTAAACAAGTGTTATAGACGCTAGTGACTGTCATAATAATATTAAATGAATATTGAAATTGATATAAAACCTCAGCCTTCTTCGTAACACTGTACGATCATCTGAACAGATGCCCTAAACCTATATTTCAGCAAATGAAAATGTGTCTGTCAACTCCTGAAATATTATAACTTATACAAAACATTTTCACTATAAATTAGCCTTTAAAAACCATTCAGTGACCAGCTAAATACGTTTATTTTAAACTAGTTTTGAAAAGACGCCTTTCAAAATATTGTAAGAAGTTTATATATTTTAACAGTTAACCATTCTCATTACAAAGTTATTTAATTTTCAAATGCTCAGCTATTTAAAAATATACCTTTAGTTAAATATTAACTCTAGAGAAGTCAATATTGGTAGCTTGCAGGTAATCACTGTAAAACAATCACTAGCTCTAAACAAGTCACAGAGGATCAGGATAGCAGCAACTGTGTTTTTGGCACACAACATGGTCCCAAGGCCATCCATTTCTGGGTCATGTTTGCGGTCATATATTTCATCAAGTGCATCTATGACCTGCAACCTATTTAATATGACTTGTATTTTATAATCAAAGTAATTATTTCAAAATATATTTAATAGCTGATTGGAAAGTAAAGACGTCCTCAGAACTGAACAGTTGCATCATGAGACCAGGAGCAAAGAATTAAAGTGATTTTTTATTTTATATAAACAGTGACTGTGTGATGATTTATATTCTGAATATACTGTGCCAATATAAAACTACAAAAATACTGATTCTGATATATTATTAACTCTTAAGAGCCAGTAAAAGACTCAGTCAAATGAACTAATTCTTATAGTTACCTGAACGTAGCCAGTATAACACATGCTTTCCCATTGGAAAGCCAACGCGTAGCTGCCGCTCTGATGATCTTAAGCTTTTTTTCATTCCGTAAGATGCCTGGATCTCCATGAATACAGCATATCTCTGTGGTTAATAATGAAAAAGCTTCCAAATACAGAGGAGGACGCTATCAACATCTGCAAGCAAACTGTTCCCTATGATTCATCTGCTAATAAGGCATAGAAAGGAGTAGTTCACAGAATCTTCAATACTTTCAACGCTAACATCGTATTTATGGATGAGAGGAGATCTGTTGAAGAAGTTCCAGATGTGTATCTAACTGCCTTGTTCACTGGTTTCGCATCAATGTAAGAAATAACTGCTGATGAACCCAAATCATATACTATATCAAGAAAAGGTTCCAAACTGTCAATGGCCCATCGCTGTCTCAGAATAAAGTATAGGATTTTGACAAGGGACTGAACATACAATCTATTTCTGTCCATTTCCTGCTGCTTCACCGTTTCCACACTATCTTTCAACATGTCTGCTACTGTTCTTTTGACTTTCTTCGAGATCATGCTACTGGTATTTATTGAAACATATTTTGAAACAGAAAACAAATTAATGACTTTTGCCATCTTGATGTCCTTCAAGTTTTCTTGATGGATGGTCACCTTAAACTAGTCCCAGAGATGAATACGTTAGTCGTGTCAGATACGATACATGTAGCTCACACAGTTTGCAGCAATACCCGACCTTTGATGCACTGTAATAAAGCCATGTATATTTGCTTTCATACTTCGAAGAGCAAAAGAGACGTTGGTCAGGCACAAGTTTATAATCACAATCAGTAGGCGTTGAACTAGAACAAGTTGCTGTAACCGACTGAACGGTAACTGTGTTATCTTATTGTATTATGGCTTCTGAGCAGGTTGGAAAGGTGTCACGCTATCACTTAAAGACGACTGTTTAAATAAGTTATCAATTGTTTGTTGTTTGCCAGTGGGAGTCTTTAACTTCTTCAGGTAATACTTTGAGTTGTGCAACATTTTTTTTGTTCATTTCGCGATACACATAAATGCTTGCTAACGCTGGCACAAAATTAATAAGCGTCTGTGCCCAAACGCTGAGGTTACATCGAACATGTGTTCCGGATCAACCAAACGCTCTAAAATCATCATAAGCAAAACTAGACTGTATCACGGTTCTCTGTTTTGATCCAAGCATGCGCGAAAAAGTAGTTTTAATAATAGTTTCGTACTCAGTTCAGAAATGCAAAATCTGTGTTTATTTTTCAGTTTATTACGGCCAGTTTCGTTAGTTTTTGGAACTTTCAATTGGGAATTTTTACCACATAATTGGGAAAAAAGATACTATTTGAGATTGGGAATATGACCGAATAACGGCTATAAAAATGGCCGAAAAAAACAACACTGTATGGAGTCCACATATTTTCGAATTTTGATGTTAATAATGATCACAATATTGAAGACAAAATAAACGCAAAAATATTATCAAATACACTGCAATTGAATACGATGTCACATTTTTGTTGAATGAAGATCAATCATCATTTGAAACTTTAATATAATTATTTGACACTTTAAACTTCTTATTACACACCTGACACTCAAAGATTTATCACCAGAATGTATCCACATGTGTCATGTTTAAAGTTGACAGCTCTGCAAATTTTTTTATTACACAACTGACACTAAAATTGTTTGTTTATCACAGTATGTATACGCATATGCTTTTTTAGAGTTGAAAATTCAGTAAACTTCTTATTACACACTTGGCACTGAAAAGGTTTTTCACCAGTATGTATCCGCATGTGACGCTTTAAATTTGAGGACTGTATAAATTTCTTATTACACAACTGACACTCAAATGGTTTTTCACCAGTATGTATCAGTATGTGAATGATTAGATCTGATGAACGTGCAAACATCTTATTACACACCTGACACTCAAATGGTTTATCACCAGTATGTATACGCATATGCTTTCTGAGAGTTGACGATTCTTTAAACTTCCTATTACACACCTGGCACTGAAAAGGTTTTTCACCAGTATGTATCCGATTGTGAGTCTTTAAAGTTGACGACAATGTAAACTTCTTATTACACAACTGACACTCAAATGGTTTTTCACCAGTATGTATCCGCATGTGACGCTTTAAATTTGACGAGTCTGTAAACTTCTTATTACACAACTGACACTCAAATGGTTTATCATCAGTATGTATCCGCATGTGACTGTTTAGATGTGACGAACGTGCAAACTTCTTATTACACACCTGACACTCAAATGGTTTATCACCAGTATGTATAGGCATATGCCTTCTGAGAGTTGAAGATTCTTTAAACTTCTTATTACACACCTGGCACTGAAAAATTCTTCCACCACTATGTATCCGCTTGTGGCTCTTTAAAGTTGACAACACTGTAAACTTCTTATTACACAACTGGCACTCAAATGGTTTTTCACCAGTATGTATCCGCATGTGACGCTTTAAATGTGACGAGTCCGTAAACTCCTTATTACACACCTGACACTCAAATGGTTTATCACCAGTATGTATCCGCATGTGACTGTTTAGATGTGATGAACGTGCAAACGTCTTATTACACACCTGACACTCAAATGGTTTATTTCCAGTATGCAACTCTTTAAAAAGTTTTAAATTCAATGACTTGGACATGTTGACTTTACATTCAAATATCAGCAAGTACACTACTGGGTTTCCGTTGAAGAACTTTTGGTCATAGTCTCAAAGTGTTAATGTCATCAATCTGAAATGAAATTAAAATATCAAACGTATTGCATATCAATAAATTGGAAAACATATATTAAATGGATTCAATGTACAGAAGAAATTTGAAAGTTAAAGTTAAACTCGCGCTATACTTTTCACTTCCATTAGTCCTTTATATACGTAATTATAGCATAACATTTTTTACATTTTGGGAGCCTATATCCGGCCGAATTCTCCTCCGCAAAATATAGGTTTTCCCATTTGTTTATTCATTGCAATATAAACACATATTACAATATATATCTTACATATAACTCAAATAAGATGCAAGGCAAAAGTGGCAAAAAATTCTCTCAAACGTTGATACGACCATTCTCTTTTTAATATATTTTGCAATTTTAGAGATGGTTTATGTATATTTAAGACTGACTGACTGACTGACTGACTGACTGACACAGACAGACAGACAGACAGACAGACAGACACGCAGGCAGCCGTCGATAAGTGTTGTTTTCAGTATTGGGATTATTTAGGATCTACTTTTTTTTTAAACCAAGCTCCTAAGGATGTTCCAGTATTGATTTGGATTGTCTCTCTGAGATGTGGCAATATTTTATTCTAAGTTGCTGTAAAGGCGTTCTTTTTAATCTGTTTTCAAGTTGATGGTTTGTATTTTGGTCGCTTTTTTCTTTTGTCTGTCTCTTGTCTCTTTGTCTCGGAGTTGTGAGTCGTACATCTAGTTAATGAGTGATAGAAATGTCTCAGTAAATCGTAAACGTCATTTATGTCAACTTCTTCAATAAAGCCCCAGTTTTGGTCGGATAGTATGCGGATTAACTTTTCAAAGTCATCTGTTTTGTAATTCAAGACATTTCGTTTTGATCATGTTTGCTGGAAATCGTGAAACTATATTATTAAGAGTGAAGCTTTTTAGTTACTAATACTTCTATCAATGTATACTACGTCAGAGAATAAAGGTTATATATTGTCGATTATGATAATAGGATCAAGTAAGGTTGGTGATGTATCTGTCACTCGTATCAAACCGTTGATCACATTTGTCATGGTTTTTATGACGATAAAGTTACGTAAGTGGCAGTCTTTTGTGCTCACTACATCTTGGTTTAGATCGCCGACAATAATATTTAAATTTGACTCGTAAGCACGTACGATAGAAATATTAAAATTTTCCCAAAAACAAACTGGTGTATTTGGAGAACGATATACATTAAAAAAATAAACAGGAAGACGATTTGTAACAAATCTCTTCCCATATTGCATGAACTACAGTGCTTTTCAGATCCGTACGTCTTTTCGACATAATTGTCTTTGAAACGTAAGTTAAAAGACCTTTTGAATGAGAAGTACAATTTTCTCTGTAGATACATCCATGACAGTTATCATTAACGTAATCGCCAGAAAGTACCATATGGTTAAGATGAGTTTCATTAAAGCACATTATTTTAATACCAGTAAACTTTCGGGCAATAAAATCAAATTCATGGATAATAACTCTGTAAATTAAAATAGATAATTGAAATAGCACCTGGTATGTTCGAAGTATCCGTAAAGTCGGGACCGGGAATTGTCTCCACATTTCCCGACATCAGGACTAAAAACAGGATGTCCATAACACAGTGGATATTAACAATACTTTTTAAAAAAGTATATTTGAGATAGTTAATGAGAACATTCCCCTAAAAATATAATTATTTAATAAGTATTGTTTTTAATAGCGTTTTAAGGGAGTATATGTGGAGAAAGAACTATAAATGTCTTAAAAATTAAAAATATTTGAAAAAGGATCTTATTAGTTATAAATAAATAAAATCCGAATTGTTTGGAATAACAATTCCACATCAAACGTGACAAAATAATGTTTCAATCGGAATGGTTTGGTATATCAATTCCACCAAATATGTGACAATATCAATGTTTCAATCCGAACGGTAAACTTTAAACGAAATCCCCATTGTAAATAATGCCCCTCTAAACGGAAATCCTGGATCCGCCCCTGTGCATAATGAATCAAATTGATATAAAAAAGAAATCGCGTGACTCATTTTATACGTCACATAATGTGTTTCACTTTTAAGAGGGAAATATATTTTAGTCTAACCTAGGCGCGTTGCCCAAGTTAGGGAATCCCTTTTTAATATATTGTTTTGGCATGTTTAATAGATATCAATTTGAAGTTTGAAAAAATCTGATAAATTCCCTTTAACGTAAATGATCCAATCTGGATATATTTCCCCGTAAATTGCATTTAACTACATATGGATTACACGAGTATTTCCGTTCAACTCTTCAATGATGTAAAATGACCTAATTCTTGTGTATATGACGCGATTCAAGTATGATAATACCTATGGTGAAACAGAACAATCTTAGTGCTTAGTTCTCCGAATTATTAAAACAAAGCTGAAGTTTTACCATTGATCTGAATATAACAGTTTACTACTTTGCCCGAATTGCCATATGATAGTGCATTATAAATTTATAAGTTTCATCGTGGCCTACAGTTCAGAAATTTATTTGTAAACCATTATGTCAAATAAAAAAAGAATTATGATTTTAAAAACTTTAAACTATATATCTAAAACTATTAATATAAGAAACTTGGTGATTGATGCGCTATTGAAGTAAATAGAGTGTTGGATGCACACGCCAGAATTTGCGTGTTCGATCCCCAACTCGACCCGATGCCTCTAAATCACAACACTAAGTAAGCGGACTTAAGCACTGATCGGGCTAAATAAGTAAAAACTGATGATAACTAGCGGCCAAACAAGTAAATAATACTTAATACCAATAAAAATCGTTATACGGTTACATAGCATACTGAAACTATATGTGTGTCCACTGCACACGGATGTCAACATTTCAATTTTGCTATGACTTTGTTAGCTGCTGTTAGATTTTAACACATGGCATTTATATTCACCAATATGGAGTGCAAAGAAGCCAATATACACCTGTAAAATATTGAATAGAAACGTGTTTTTTCTTTTCTTTTTCTTTTTTATTACTTTATGCTGATCTACATTTCATTTTCATTCGTTTGAATTAATTGGACAAATACCCATATATTGAACATTTTGAACTAGTATGTTAAAATATTCCACCAGTATAAGCATGTACATATATTCCAAGGAACTACAAGTAATAAACACTTATGAGTACCTTACACCAGAACTTTAAAGCAAGACGTCAGCATATACATCGGGGCGAACACGACAACGTCCCTTTTCATAGAATTGAAGAGTTAAACAGCTTTTGTAAATGATTACCAATGATGAATTATGAATTAATGAATAGGTTTACGGCGTACTACCAACATTCTATAGGTTATTCGACGCCAACAGGGAGAACGATTCCAGGGTCACGCTACATGTACTAAAACAATAAATTAACATACAGATTAAAAAGATACATCAAAAATGAATATGCAGAATGAACCTAGAACCTTGATATCTGCAGAACTGCAGAGCTCCAGCAAATTCTATCGTGTTACTCAAATTGTCACTTTATTCGACATGCAAGCGCCACAGTAATCATATTCTTGCATTCTCTGATATGTCCCTGGATTCAGACAGGCGCTAATAAATTAACCACAACAGTGAACATGACAAAAAAATGATAAAATTAACATGACATTCATTCGAAGGATAACTACTCCTCTGTAAAGATCGACAGTGATTCTATTCTTAGCCGGAATCACAGGGGCTATGATAAAATCTTTACACTTATTTATTTGCCCGTGCAAATGAAGAAAAAATGAAGAATGTAAGTTATATCAATAGAGTGCCAGTGACGGTATTTATAGAATTGTGCTAAAGAAAACCGAGTAAATTTGGTTTGGATTTTATCAGTATAGTTCATAGAGATAGTTATTTCTTGTTGCTAATATGTATATACAAGGACAGACCCTAATAGTATTCACTTTAACAAGACATCACTTTATAATATCATAAATTCCATGGAATTCATAATGTATATTTTAGAAGTTCAAGCTTACTGTTTTTTTTCTCTTCAAAGCATCTAACAAAATCAAAATTTTGTTACAAGATTCACATGTGAGGGTTACCTGGCACAAATAAGGTAAAATTCACACTTTTTTTAATGAAACTACTTCCACCAAACATAATCGTTTTTCATTATTCGGATTTTTTGATTGTCCTACCAACCTTTGCGTATGCATATGTAAATGCTTTATCACACACCTGGCACTTTAATAAATAATCACAGGTGTGTACCCGCATGTGATATGGTAAAGAAAAAAAATGTGTAAACGTCTTATTACACATCGCAATACTAACACAAAGGAGCGCATGTCCCAGTGTTAGAATATCTGATCAAAGATCGGAGGGGGGGGGGGGGGGGGGGGGGGGGGGGGGGGGGGGTTGGGGAGTGGGGGAGTGTTCTGGGGAAAGGTCGATTCCTCCACCACGGCTATGTAGTTAGCAAGATACATTTTTCAGAATATGCCTTGTACTCGTTCTATCAGAGAAGACATCAAGTGCTTGTTTCACAATCGATGTAAATTAAAACAAACAAAACGGTACATCTAAAATAAACAAAATAAAACTGTAGAATAAGTCCGGTTTACAATTTGCTGACAGACACAGCGATTCTTGCATGTAGGTACCATCTCTGAAGCTTTGTTTGTGAGGAGTAACATTTAAAAATAGATGTTGAACAGCAAAATCTGAAGAACGGCATGTACGCATTTGGTCTACAATCCATTTATATCTTACAAAGATGCATATTTTACTGTAAAATACTTACTACTTGCAGATATTACTGTCGACCAGGTTTCTTAACATACAATTAAAGTACTACTGTGAGTTACCTGGTCAGAATAGTCGATAATTGACAGAAATCGTTGACAGTCCAACTGCACTGCATTGTTCATGTAAATGGCGATAGTATTTATAGGGGAGGTAACTCTTTTTCTAATCTTGGTCGTTTCGGTCCCTATTCCCATTCGGTCTCAGGTGATATTTGTTTGACCTTATCATACAAATTGTACTGATGATTATCATCCATTCTAAAATCAACAAGAAATCAATGGAATAGGGTGATATCTAGGAAGTGTAAATACACGTAGTAAACTGGGAGTAAGAAAACAAAACAGATACACAGTATATGCTTGAAGTTCATAATAATACTTATTTACTGAAACTGTAAAAGAAATGTTTCACTGTTTCTTTAATGTCTATATAACCTGGTCTTAAACTGACTCTGTACATAGTTTGGTTTATCTGGTTGAGCATTATTCTAATACAATGTTAATAGCCTGTAAATACATAAAACATACATTTAGAAAACTAAACAAGACAATTATTCTAAAGTACACACGTCCACGCGTCTCATTACGTACAGATTACTAAACACACACTGACGAGATAAAGAAGCGCCTCATCGAAAATTGTACATGTGTTTGTCCGATATACAATCAAAGTTTCAGAGATTTTCTTAAAATGAACGAGTTTCTTATAATGACGATGACAAATTTCGAAAAGAGGGCTCAAGTTTTGGACAATGCTTGAATGTGGGCGAACACAAGAACAAGTTGCTTGACGTTTTAACGTCTCTCGTTCGCGATATTGCGTCTCGTATGCTGTGTCAGAGACACGGGAACATTTGTCGATAGTCCACTATCAGGTAGACCGCGTGTAACGTCAGTACGACAGAATAATTACATACGTCAACGCCATCTGCGCGACAGATTTCAACTTGTCGAACGCCGACAGATGTTTCTGTGTCTACAAATGACGTCATGAATACTATGCTAATAATTGCGTTCTGCAACACAACTGTTACGGTGGGGCTGGAGTTATGGTCTGGGCAGCCATCAACCACATGTTTAAGTCCTAACTCGTCGTGTGCCAAGGTAATCTCACAGCTAGGCGTTACATCGACCAGATATAACGTCCTAAGCAGAGCTTAAGTATTGCAGCAACACCTACTAAAGTTGGGCATCAGTTGATAATGGACTGCCCAACCCATTGGAAACAGACACTCTTCATGCTTAGTCGTCTTATTGACCAAATGCCTGCGTTAGTTACTCTTGCACTGACCCCGCATTACTATGAATGTATGTCGTTAAACATACCAAATCAAAGTAATGAAAAGGGATCTCTTACCATCTATCCTTAGATTAAAATAGATGTCCGGCTTAATCTCAGAGTGATCTGAATCGCTCTCGAGTCTGTTTCCGGGGGTAAATCAGTACTGGGTGTTGTTTTTGAGAAAGCATCAAGTATAGCGTGGGATCAAACCCGCGAACTCTGCCGTAAACGGTACAACATTTTATCCACTGCACTACCAACCTGTTCCATGACTATATTGTTTTGTAACTGTAACAAACTTCGATGTATTCATACAGTCCAACTTTAGGTCACACCAATCTTATCTTGAGTTCGCTTTTGCAGGACTAGAACTTTTACATCAGATACATCTTGGCTTATATTGCTAACAAAAACATGTTTTAGTTCACCTCCTGGTTTCACTAGCAAATACTAAGTCTTTTTAAAATCTTGATTAAATAAGGGCTTGAAACTTAATCTTATTTTACAATGTATTCGCCGTTTCTGACAGACTCCTACCGATTAAATGTTAATTAATTTTTAAATAACCATGAATGTATTCAATTATTGTAATATGCTGAACCCATAAAATGGAGAAAATAACAAAATTAAATAATATACTGAACCCATAACAATGGAACAAAATTAAACAGCTACAGTTGTTTATTTTACTTGATACAAGGTGTAAACCCACCATTGATTTTGGTTCTTTATTCTATAGTAAATAACAAAAGTTTGAAGGCTTGTCATTCATAGAGAGACCCAAATTAAAGGAGTGAAACTTTGTCAACCTCTGCACTATGAAAATATGATGAGAAAATAAGGGGTCATGTGTCATATAAGACATTTATTTTCTGCTCAGTGTGTACACTGATGACAAAGTGAAAGTAGACTTTTGAAATCATGTATTCATACCCCAATTTCCAAGCATCATTTTTTTTCTTAATTCACAATTCAAACATGACAATGCTATCAAAATGTTCAAAATACATTAATAATGCCATTCAAATAAAAAATATGAGCATTAAAATAAGGAAAATGCATTCTTAATGAAGAAGAAACGATGATTATTTATAACCGCCATTATGCGACTACCCCACGGAAGCACTTCCTTTTTGCAATGGTGGTACTATGCCTACAACAGAAATATAAAGATAGTTTGCCAGTGTGACATATTTTCAGCATGTCGTCAGAATCAGATATATCGCCGAACATGCACAAGTTTTGGAAAAAAAAGTAATTTTTAACTGTTAATTTTCAAAAATGATATATCCACAAATAAAATTAATTTAAAATATGTATTCAAATTATTTAAAATATCAGGATCATAGTAGAAAACCGTATAGTAAGAACGTAAGACAATCTATAAAGTACGTTTCTTTTTTAATATACAAATGGCAATACATAATGATTGAGATCAGTACATTTAAACATCAAAGTAACTACCAGGCACACCTGCAGTCGGGAATTCTCTATGTCAGCCGGTGTAATGAAGAATGTTTTTCTTTAAAGAATATGTACTCCCAGTCAGTATTCTACGTAGAATTTGGACTCCCTGTCCGTAGAATATGGACTTCTTCTGTAGAATAGTGACTCCCTTAGGGAAGTACATTATTCTACAAACTATCTGATTATAATGAAATCACACAAGCATCTACGGCATGCAATATAACTGAATGTTATTGTGTAATCAGAAACGACTTAAATAACAATTTAGTATTAGAGAGATCTATCTAAAAGCGAAACGACTTTTGTTGCCACTATTCATTTCTGTATCTTTTGTTGCGATTTCCTCATTGCATGATGCTATGCTTTCGTCCTGTCGGCGTCTCTGCTGTTTTCCTTTGTTCTTTGCGGCTAAGGCCACTTTAATTGGAACCCAGACGCTTTGTCGGTACAATGTTAAACTTGAAAGTCATTCAAAAAGGGGAACTTTTAGTGTCGAACTACTTATTTATCAGCTGATTTGATTGTACTATGAGTAACGTAGCCTGTGAATGAGACCTGCAGCAATATTTTTGTTTTTGTCGGCATTAGTCAGTAAAAATACATTTTTATTGAGAGCAATTTCATTTGCAAGCATGGATCCCCGAATATATGACGATATTATATCATTTGTATTGTATAAGAGGTTTCCATCGGGGAGCAAGTTTAGCAAAGGCGAAAAGGCTAACTTTAGGTAAAAGTGTTCTAGTCAAGGCAGAATTGTTTACTTTTGTGAGAACAGAAAAGAGAACAAAAATATGCTGAGAGTAGTGAAGGATGGCGAAGTTGACAAAATGCTGGAAAGTCTGCATCTGGGTGAGCATGGCGGGCACATGAGTATTGAAAACTCGTTAGTACTAATACTATTTTTATGGGTATTGTAAAATTATAAGTGATTATACTTTTTTTTAAAATTGTTTTTGGTTTCATAGATCTATCAACATGCATGCAATTTACTACGGTCTATATGGCCATGATGACTAAGGCACTAAGGTGTGAAAACAGAGGGTCACTGGTTCGATCCGGGTGTCGTATTGAAAGTTCATCCCCCTAAATCGGCTCGGAGCGTTGTTTGTTTTTTTTCGGGTTTTTTTAATGTTTTTTTTTTTATCTAAGTATGTGACATTATAATTATACACTTTATAAAACTATGAAATAAAACTTAGTAGGTTGTTTAGAATAGGATGGGATTGAACATTCTATGCTCCCCTAAATGTGCATTAAAAGCACTTTTAGGTCAATTTTAATAACTATATCAACCATTTTTATCCATTTTTTTAACATTGATATATATAAACGTACAGCTGCCTCCCGATAAACATTTTCGCGATTGTTTTTTCTCTTGATACGTCATAGTTTGAGCGTATTGCGTATCTTCTTCCTGTCGTTTGCGATAAATGTTGATATAACGCAAATATTTGACGTACGTGTATCCACATACAATATTTAGTTTTGAAGATGGCGTTTTATTTATCTTGTAAAAAAATCATGGGCGGAGGTTGGGAAAGAGGAAGGGAGAGCATTTGTACACGCCTTATGCTCATCACCAGTCTCCTTTTAGGAGGGAAGACGGAGAGGAAACGATGGTGGTTGGTGAGTGGGTGGGTGAGAGGGAGGGAGTATGGGTAAGTGGGTGGGTGGGAAAGAGGGGAGGGTAGGTAAGCCGATCGGTGGGTGGGAGGGAGAGTGGGTGGGTGAGAAGGTGGGATGAAGGATGGATGAGAGAGAGGATTGGTGGGAGGGGGAGGGAGGGAGGTATAGAAAAATGTTGGGATGGATTGATGGATGTGAGGGAAGAACGGACGAACAGAGTGAGGGTGTGGAGGGCATTTGTACACACCTAAGGCACAACACCAGTCTCGGTTTATGAGGGAGGGAAGGAGGGGAAATGTGCGTAGGAGGCAGGGAGCAAGGGTGGGTGGAAGCGTGCGTGGGTTGGAAGGATGGGGAGAGATTATACATTTACACATTGGAATATTCTTGATTGGTTTTGCTTTGTTTGTTTGTTGTTGTTGTTTTTTGGAGGGGGGTTTGTGGGATTAAATTAAGAGTGTGCGCTATTCTCTTATACTTCTATAAAGCCCCGTTTCCATGGAGATAGTTTTGCACGTGCTTCTATTGCGACTTTGAGCAAGAATAGGAAGTGGGAATTCCCTCCAAACCAATCTCCCTCCGTCCCATCCCTCCCTCGTAAAAAGACACTGGTGATGTGCATAAGGTGTGTACAAACGCCTTCACGCATTCCCACAATCCCACCGTCCGTCTCTCTCTCTCCCTATCCATCCACCCTCCCTCTCTTCATCCCTCTTTCCAAATCGTCATCCCTCTATTTTTCTCTTCCTCCCTCCCTCCCTCCCTCCCTCCCTCCCCTTACCATCCACCACTCCCCCTCCTATCTCCTAAACAGACTGGTGATGTGCATAAGGTGTGTACAAACGCCTTCTCTCCTTCCCATCCTCCCAATGTCCGTCCGTCGCTCTCTCATTCCCTCCCATCCAACCCCCTCTTCATCCCTCTTTCCCACCACCCTCCATCCGTCCATAGTTTTTCTTCCTCCATCCACCTCCCTCCCTTCCCCTCACTCACTCCCTCCCTCACCCTCCCACCCATCATCTTACTCGCCCATGAGCAATCCCTTTCACCTTAATACTCACCTTCCTTCCCCCCCTGCCCCAGCACTCTCTACCACCCTATCTCTAACATTCCCTCTCTTCCTCCATCCTTCCATCCATTCACCCTCCTGCCCATATCACCATCACTCCCTCCTCCCACCCATCCACTCATCTTTTCTCCACTTCCCTACTTTCCTTCTCCCACCATCTCGCACTCCAACAAACCAACGCATGCTTCTGACTATCCACCCACTGACCCACGCTTCCTTCTTCCTCCCTCCAAAACGGAAATGTGAATAAGGTGTGTACAAATGCCCTCTGTTCTTCCCACCCTCCTTCCCTCCGTCCAACCCTTCTTATCCACTCACCTACTCTCCCCCTTCTTTCCCACCCTCTATCGTTCTTTCTTCTCTCCCTCTCTCACCCTCCCATCCAGCCTACCTCTCACTCACGCTCCCTCCGTCCCACCCTCAGTCCCTCCCAACCACCCACCATCCCTTCCACCAATCCACTAACTTTCCCTCCCATCACCTATCCACCCTCCCACCTTCTCACCCTGTCTTCCTTTGTCCCTCTCCCCATCATCCATCCTACCCATCCACGCTTCCACGCTCCTTCCTTCTCACATCTCACCCATCCAACCACCGACACACACACCAACGCACGCACGTACACAACAACCAACCCACCAACCCTTCCTATCTATCGTCCCTCCTTAACGTTGACTGGGGATGTGCATAGGCGTATACAAATGCTCTCTCGCTCTTTCTCTTTCTCTCTCTCTCTCACTCTCTCTCTCTCTGTCTGTCTCTCTCTACCTCTGTCTCTCTGTCTCTCTGTCTTCCTCTCTCTCTTTGGCTGGCTGGCTGACTTTTTGTCTCTGCCTCTTTATTTCTGTCTTTCTAAAATCCGTCTATCTATCAATGAACGTTTTGTCCGATGAAAATCCTTCTGGCGGCTGGTGTTTAGAAATCTTACTTACGTAACCCTATCATTCGTAATCTAAAGCGTTTTACTACATTGTATATTAATTCGATAGGAAAAATGTCTTCTAGTGGAAAAGGTGATAAAAGACAACTAATTTATTCATATGGCTAAGACTTTCCAAACTTCAGGCAGATAATAATCATTTCGTACACATTTCGATTATCTGTACCTACGATTGGTATACTTTATTATATCATAAAAACCGTTTCTGTGTTTTACAGATGGAAGAAAATCCGGGAACGATATTATTGAAGGGTTCGTTTGAAGATGTGAAACGTTCTGTAGAGAAGTGCGACAAATGCCAGAGAAAGGGGACTCTTTTGAAGACCAAGAAACCACTAAGGCCGATAGCAGTCTCATCGACCGCTTTCAAAAAAATCGGGATGGATTTAGTTGGACCATTAGAAGAAACAGCAAACGGTATGTATATATCGCAACTGGTCAGTTAATGCGTTTTGCCTCTGTTAAACATAGTACACACATTAGAATCAGTTACATTCCGCATAGTAATACAATGCCTTAAAGAAGAATTTGAACGGAAAAAAAAGGAAACAAAAATCGTTTTCATCCCTGTGTTATGTTATAATCTGGCTAACCGAGATGAGTACGTTTTATTTTTAATGGCAGTAGATTGAAAATGTATCAGACTCATGGCAATGAAAACGACCACACCGATTGCAAACGACCCAGTGACAATAACTATGAAAAATAACTGCTCTTCAAGAAGAGCAAATTAGTGCAAGAAGCTGAAGTAGTGATCACCGAGTGTGAAGAAGCCCAAAGCCAATGTCTCATGAACTTCAAGCCAGTAGACAGCAACTGACAAGCAGAGAAATCATTTCTGTTCGGTCACAGCGTCCGGAATGAATGTAATACAGCGAGTACTCGCAAGATGAAACGGAATTCAAAACCATCGAAGACTGTGGGAATGAGAGGGGATGGCAACTGATTGTTTCAGACATTCAGTTACATTCTATTTGGCGTAATGTCCGTTAGAGATCAAGTTGCGGCATTTAACCGGGAAAATGAATGTTTGCTGAAGTAAATAAAACGCAAACAACAGCATGAATACATTGGCCTAATGCAACAATTTGGAACATGGGGAACAGAACTTGAAATCTTTGTCTTCGCCACTATCGTACAGACCACTGTCTATATCTACAGCATTACGGGTCAGAAAACGGAAATGAAAGGCGGTTGCGGTCAGCGCATGAACCTATGACAAGTACAAATATTAGCTCCACACCGTCGGAGTCGGCAAGTCTACACCGAAAGCAAAAACGGGCACTTTGAGCCAGTGTTTGATGTGCAGGACGTGCAGTTGTCCAGATCCCCTAACAGATGTATCCGAGACTTCGTCCCTTAAACATACTGGCAATACATTACTGACGAGACGTTGAATGAGCACGTGTTGACATTAGATGACACATTTAGATTGATAATAATAAATAATTGAAATTTCCCAGGCAATTGATTTCTTTTATAATACATGTTTGGTGTATGTAACCGGAGATGTTGTATAACGTTTTAAACACGCAATCTTAAATTCAAAATACTGCATTTTGAAGACAAAAAAATAAGCAGGTTTATTGATTATTGATGTGTTTAATTGCAGTATACATATTATGTAATCATAAGTACTTCAACTATTGTAAACACGATTTGCTGAGAATGGTCTCGTTTTGGAGAGAAAACCGTTGTGCAAGAAATAATTTTGACTTGGATATATAGTAATGTTTCTTTAGAGTAAATAATTTCAACTATCTCGGAACAGTTTTTAACTATACTAGAAATCTCTCAATCAACCAAGAAACGCTGATGATAAAAGGTCTTAAAGCATTAAATCATCTGTTATTTAATACAAAGATATATATAGTAAAACAAAAAGGTTTTTGTCAACTGTTTGATGCTTTGGTAGGCTAAATTTTTAACTACTCCAGTGAAATGTGGGGTTTCAGTAAATCGAAGGCTATTGATAGAATTCATTTTAAATTTTGCAAAGCATTATAAAATGTTAAATCTTCTACATGTAATGTTGGTATTTATGGGGAGCTTTGAAGATATCTTTTTTTTGTTACACGATATACACTGATCATAAAATATCGGATTAAAAAAAAAATGTTCTAATAATATATTAATTGTTCACTTATATAATTCCTTGTTAGAAGATTGCATAAAGGGTATTCAAAGTTGGGCTCGCTGTGTCGAATCGCTCTTAAATAACTACGGATTTTCTTATGTCTTATCCAGTAGTGGTCGGATGAAAACGTTTTTATTTAATGTTTAAGCAAAGAGTTATTGATGTATTTAAGCAAAGCTGGTATTATGACATATCAATCAGCGGTAAACTTGTTTTATACAAGCATTCCAAACTGTTGTTTGAATGCGAAATGTACCCAAATGTTTTACCGTCTAAACTATGAATACCTTTAACGAGGTTAAGATTGTCCCAACATCAGCTATGCATCGAAACGGCGCGCCACGCGCCAAAAAGGGTCGACAGAGAGATGAGATGTTGTACATTATGTAATTGTTCTGATATTGAAGACGAGTACCATTTTGAAATAGTATGACCTGTAAGTATTAGTATTAGTATTAGTACTAGTATTAGTAGTAGTAGTAGTAGTAGAAGTAGTAGTAGTAGTAGTAGTAGTAGTAGTAGTAGTAGTAGTAGTAGTAGTAGTAGTTTTAGTGGTAGTTGTAGTAGTAATAATAATAGTAGTAGAAGTAGTAGTATAATTAGTAATATACATGTAGTATCAAACATAATTATTAGTGACCAAAGTAGTTTTAACTCCCGAATATTATTTGAATAAAAGTGATATTTATTTAAGTTTAACTGGGAAAAATACTACAGTTTATATCCAGTATGAGAGACTCATGCGATTAATTCGACGTGTGACGAAAAACGCCTTGTACATATAGAAATCCATAACATCGGTGTATTTTGTAACGCCGTTATATTATTCTGTTGGTTGATAACTTTATATATATTTATATATTTATTATAACTTTTTATGAATGAATAGTCTAAGATTTCCTTATTGTTTATTAAGTTATATTAATAAACGTACAGAAAACGTAGTTAATAAACTGTCAGGCAGACGCTCATTGAACTTGATTAAGGATGCTGATTCAATAGAATCGCTTGATCTCGAACACCATTAAGTGGTCGAACAACACAAAGAATGCCCGATTGAATTCATGTGACTAGGCCATGTGACTTATGCTATATAATAAGCCGACCGCCAGTATTTTTGGCCAGTCTGGTGTTACAAATCGACGGAGACGGAGCTGTAAGAAGTCGTTGCTTAAATAATTTGTTAATTAATTATAATTTGGCAACACAGACTGGGATTTGGACCGAATGTCACAAGTAAATGAGGGATTCTCAGAAGTGCAGTTTTGAACTCAGAGTTGCAGAACCCTCTGAAACTTGTGACAGTGCTCCGGGTCGTAGACTGTTGTGTGCCATTGTTTGTCTCAGACAAGCGTTGGGACATGTTTGAAACATTGCTGCAGGACTAGTTTTATTTATTTAAAACAGTTATGGGCAAGTGTTTGAGACGTAAGTCTTAGACTTTGGTGCACTCAGGATTTCGAGTTTGGAGTGCTGCAGGACTGGTTTTATTCATTTAAAACACCGTCATGGGCATTTGTTTGGAGTGCTGCAGAACTAGTTTTATTTAAAACACAGTTCTGGGCATAGTGTTTAGTGTTGTACTAAACGTTAGACTAAGTTTGAAACGTTAGTTCGAAACCTTTATAATTTTGTTTTATATGTACAGTATTGAACGTGATTATTCTTTTTAAACACGAATCATTTGTTCAATCATTTGTCATTCAATAATAAAGCAAAGTAGCTTGAGAAAAAATATTTCACTATTTATCTTAAATCAAACGGCAAGTAGCCAATGGAGAATTCTTATATATTACATGTATAAGTAATTGTGTGCACAATTCGCTCGGTGCACGTTACAAACGGATGTAATTGTTTTTATATACACAACACATAAAATGGCTACCTGGGGTATGTACCAGCATCTGATTGTTTAAATGTAACATAATGTGTATTAATCTTGATAAATACACGACAAAGTTTCATATGGTTTATTTCCAGAACGTATTAGCATGTAGTTATGTAGATTTAAAGTGTCAGCGGTCATCCATCCAAGTACTAACCCCGTAATTTGTTGCTTAACTACAAATATACTTCACCAACAAATCATCATAAATAAAATTTTAAACAGACATATAAATCACTGCAAGAAAAATATCGTCATTAATATTAGATAATAATCTATCCAATTTTTAACCATATGATAGTGTCAAAATGATTATAAATATTTTTAATACCAGGATTAATTGAGTCCTTTATATATATATATATATATATATATATATATATATATATATATATAACAATACCACCGCTACATCTTTTCGCTTTTCTATAGAAATAATCATTCAGATTTGCTATTTGTCCAAGATTCATATAAAATATTATTATTTGTTTATAAAGTCCTCATCGTCGAACTTTGACCTAGTCAAGCCATCAATGTTCAATGATAGCACACAAAAGTCCAGCCTCGGCGCACCGCTACTCACTGTCTCGTACGGCTTGGCCGTTAAAGGGATTATATTGGCAAGTAACACATACATACTGTTAATCCAGACTTTTCATGTATACAGCAAGCACAAAATATTGCTTATGTATTGACGTATAACCTTTATTTACTTGAAAGTTATCAAATTATCAGTAATTGAAAATTGGCCAAAACTTTAATACGTCCCGCAATAAAGTATTGCAAAACGTTTACATTGAACTCCGTAAACTTCCCGTACAAAGCCTCGAAAACGAGACCGGGCACGAGTCTTCACGATGTTGTCCGATGATTGATCGGAAACCCGAAAGTGGTTCGTTGAAAATGATGAATGTAAACAAAAAACATAAACGTGGCTTCAGAAACACGATGTTTGTAATAAAGAGGTTGTGCAATTAGACACTTTAGACGCGTATATCTCTAAGTTATAAGTGTATCTTCATGCTGGGCGTGTGTATTTATGACAGGGAATTGACGGTTATATGACAATATAATTCCTTTAAAGTAGAGCGTATCGTAACTCAACCATGCCGACTTGCCATCGCGTTTTGCCGCATTGAGTTGGGGAAGAAGCTCCCTCTTTGTTCGGCTATTTCCCGTGGTAATTATTCATGTACGAAATAATTAGTACCGGCCAGCTCCTTGCTCTGTCGACGCACCATCTCTCTATTATTCAACAAGTGAATTTGGCTACAATTTTACGAGTAAAATTGTCCTGCCTATTTTTTATGTCCCATTCGATGTACGCACTCGAATTAAACCCGATTCATGATTTCCTGTGCAACTTTAAGTTTGTCAACCTGAATTCTCTAATTTGACATCGGTCTGCACGGGCGTTTGATCCTCCATTATATTGGCAAATATGAGGTTATTGCGCATGAATTGCAACTGCACATACAGTAGCTAGTCCTGAATATTGGCCTTTTCCTTTTGAAATTGTGACAACTTGTCATGTGCCAACCCAAGTGAAAACTCAAGATTGTCAATTCTTTCAGAAACTTTCAACATTTTATCGTCAGTTAACTTTATGTTCTCTTGCACAAAAACCCATATTTTCTTTACTGGGTTATGTTGGATAGGGGAGGTAATTTTCATTTATTCGTGGTTGTTTCGGCTTACTTACGTTCGCAAGATGGTTTAATTTGTTTCAATGTCTGGACAAAAATGCGAGGACTTAAGAATATATTACTTATTATGACAACAATATCTTAACTAGACCATTTTTATAAATTGTTTTGAATAAATATTATATAAGGTCACAAGCAGAATTGTATATTTTATTTGATATCACGTTCACTATTTAAAACGTCATTTATGCAAATACATTCATGTATATTCAACTATAAACTAAAATACAAGTATGGTTTATCTTGAAGTATTTCTTTTAATTGTAATACTTTATTTAATAATTCATAAGTGCATTTTGCATTGACTGCGAAAAAAACTTCATTTAAGCAGCTCGCGAGACCGTTACCATGGTAAATCAATACTGAATGTTGCTTTTGAGAAACCAACAAGTTTGTCGTGGGATTAAACACGCGTATTCTGCCATGAGCATTTGATTAAACTTTTTATAAAAAACCTTATAATTAAAGGGTTTATCACCAGTATGCATAAAAAATAATGTGCCTCTTTTTAGCTGACGAACGTGTAAAATTCTTGTTACAAACCTGGCACTTAAATAGTTTATCACCAGTATGTGTCCGTATGTGATTATTTAAAGTTCATGACTCTGCAAACATATAACGATACATCAAGATACACTAATTATTATATATGATTGGTATGCAAGAAAACAGTAATTCATGGATATTTTGGTTCGGAAAGAAAATTCCGTCCCACGCATTAAAGAGTAGACTATTTTTGTGATTGTAGGCATTATCGAAGATCTCTTATCTGACTGAGATGAATGGGAGAAACATCATTCCATCATGAGTTCATCTATGCGATATAGAGCAATCTCACACTCTTCATCAAAATTACAAGAAATGAACCCGACAGTCTCGTCCCTGCATGCAATTTTGACCCCTCGGACGAGATATTTCTATTCCACACGGATACTCATGATGGATTCTTATAATCTTTATGGAAGTCATGTTATCCCTCCATAGACGCTATCGTGTCTCGAAGGTCCGATGTGCTCCTAGCCTTATACTCTCAGCCCCTAGCCTCGTTCTGATGGAGATAATGCATTCTCGTGAGGCGATATTATGAACAGTTGCGTTAAAGGCAAATTTTATGTCTGTTGCTGACATTACTTTTGTATGGCGTTAAGTGTCTTTTTCAACACTTTTCAAAGTTTTGTAGTCTTCGTTACTGTGTCGGCTTGAGACAGTATTCTAAGAACAGACAGACTGGGGTATCATAGACACGTATAAGTACGTTTAAAATTGTACAAACAAATCGATCTTGTCATTAAATAAAACTTAACTTCATTGTTTTAAATTGTGTTTTATTCTTGATATATATACATAATATTTATAGAGTTTATTTGAGTTAATTTTCATACAGATATTTAACAGTTTTTACCTTACTATATATTTCTATATTATTATATTTCTAAACCTTGTAAATTATTCTGAATATTGTATTAAAATGAAATGGGTCACGTCATCAACATGTATAACCGGAAATTATGTATTTTAATTGATTTTTCATAAAAGAATATACGTTCCATTGTCAATAGCCATTAAATACTGTTTTCAGAAGCCATTTCCTAACTTCTTGTTAAACACACGACGCCCAGACAGTTTTAACGAGTTTGTATCTTCATGTGTCTGTTTACACTAGAAAAATGTGTAAACATCTTATTACAAAACTTCCATTCAAATGATATATCACCAATATGTTTACACATGTGACTCATTATATACATCCACACTGTAAATATCTAATTACACAACTTACACCAAAATAATTAATTACGTACAATCTGCATATTCCTATCATTATTTGACGACTATATCAATTTCTGTACACACAAATATTCGATTAATCTATCACCAGTATGCATCCGCATGTGTTTTTTAAATTGGATGACTGAGTAAACTTCTTATTTCACACCTGGTACTCAAATTATATATCACCAGTATGTATCCGCATATGTTTGTTCAAATTGGATGACTGAGTAAACTTCTTATTACACACCCGGCACTCAAATGGTTTATCACCAGTATGTATACGCATGTGACTGTTCAGATGTG
Source organism: Panopea generosa (assembly GCA_029582155.1). Classification (NCBI taxonomy): domain Eukaryota; kingdom Metazoa; phylum Mollusca; class Bivalvia; order Adapedonta; family Hiatellidae; genus Panopea; species Panopea generosa. The sequence goes on along the minus strand of CM055904.1, from coordinate 50,030,087 downwards.
AAGAATGGGCAAACTTCTTATTACACACCTGGCACTCAAATGGTTTATCACCAGTATGAATCCGCATGTGCCTGTTAAGATTTGACGAACATGTAAAAACTTTATTACACATCTGACACTCAAATGGTTTATCACCAGTATGTATCCGCATGTGTTTGTTCAAATTGGCTGACTGAGTAAACTTCTTATTACACACCTGGCACTCAAATAGTGTATCACCAGTATGTATACGCATGTGATCGTTCAGATGTGGAGAACGTGCAAACGTCTTATTACACAACTGGCACTCAAATGGTTTATTGCCAGTATGAATCTGCATGTGCCTGTTTAAATCTGACGAACCAGTGAACGTTTTATTACACACCTGACATACAAAAAGTTTATCTCCTCTATGTACCCGCATGTGTATGTGCATATTTGAAGACTGTGTAAATTTTTTATTACACACATGACACTCAAATGGTTTATCACCAGTATGTGTCCGCATGTGATTGTTCAGATATGACTGATGCGCAAATATCTTATTACAGACCTGGCACTCAAATGGTTTATCCCCAGTATGAATCCGCATGTGCCTGTTAAGATCTGATGCTTTTATAAACTTCTTATTACACACCTGACACTCAAATGGTTTATCACCAGTATGTATATACATATGATAGTTTAGACTTGGCGAATGTGTAAACTTCTTATTACACACCTGACACTCAAATGGTTTATCACCAGTATGTATATACATATGATATTTTAGACTTAGCGAATGTGTAAACTTCTTATCACACACTTGACACTTAAATGGTTTATCACCAGTATGTATACGCATGTGAATGTTAAGATGTGAAGAACGTGCAAACTTCTTATTACATATCTGGCACTCAAATGGTTTATCGCCAGTATGTATCCGCATGTGCATGTTTATATCTGATGACTGTTTAAACCTCTTATTACACACTTTGCACTCAAATGGTTTATCACCAGTATGTATATGCATGTGACTGTTCAGATGAGATGAATGAGCAAACTTCTTATTACACACCTGACACTCAAATGGTTTATCACCAGTATGTATACGCATGTGACTGTTCAGATTTGATGAACGAGAACACTTCTTATTACACAATTGACACTCAAATAGTTTATCGCCAGTATGAATCTGCATGTGCCTGTTTAGATATGACGAACCAGTAAACGTCTCATTACAAACCTGACACACACATACTTTATCTTCTGTATGTTCCTGCATTTGTTTGTGCCTGTTTGAATACTGTGTAAAATTCTCATTACACAATTGACACTCAAATAGTTACTCACCAATATGTGTCTGCATGTGACTGTTCTGATGTGATGAATTCGCAAAGTTCTAAGTACACAATTGGCACACAAATGCTTTATCACCAGTATGTATACGCATGTGACTGTCAAGATTTGATGAATGCGCAAACTTCTTATTACACACCTTGCACTCAAACGGTTAATCGCCAATATGAATCTGCATGTGCCTGTTTAGATCTGACGAACCAGTCAACGTCTCATTACAAACCTGACACACAAATAGTTAATCTCCTGTATTTACCCGCATGTGTTTGTGCATATTTGAAGACTATGTAAATTTCTGACTACACACTTGACACTCAAATGGTATATAACGAGTATGTATCCGCATATGCCTGTCTAGGTTTGACGACTGTGTAAACTTTTTATTACACACCTGACACTTAAATGGTTTATCACCAGTATGTGTCCATACGTGTCTCTTTAATTTGATGACCCTGTAAACGTCTTATTGCACATCTGGCACTCGAATGGTTTATTCCTAGTATTTATCTCACTAGAAAGATTTAGATTCAATGACTTGGACATGTTGACTTTACATTCCAACATCAGCAAGTACAATACTGGGCTTCCGTTGAAGAACTTTTGATAATAGTCTCATATCAAACATATTAACAACCTGAAATGCAATTATAACATCAAATTTATTGCAGCTAAAGTAATTGAAATATATACTATATGGTTACAATGTAAAGTAGAGATATGAAAATTAAAGTTCTATTTCTCGCTCTATTTTTCACTTTCCTTAATCCTTTATATACGCAATTATAACATTATAGTTTTTCCTGTTTTGTATGGAAAGTATCACCGCTCAAAGTTTGCAAGTTGTCGTTTGTTCTTTGTACAATAGGTGTAAATGTTTCTTTCTTCTTAGTTCTTTGTGGGAAATGAAACATTTCACCTTTGTAACTTTGCTATCTGTCTATCCTACTATATCCTATCATTGTAAAAGTTACATACGTCTTGTCTCTTCGTGTCAGATTAAACATTACTTGTTGCGTAAAATGTACTTTTAGAAATTGATGTATGTTTCGATATGTGTTTTGGCTGCAGTCAGTCACGAATATCTTTTTATTTCAGTGTTCACCCCCTTTGTAATAAGTGTAGGGAATGTATGTGTACAGTGTACCGCACTATTTCGACTATGCTGCCACTGAACGTCATCATTGTAATAAATCCCAACTTCCCATTATAACGTTCAGTTGCCCTTCAAAATTACAGACAGGTCTCCTGTAAGCAACCCAAGAAGTTGCGAATGGAAATATTTGCTGTCAACAGTCATCAGAATTCGCTACTTTAAATAGAGCCTAGTGTGAGGTTTCGTTTAGGTTAGCAACCACTATTGCGTTTTCCATAGACTTACATTATACCGTTTGGCCTAATTTTCACTATTTCTACCATTCGCGGACCAAACAGTTTAGTTTGAGCTGATTTATTTTACTTCGATTACAACTTTGGCAAATCACGCTCGAAGTCTTCCTGGTTAGAACCAGTAGTAAATATATGCGGGAAAGTGTCTTACTCAAGGACACCACACATAGCCGTGGCGGAGGATCGAACCCATGAATCATGGGTTCGGTGCTCTACCACTAGACCACGCGCTCCACCAAAAAATCCTACTTAATAGTAAAGTACTTTCCTAGACTCAAATTAAAGTGTCCCCAAAATGGGGTCAAAAGTATCACTTTTAACAACATTTTGCCCACTAAGGTTTGTTACCCTCACTTTCAGCACGAAAAAGGTAAATTTCACCATTTTTTTTCCACACAGTTTCCTTGCTAAAAGAAATTCTGTCAGTCAAAGAAACATAATTTTGATTTTTTATTGACACAAACATAATAAACTTATATTTTATTGTGATCATTTGCCAGTTTGACATTTTCATCCAAACAAAATTAAGCTTATTATAAACATATATACCCTGAACATCCCTATACTTTTTTCAGCCAATCAGAAAGTTCCTCTCAATGGTGGTAGCAGACCATATTTCCATATGACCGACGATGAAAATAAAGAAACGCCGATTCCACTAGGGACCAGTCGTTATTCTTTCATATACGTATAGCGGCACTTGTCTTAATTGACATTGGCAACTGTGTATTTCGCACTGGAACATATGCCTTATTGCGTTGTACAGCATGCTTACTGCATAGTTTAACGTTTGCATTTCGAATTCTTTTGAAACACGTGATTATGCTGCACTCGTTATATTATGGCAGGGAGTATGTAACTTTAACAAGGACAGGATATAGTAGGATAGACAAATAGCAAAGTTACAAAGGTGAAATGTTTCATTGCCCAAAGAACTAAGAAGAAAGAAACATTTACACCAATTGCACAAAGAACAACAACAAATTGCAAACTAAGAGTTATGGCGGTGATACCCTTCCAAAGATTTGGGGGCCAATGTTCGGTCTAATTCTCCGCTGTAAAACATGTTTTCCAACGAGTTTATGAAAACATTTCCCTAATAGTATATATTTTTAATTTTGTGTTTTACGATGGGGTTAATGGGAATATATCATGAAACCTTACCCTAACACTAAGGCGCTATGAATGTCTAAACAATAAAATTATTTCAAACTAGATGAAAAGGATCGTAATATCATAAAATAATAAAATCTGAATGGTTTGGTATATCAAACCAACCAAAATGTGACAAAATCGATGATTCAATTGAAGTGGTAAAAAGCCTTTAAATACTACATGACGATCTATTATAATGCATGACGGATCAAACTGAAATCAACTTGCGATTCATTTAATACATCACAGAATATGTTGCAATTCTAAGTAGGGAATCTATTTTAGTCTAATCAGTTAGGCAAGCCATTTCCAATATATTATTTTGGCATGTTTAAAAAGTTAGCCTTTTGGCAACACACGGTCAATTAATCTATATACGCATGTTATATAAAAGAGTGTTAAAGCAAATTTAGTTGTTTTTGAAAAATCCTGATATACTATTTTAACTATTTAGAAGACTCCTCCAAAACAGGTAACACAGCAATATTAAATCTATTGTGTTTAATAACTTATGTAGCAGATCAATATGTTTTCATCCCTACTACGGTAGATTCCATGTAAAATAGAATGACGTTGTTTCAAAGTAGCGTATTGGGTTTATTGTAAATAAAAGTTATTGCGTTGAATTTTAATGTAAACTATCTAATCGGGATATATTTCCCCGTTAATTGTATTAAATTACATATAGGTGACACGATTACTTCAATTCAACTGTACACTGCTGTATATTAACCTTTTTTATGACGACATTCAAGTAAAATAGTACCACTGCTGACAAAGAACACCTTAGTGCTTAGTTCTCCAAATTATTCAAATAAAGCTGATCTTTGTCATTGATCTAAGCATCATAGTTTACTACTTTGTCCGAAATACCATATGGTTAGTGCATTATACTTTGTTTAAATTTCATCGAGGCCAACAGTTCAGAAGTTCCTTTGTAAACTACTATGTCAAATAAAAAAAAATTAAATCTTCAGTGTTGCCTACACACGCCATAGGTTGCAAGTTCGATCCCAAACTCGACGCGATATCTCTAAAAACAACACTTCGTACTGCTTCTATCCAGGAAGCGGACTCTAGAGCGGCTCATATGAGCACTTCTTCGCAATCGAACTAAATCAATTAGTTAAAAATAACTAGAGGTCGAAAAAGTAAATAAGGTTATATGGTTACATAGCATACTGAAACTAAATATATGTCCAGTGCATACAGATGTCCACATTTTAACTTTGCTTAGACTTTGTGAGCTGCTGTCAGTTTTTAACCTACGACATTTATATATATATATATATATATATATATCAACAAGGAGTGCAAAGAAGTCAATATATGCCTGAAATACATTGAATAGAAACGTTTTTTTTTTATTTACAGTAACCTTATGCTGATTTACCGAAAAAATTGCCATTATATTCCAATTTCATTCGATTGAAAAATTGGACAAAAACTCATATTCTGATCTACATAAAGTTACGATATGAAAAATAACAATAGTAACACAAATTACAGAAAGACCAGAAACATTATTTCATACCTTGATTGAAGATTCCCTACTCTGTTGCACATCAAGCTTTACTAGAACATCACCATGTTGTTATCACATGTTGGATATAGCTGGACACGGATTGTATCATATCATATAGTGGTCAGTTTCCTGGTTACTCATTCTTCTAACAAAGAAGCAATAATTAACGTGTCACATTTCAATAAATGACAGGAAACTGTATTTAATTACAGTCACATATCTGATATAATCAGGAGTTATCAGCAGACTGGGATGTTTTTATCTCGACGTGCTAATTGTTAATTAACCTTAATTACCTACAGATAACCCAAGAATTTCCGAACAACTCTACATTTCTGTGCAATAAGGTGATTTTATTACAGTAACATGAGGTAAAAACGTTACTGTAATATGCAACAAAATAAAATTACCAAATAAACTTAGATTGTATAAACGTTACTTTATAATATTTTATCTAAGTGGACACACGCAATGTGGAAATCATTTGTTAACGTGACTTTACATGTCAACTTATCAAACATGTCGTTACATATATAATTGTATAATCACACATGGATATAAACCATATATGGATATATTATTATATTGTATACTAGTGATGCCACGTTATTTTTATTATTAAAAATGAAGCAGGCTTAAATACTTGCTTAAAGTAGCGCGATGTTTCTTAAGGAATAGTTTTAGTCTACCAATGAAAACAAAAAATAAAATTGAAACAAATTCAGCACAAACAACCACAAACCAACGAAATAAATGCATTTTTGTAAATGATGTTTCCATGGTTATGATCGATAATAGATCAGTTTAAGTATAAAAATCAATCATCGGTTATAAATCTATTATTGTTTGTCTGTTGTTTTCTTTCTTTCGATACTGTACAAGCCGAAAAAATAAGCATTACCGCACGTTGTTAATATTTAAATGAATTATCAATGCAAATTGAAACAGTATATTTTGGATTATTCTTTGCTAAAAATTTGTTCCTTCCATGTTTACATTGTTAATGAGATGACATGGAGCACGTTTAAATCTATTGAATGGATCATTTACCACAACTGTGAGTTATAAACACCAAATGTCATGATCAATAAGATATATGGAATGCATTCAGCTACAGAGAGGATCATCAATTGTTACTATTTGCTCAATACCGCCAAATGTGAAGGAGATATATGAACTATGAATATATTTGGAGCGATATTATTTGAAGAATGTGTTCTCTAAAATCAAATATTGAAGAGTTATATGTACAGTATGATAAACGTGATATGGTTTTACTATTCATCACAGACAGTAGTGAAAAAATATGTTGTTTTTTTTTTTCAGATTTTAAATGTTAACAATAATGATGTATAAGAAAATTCTTTGCTTAGTACAAAAAAAAATTGTAATACATTTTCTGCTTCACTTTTTAAATTGTTCTATCAAGACGGTATAGGGATATTCGTAAACGGTAAAGCACCAAACGAAACTATAAAATACACATCAAAGAAAAGAATAAACAATAATAAAATGACTCAACAAATTTAATGAATCTAAAAACAAACGGTAAGTATTATTTTACGAACTAGGACTGAATGGACTGAAGGTGCTAAAAATAATACTAGATAGTTTAGAGAAAAAAACAGGAAAGATTCTAAAAACTAATTTGAAATAAAAAATCCAAAGATATATTACAGGAAACTAAAGTATTTTATATACTAAAGAGCAAGGTTCAAACAAAAGACGAAACTTTCATTTTTTCAATAATCGTATTATTAATAATAAAACGATAATCAACAAGAATATGTAATGACGTTTAAACCGAATATGAGTGTAAAGTATCATTAAAAGATATGAAAGGTAAAAAGAGATCAGTGTCCGGTAGGATATTAATATAATTATATAAAATGTTTGTAATGACGTAATGCAATTTTACATTGAATCCATAAGTTACTCCTACATGCATGATACTTAAACACTTTTGCAGAAGAAAGGTTTTATACCGCTTTTACCTTAAAATACAAATGCCTTTCACTATTATCAAACTAGAGACAAATAAGCTTATTAAATGTAACATTGCGATTAAAACAATTATTAACAAAATGAAACCATTATTACCAGACATTAGTGATAACAATCAGACGGGATTATTAAAAGAACATTACATCGGTGAAAATATAAGGACACTTGTTTAATGCATTGACGACTCAAATATCGACAATAGGCCAGGACTTATATTCTTCCCTGAATGTGAAAACCGTTTAACAGTGTTGACCATAGTTTCATTTTTAAACCATAACACTATTTTAAATTTGGTTGGAACATTTTCAAATAAATCAAATTAATAAAGGTTAGTCATCAGAGCTTTATTAATATAACATTACGAGTTAGGCAAGGATGTCCACTTTCTCCATATTTATTTATTTACGCTAAGAATATTTTTTATAAAGATGTAAATAACGATAACAATATCAAAGGCGTAATAACGCAAAACCAATCTTCATTTGAATATCAAATATTATAAATTGATAGGTTGAGCTCAATTTCTGGTTTGAAGATAAATTCTTATGTTTGTTCTAATAATACACGTATGTATTTGTATTTGATTGCTTAGCGTTGACGTATGTATAATCTTTTCATGTCACATCTAGCTTTCAAAGGTTTTATCACTAGTAAGTGATTGCTTAGAGCTGACGAATGTATAAACATTTTATAACACATCTGACACTCAAATAGTTTATCACAAGTATGTATACGCAAATGATGACTGTTAAGATTTTAAGATTGTGTAAACTTCTTATTAAACACCAGTCATTCTAACGGTTTATCATCAGTATGTATCACTTGTGACTGTCTATATTTGAACACGTTTTAAATTTCTTATTACATACTTGACAATCAAATAATTTATCACCAGTTTGTATCCACATCTGATTGTTTAGAGATGACGACTGTGCGAGTATCTTATTACACAATTGACATTCTAACACTATATCACCCGTATGGATCCGCAGAGATCTGATGAACCGGTAAACTTCGTACTTCAAACCTGACACTCAAATGGTTTATCACCATTATGTATTCGCATATGCTTATTTAGATGTGACGACTCTGTAAATGTATTATTACACACCAGACAATTAAATACTTTATCAACAGATGATGAGTGTGTATTCGCATGTGTTTGTCTTATTACACGACTGACATTCTAAGACTAATCACTAATATGAATCCGCATGTGCCTGTTTAGATGTGACCGACTCCGTAGATGTATTATTACACACCAGACACTCAAATGCTTTATCACCAGTATGTATTCGCATGTGTTTGTTCATAGATGACGACTGTTCGAGTATCTTATTACACGACTGACATTCTTAGATTACATCACTAATATGAATCCGCATGTGCCTGTTTAGATCGGATCAACCGGTAAATTTCTTATTTCAATCATGAAAATCAAATTGTTCATCACCAGTATGTATTCGCATCTGCTTGTTTAAAAGCAATAACTCGACACTGTAAACGTCTTATTACACACCCGAAACTCACGTGGTTTATCTCCAGAATATTTCCGCATGTACCTCTTTACAGTTGACAACTCTAACTTCTTATTACACAACTAACACATAAATGGTTTATCATCATTATGTAACTGCATGTCATTGTTTAGCGTTGACGACTGTGTAAACTTTCCATGCCCCATCTAACTTTTAAATATTTCATCACCAGTATGTATCTGCAAGTGATTGCGTAGAGTTGACGAATGTGTAAACATTTTTCTATACACCAGATACTCAAATGGTTTATCACCAGTATGCATACGCATATAATACTTTTGATTTGAAGATTGTGTAAATGTTTATTACATACCTGGCACTCAAAGCGTTTATAACCGGTATGTATCTGCATGTGTTTGTTTTGAGCCGACGACAATGTTAAAATCGTATAACATGTCTGAGACTCAAAGAACTCATCACCAGTATATATCCGCATGTGAATGTTTCGATATGATGAATATCTAAACTTCTTATTACACACCTGACAGTCAATGGGTTTATCACAAGAATGTATCAACATATGTCTCTTTAAAACAGACGACTCTGTAAATATCTTTTTACACAACTGACATTCAAATGGTTTATCACCAGTATGTATCCACATGTGATTGTTTTAAGATGACGACTGTGCGAGTATCTTATTACACGACTGACATTCTAGCACTATATCACCTTTATGGATCCGCATGTGATTGTTAAGCAATGACGACTGTGTGAGTATCTTATTAACGACTGGCATTCTAACACTATATCACTAATATAGATCCGCATGTGATTGTTTAGAGATGACGACTGTGCGAGTATCTTTTTACATGACTGACATATTAAGACTATATCACTCGTATGAATCTGCAATGCTTCTCTACACGTTGTCTATGTTACGATATTGATTGTCTCTTCATAGTTAATGAAACCACTACAGGTATTTAAAGCACCAACATCTCAATCCATCTGTAACCTGAGCCTCTGTTTAGCATTCCTGAAATGTGTTGAATAGTTTCTTATTTTCATAATTCATGTAACAATTTACTGTTTAACAGGAAACACAGAACGTGATGTTGTATCAAATGTATTTTTAACATTTACTCAATGTAAGAATACCGTTCGAATCCCCGCCCGGCAACAGTCTCCATGATGATAGATATACAACATTATACCTCTTTATCAATCGTCCCTCACCGATGATTCAAGTGGGAAAGCTATCAGTTACTTGCGGAAATGGGGTGTGCTCAAATACTGGTTAATTCCAGAAAACAGTGGTTAGATGATCGTCTGTTAGCCCTCGATGGCATGAAAATGGTGCTTAATATTCAACCAATCAATCACTTTTTATAGTTGTTCATCTCTAGAAATCATAAAGTATGTTATCATTTTATGTGATACATCAATATTGATCAGTGAGTTATGATAAAGCATCAACTAACCTTATACTCAATTGCTTTGTGTTGATCTGTTGATGTAAAAGATATTGGAATTTTCCTGTTTAATCGATGTGTCTTGTTTGTTTCCACTGTTCTTATACTTCCACATATACAGTTTATGTATAACATTGACCCATATAAGTGTATTCCATAATGTCCTTCAATACCAAACTTTTACATGCATCTGGTCAGCTAAATGTCAAAATTCAAGACTTATTCTTCCTTGTCCCCATCCCGGTATAAATAATATTGTTTCAGGTAAATCCATTATGTATTCAGCGCTTTGGAACAAATTCACAAATGATTCATATCCGAAAATGAGTTATCCGAAATGTTACCACTACGAGTATTGGTTATATTTTCGTAGCTGTTTCTTCGACTTTGTTATGTGAAAGCATTTCTGGTGATTGAAAACGAAAAAAATATACTCTTCCATGCTTTTCGATCGCTTCCTTGACAAAATTTACATTTCTGACATATCGAAATGAAAATACTTCGCTTTGTAAATATTCTAATGCGACTCAACTTTTAATTAACCTAACGGCGAAATAAGATCCCGAAACTGAAAGTAACAGAAAGGAACTATGCGCGTAGCGATGCGCAGTAACAACCCACAGAAACGTCTTTAAAATAATAAAACACTTAAATTACGGTTTCCAACTATGCATGTACTCATATTTATAGTCAGTCAGTTACCTCTCTGTTCATGTCATGATGTAATTATTTCAAAGAACAGTATTTATAACGTACATTTATTGCAAATGGTCAGTTGACCTTTTGCTTTGTTTTCATTAGAATTTCGTACATCAATACAATGTAAATCTTGACGGATTTGTCTTTGTTACCATAAACCCTTTTTAAATTGTTTTTTTTTTTCAGCTCGACCCTTCCACGAATTTAAAGAGCTATTCTACTCATCCAGGCATCGGCGTCACACCTTGGTAAACGTTTTACGTGCAAGTCCCTATCTCAGTCACCATTGCATGTATTGACTTGAAACTTTACACAAGACTCCCTACTTATCAAACCTACTACAATAACTTAGTCAGATAACACTTCCATAAATATTATGCAAACAATTGCCCTTGTTTGACTTAGAAATTCTGGTTAAAGTTTTGTGTGCAAGTTCTAGAGTCCATATCTCACCAACCACTTACTGCATTTGATTAAAACTTTACACAAGACTCCCTACTCATCAAACCTACTACAATAACTAAGTTAAATAACTCTTGCAAGAGTATGCTGTAAATTGTTGCCCTTGTTTGACTTAGAATTTCGGTTTTAAACTTTTGTGTGCAAGTACCAGAGTGCATTTGATTGAAACTTAACACAATACTTCCCAATCATCAAATTTACTAAATTAACTAAGTGGGACAACTCCTACATTGATATAATGAAAATTATCGCCCTTCTTTGACTTTGAAACTTTGGTTGAAATTTTGCGTGCAAGTACCATCAAGTTCATATCACAACAGCCACTTAATGTATTTGATTGAAACCTTACGTTTGGCTTTGTATTAAAATTAATGAAGTTAATTAACTCTTGCCATATTTTTTGCAAATCATGGCCTTTGTTCTACTTAGAAATTCTAAAACTGCATGTATTGGATTGAACCTTCGAACGGTTTAGCTTGCTGTCTTATCGACAGCTCTTGTACTGTTAAATTTGTATAAATGGGTTTTATGTTGTTTTTTTTTTCATCAGTATATCAGTTACTTAATGGCGGTTAGTACAGTTAATCATTGTGCTTAGGTTCGCTAGGCTGGTAAATTACTAAACGCACATTGGGAGCCTGATGGCTGTTAATGTTATATAGTGGCCTGATTCACCTGGCTTATTCTTCACCTTTCATCAGTTTATAAAAGGAAATTGTGTTAGATTATAATAACACCACTGATATAATCAGTATACAATATCAGTAGACCGGGATATTTTATTTCATTAATTGTATTTAATTACCTACAGGTGACGGCAGTATTTCCGTTCAACTGTACAGAACATAACATGTAAACTATTTAATTGATTTGCACATAAGGACATCATCATACATTACATACATATAATATGACTTAAATATATACTACATTTTCATTATATGAAACACATTTCAAAAACTGTCGTCACGTGACTAAGTATAATATTTCAAAATATATACTATTTTTACAAATAAAATATATAGAGGATAAACTAAGTGTTATGAGAAAGTGAAACACACAGTATAAATGCGGCTTTGAGATATTTGGCAAGTTTTGTTATTGTATATCAGTACTTTTAAAAAGGTCTATGACTTTACTTATACTTGGGTTTTCGTAATAATAACGTTCAATAAATTTCCTCCTTAAAGAACTAAAACATGAACATTTAATGATGAAATGATATTCATCTTCAATATCTCGAATCCTACAACAGTATATTTCGGATCGCGGTATTCGGTTTCTACCAAAATGACCCGTTTGGGTGTGTAAATTGTGATAAGACTCCTGCAAAAATTAGTTCTTAAATCAACGTGTAATATGTTTAGATACTTTCCATAACCAAAACCTGTTTTCATCAATTTATATATCTGTAACATTTGGCTTCTTTCTATATCAGAGTACCAGCTTTGATAAAAATTACCAATCAAACGTTGTTTAAAAACCTTAATAAAGGTTCTACCAATTACTATTCCGTGTTGATTCCAAACAAAAGCTAATCCATTTTGACATAATGAATGTTTTACATTTGTTAACAGACACTTTTTACCTGCTAGGCTTCATATGACAATTTGTACATAACATTTAATAACATAACAACTAAAACCAATATTTTAAAATTCTGATATATCGAGATATGTACAAACAGAATCTAGCTGATTATCCATAATTATATTGATATTATTAAGTCTCATCTTAGTATATTCAATAAAATCACATGCAATAATAAAATTGCAAAATAATACAATATGTCACTCTTTGAATAGTTGCAAGTGACTGAGAGGTAAAATTTCTCTCATAAAAGCAAACGAAGTTTACATTAAATATTTCTGTTTGTACAAATAAAACATGTACCAATTTTACATAGAATTGATTTACATTGTATATTATAGTATACCAATATATACTAATAAATACATTTGAAAAAAAAATGAGCTACAATTGTTAAAATCAAGCAAGTCGTACCTATAACAATACTTAATGCTCTTTACGTGAACTTAAGAGAAACATGTTAAAACACTGATATTTTAAAAACTTCACAAGAATGTCTATAAAAGAGTGTATTAAAATGTTTTAAGAAACCATTTATCATATCAAATCAGATTTGTTATGACCTGATTAACCACCATTGCTGTAATGTAATAAAAACTGAAATACTGTAGAATAGCAACAATAAAATCAAGTGCTATTACAACCGTACAGTAATAAAATAGATGCACATTATAATTATGTGTACTATAAAACAGTCTATCTGATCCTCTCTGTAATATTTGAAAGCAGGTTTTAGCACATAATCACATAAGTCAAATTTGAGTTACTAAATAGGAAGACTAACTTTTGTTCGTCTGTATAATCATTAAAATGTCTATCAAATATAGAAGCATTATCAGTCAGTAGTAATCTTATGTCATCATATAATGGACACTGCAGTATAACATGCATCTCATTAATTTTCTTCATCGTTATTACAAAATGGACATACTCTTTCCTAAACTGGCAACCTTTCATAGTGACCCGTTTCTAAACGAATTGGGGCAGTTCCACAGTGGAATTTAGACAGAGCAGACCTATGATTTCGAGGTAGAATCATTGTACAATAGTTTTCAATTTCAAATGATGTTTTAAACAACTTGTATGTTCGTAACATTTTGCCCGCTGTACTATTTCTACTATATTCTAAGTTGACATAATCATACCATTCCGGTTTGTATTGATACAGGCGGTTGTAACATTATTAAGTATTTTGTGCTTCGCTATTTGTTATATTAATACAAGCAATTCTTGAAAAGCTATTTATAACCATACAAGACCAATTTTTACACCGAGGATTTTTTCCTTTTATAACAATATCTAAATATTTTTTTATTGAATCTTGTTACAAGCATATAATTTAACCGAATCCAGTAATAAGATACAACAGCTAGCTGTCTTGCACAACTCGGTTCCCATGCCGTATAACCTGCCACTGCAGAACATGGTGCATTCCGTGTCGTACCAAGAAATACTCTCATATCTATATTTTGTAAGGCGTCTATACATACGTAAGATTTTGTTCCACAAATGGCTGCACCATATGCTTTAATAGGTCAGACCATTGACTCAAGTAGTTTTATATAAACTTTATATGGCATACCAAACATTGCGTTACATTTTGCCATTAACATATTTAACGCCCTACTGGCTGTCTTAGAACCAAAGGAGACAGTAATATTATTGAGTTAGTGCAAGATAAATATATTTGTCTTTTACAAATATGTCACATTTTCCACAATTAAATTTAAGATGTGTTTGCGGTACAAACTTAGGCATCAATTAAGCAATAATTGTTTTCAAAGGGTTAATATCCATGAAATTCGTGTGACATCATTCCGACAGCGTATTAAGCATCATCTGTAAATCCGTTTCATTCTCTGAGAGAAGGATAAAATCATCAGCATTTGTAGTATAAGTTCTGACATTAAAAAGAGATTTGCAGTATTTTGAATAAGAATACGTTTAATTTCTTTAGATATCCTATATCCCTTATTGCAGAAACATATCCAAAAATCGAACCTAAAAAGTCTTTTTCGGCTTTACTTTAATATATTTTTACAATTACATGTAATTAACAGAACATTCAATGCCTTTAAAGCTTTGCCTACTAGATATTTTTGATTAAGATCAAACGTTTCTGTAAATTAAATAAACTGTCCCTAAGTAATCAGAATCATTAATAACGTCAAATTGAATTTTATTACAAGTAAAACATTCGTTTCGCTTTCAAAACATCATCACTTCAGTATTTTGTGCATTAACTTCTAAATCCAACTTTTTACAGTATGAATTTAACAAATTTAAGCCGTCCTGTAAGTTTTCTGGTTAATCATATATCATCAGCATTTTAAAATTTAAAAAAACCCACAATAAAGCCTTTTAACATGCAACTGTTATTGTACAATAGTGTATAACGCAAACTAAGCATCAGTAGTTGATTTTCTTTTCCTCACCCCAAACTGAGAATCCGAAACTATGCTATTCTTTTCACAGTGTTATACTATCTATTTGTTTAAAATAGAGGTGAACATTTTTAATAAACAACTAACACGTGTGAGTCCTCTATAATTATTTACATTACACCTATCCCCTTTCTTACGTAATGGTATTACAACTGATCCGTCATTTTATCAGGGAAAATGCCACTATCTACAACAGCATCAAAAATATCACACAGATGAGAGCCAAATGTCAATGCTTTCTATGATTTTTTTTATTAATCAACCAAGCAAAACTTATTTCTTTTCGACTTTATTTATAAGGACATTAGCAGTAATATTTCCATTTAATTTGCAAATCCATTATCATCATCATCATAATCAGCACCATCTTCAATATCGTCAACATAGCCATCATCATCGTCATCAACACCATCGTCATCATTATCATCATCATCATCAACACCATCATCATCATCATCATCATAATCAACACCGTCATCAATATCGTCACAATCACCACTATCATCACCATCAACATCAGCATCATTACCACCATCACCATCACCACCACCATCATCAACATCACCATCATATTCAACATCATTTTCATCATTAGCATACTCACCATAATCATCATCATCACCATCATCATCATCATCATCATCATCATCATCATCATCATCATCAAAGTCACCATCATCATCAGTAACTAAATCATTATCATATAACCTAAAAAACATCATCATCATAACTTTATCATCGCATTCATCATTGTCATTAGTACAAGTAGCAGAAGTAGTAGTAGTTGTAATAGTAGTAGTAGTAGTAGTAGTAGTAGTAGTAGTAGTTGTAGTAGTAGTAGTAGTAGTAGTAGTAGTAGTAGAATTAGTAGTAGTAGTAGTAGTAGTAGTAGTAGTAGTAGTAGTAGTAGTTGTAGTAGTAGTAGTAGTAGTAGTAGTAGTAGAAGTAGTAGTAGTAGTAGTAGTAGTAGTAGTAGTAGTAGTAGAAAAAGAAGTAATAGAAGTACAGTAGTAGCAGAAATAGAAGAAGCAGCAAAAGTTGTAGTAGAAATTATGGTAGTAGTAGTAGTTTCAGTAGTAGCAGCAATAGTAGTAGTAGAAGTAGAAGATATAGCATATGTAGTAGTAGTAGTAGTATTGGTTGTAGTATTAGTAGTAGTAGTAAAAGTAGTAGTAGTAGTAGAAGTAGTAATAGTAGCGGAAGTAGTTAAAATGAGAGGAAAATAACGAGAAAATATCCAGTAACTGAGAGTTAACAGGAAACGACTGCACACTTTTATCACACCTAGCATTCAAACATAATTTCCCGTATGTATACTTAAATGATTCATCCGGTGACTGCATGTCTTTTTGTTTAAATGTTAACATGTGCACAAACCTCGAAATACATACACTGTATTTAACTGGTTTATCAGTCTGAATGAGATAGCGTAGACATAACGACATTCTGATTGTTATTACACACATGACACTTAAAATGTTTTCATCTCCATTATGTGTCTGCAATTTACGATTTAAATACTGAGAATGTTTGATTATGACCGTTTAAAATCGAAGATAAATTATTTTAATACATCCGGAAAATAAAATGGTATATTTTCTGTTATATGACGTTTCCATTATGTGATTCAATAACCATTTTTATTACAAACATAAGATACAAATACATTATCAGCATGTGACAACTTATACAGTCGGCGTAAACTGTTTATGATATACAAATTTTATACACACGAAATTCTAGTGTTTTATCTCCTGTATGTATCCGCATATGACGTATAGTATTTAGTATGGCGAAAAAGGAAACTCCTTAGTACACACCTATAATTGAAATGGATTACAATCAGTATGACTCTGCATGCGATCACGCAGAAACGAAGAACATAAACTCTTAGTGCACATGTGGCGCTCAACTTTGATATGAATAGTTTCTAATCATCTTATTACATATAACATATATAGTTTACCTCTAGTATGTATCCGCAGATCACGTACACTTTTTAACGGGAAACAGGAAACTCTTTATTACAAACCAAAAATTGAAATGTTCGGACATGACGACTCTGTATTATTCTTATCAATCATCTAACACTCAAATGGTTTTATCACCCGTATGTTTCCACACGTGATTGTTTAGATTGTATGACTGAAAAATTCTTATAACACACCTTAGACCAAAATGGTTTATCAACAGTATTTATCCGCAAGTGATTGTTAAGATTTTACGACTGGAAAATTGTAGATGCATTGTTTTATATTAGACAATACACTAATACCAGGAAAATGTCACGTGTGAATGCTTTGTTTTATAGTAGATCTTACATTAATATTCGTAATATGCCAGGTGTGAATGCATTGTTTTATAGTACACAATACACTAATACCCATCACATGTCAAGTGTTAATGTATTGTTTTATAGTAGACAATACACTAATACCCGTGACATGTCAAGAGTGAATGCATTGTTTTATAGTAGACAATACACTAATACTTGTGACATGTCAGGTGTGAATGCAATGATTAAAAGTAGACAATGAACTAATAACAGGGACATGTCAGGTGTGAATGTATTGTTTTATAGTAGACAATACATTAATACCCCGGACATGTCAGGTGTGAATGCATTGTTTTATAGTAGACACTACACTAATACCCGTAACATGTAAGGTGTGAATGCGTTGTTTTATAGTAGACAATACACTAATACCCGTCACATGTCATGAGTAAATGCATTGTTTTATATTAGACAATGCACTAAAACCCGGGACATATCAGGAGTGAAAGCATGGTTTTGTAGCAGACAATATATTTATACCTTTGACATGTCAGGTGTTGATGCATAGTTTTATAGTTGACAATACACTAATACCGGTGACATTTAAGGTGTGGATGCCTTGTTATATAGTAAACAATGCAATAAAAAACGTGACATGTCAGGTGTGATTGCATTGTTTTATAGTTGACAATACACTAATACCCGTGACATATCAGGTGGGAATGCATTGTTTTATAGTAGAAAATACACTAACACCCGTGACATGTCAGGTGTTAATGTATTGTTTTATAGTAGAAAATAGACTAATACCCGTGACATGGCAGGTGTGAATGCATTGTTTTAATGGTAGACAATACACTAATATCCGTGACATGTCAGGTGTGAATGCATTATTTTATATTAGACAATACACTAATTTCCGTTACATGTGAGTTGTGAATGCATGGTTTTATAGTAGACAATTCACTTTTACCATGGACATGTCATGTGTAAATTTATGGTTATATAGTAGACAATGCACTAATACTGGTGACATGTCAGGTGTGAATGCATTGTTTTATAGAAGACAATACACAGATACGGGTGACATGTCAGGTGTGAATGCATGGTTTTCTAGTAGACAATAAACCAATACGGGGACATGTCAGGTGTGAATGCATTCTTTTATAGAAGACAATACACAAATCCAGGTTGACATGTCAGGTGTGAATTCATGTTTTTATAGTAGACAATACAATGATACCCGTGACATGTAAGGTGTGAATGCATTGTTTTATAGCAGACAATACACTAATACACGTGACATGTCAGGATAGAATGCATTGTTTTATATTAGACAATGCACTAAAACCCGGGACATATAAGGTGTGAAAGCATTGTTTTGTAGTAGACAATACACTTATTCCCTTGACATGTCAGATGTTTATGCATTGTTTTATAATAAACAATAAAATAATACCCGTGACATGTCAGGTGTGAATGCATTGTTTTATAGTAGACAATACAATAATACCCGTGACATATCAGGTGTGAATGCATAGTTTTATAGTTGACAAAACACTAATACTCGTGACATGTCAGGTGTGAATGCGTTGTTATATAGGTGACAAACACTAATACCCGTGAGATGTCAGGTGTGAATGCATAGTTTTATAGTTGACAATACACTTATACCCGTACATGTCAGGTGTGAATGCATTGTTTTGTATTAGACAACACACTAACGCCCGTGACATGTCAGATGTTAATGTATTGTTTTATAGTAGACTATAAACTAATACCCAAGACATGTTAGGTGTGGATGCCATGTTTTATAGTAAACAATACAATAATACCCGTGACATTTCATGTTTTAATGCAGAGTTTTATAGTTGACAATACACTAATACCCGTGACATGTCAGGTGTGAATGCATTATTTTATAGTAGACAATACACTAACACCCGTGACATGTCAGGTGTTAATGTATTGTTTTAAAGTAGACTATATGCTAATACCCGTGACATGTTAGATATGGATACCTTGTTTTATAGTAAACAATAAAATAATACCCGTGACATGTCAGGTGTGAATGCATTGTTTTATAGTAGGCAATACACCAACACCCGTGACATGTCAGGTGTTAATGTATTGTTTTAGAGTAGACTATAGACTAATACCTGTGACATGTCATGTGTAAATGAATTGTTTTATGGTAGACAATACACTAATATCCGTGACATGTCAGGTGTGAATGCATTGTTTTATATTAGACAATACACTAATTCCCGTTACATGTGAGGTGTGAATGCATGGTTTTATAGTAGACAATACACTTTTACCCTTGACATGTCAGGTGTGAATTTTAGTTTTATAGCAGACACTAAACTAATACGGGTGACATGTCAGGTGTGAATGCATTGTTTTATAGAAGACAATACACAAATTCAGGTGACATGTCAGGTGTTAATGCATTGTTTTATAGTAGACAATACACTTACACCTGTGACATGTCAGCTGTTAATGTATTGTTTTATGGTAGACAATAGACTAATATCCGTGACATGTCTGGTGTGAATGCTTTATTTTATGGTAGACAATACACTTATATCCGTAACATGTCAGGTGTGAATGCATTTTTTTATAGTAGAATATAGACGATACACTTATACCCGTGACATGTCAGGTGTGAATGCATTGTTTTATATTAAACAATACACTTATTCCCGTTACATGTGAGGTGTAATTGCATGGTTTTATAGTAGATAATACACTTTTACCCTTGACATGTCAGGTGTGAATTCATGGTTTTATAGTAGACACTACACTAATATCCGTAACATGTCAGATGTGAATGCATTGTTTTTTGTGTAAACTATACTCTAATACCCGTGATATGTCAGGTGTGAATGCATTGTTTTATAGTAGAGAATACACTAATATCCATCACATGTCAGGTGTGAATACAACGTTTTATAGTAGACAATACACTAATATTTGTGACATGTCAGGTGTGAATGCAATGATTTAAAGTAGACAATGCACTAATAACAGGGACATGTCAGGTGTAGATGCATCGGTTTATAGTAGACAATACACTGATACCAGTGACATGTAAGCTGTGGATGCATTGTTTTACAGTAGACAATATACTAATAACTGTGACATGTCAGGTGTGAATACATTGTTTTATAGTAGACAACACACTAATACTCGTGACATGTCAGGTGTGAATGCAATAATTTAAAGTAGACAATGCACTAATAACAGGGACATGTCAGGTGTTAATGTATTGTTTATAAGTAGATAATACACTAATACCCGTGATATGCAGATGTGAATGTATTGTTTTATAGTAGACAATACACTAATACCAGTGACATGCCAGGTGTAAATGTATTGTTTTATAGTAGACAATACACTAATACCCTTGATGTGCCAGGTGTGAATGTATTGTTTTACAGTAGAGAATACACTAATAACAGGGACATGTAAACTGTAGTTGCATTGTTTAACAGTAGACAATACACTTATAACCGTGACATGTCAGGTGTGAATACATTGTTTTATAGAAGACAATACACTTATACTCTTGACATATCAGGTGTGAATGTATTGTTTTATAGTAGACAATACAATAATACCCGTCACATGTAAGCTGTTGATGCATTGATTTACATTTGGCAATACACTAATACCCGTGACATGTAAGCTGTGAATGCAATGATTTATAGTAGACAATGCACTTAATACTGTGACATGTCAGGTGTGAATGTATTGTTTATTAGTAAATAATACACTAATACCCGTGATATGCCAGGTGTGAATATATTGTTTTAGAGTAGACAATACACTAAAACCCGTGACATGTCAGGTGTGAATATATTGTTTTATAGTAGACAATACACTAAAACCCGTGACATGTCAGGTATGTATGCATTGTTTTACAGTAGACAATACACTAATAACCGTGACATGTCAAGTGTGAATACATTGTTTTACAGTAGATAATATACTAATACCCGTGACATTTCAGGGGTGAATGCATTGTTTTATTGTAGACAATGCACTAATACACGGGACATATCAGGAGTGTATGCATTGTTTTATAGTGGACAATACACTGATACCAGGGACATATCAGGTGTGTATGCATTGTTTTAGAGTAGACAAAAACTAATACCCATCTGATGTTAGGTGTGAATGCATTGTTTTATAGAAGACAATAGACTAAAACCTTGACATGTCATTTGTTTATGCATTGTTTTATAGTCGACAAAACACTAAAACACGTGACATGTCAGGTGTGAATGCGTTCTTCTATAGTAGACAATACACTTATAACCGTGACATATCAGGTATGAATACAATGTTTTATAGAAGACAATACACTAATAAACGTGACATATCAAGTGTGAATGTATTTTTTTAAAGTAGACAATACATTAAAACCCGTGACATGTCAGGTGTGAATATATTGTTTTATAGTAGACAATACACAAATACCCGTGACATGTCAGGTGTGAATGCATTGTTTTAAAGTAGACAATACATTAATAACCGTGACATGTCAGGTGTGAATACATTGTTTTATAACAGACAATAAATTAAAACCCGTGACATGTCAGGTGTGAATACATTGTTTTATAGTAGACAATACACTAATACCCCAGACATGTCAGGTGTGAATACATTGTTTTAAAGTTAACAATACACTAATACCCGTGACATGTCGAGTATGAATGCATTGTTTTATAGTAGACAATACATTAATACCCCGGACATTTCAGGTGTTAATGCATTGTTTTATAGTAGACAATACATTAATACCCCAGATATGTCAGATGTGAATGCATTGTTTTATAGTAGACACTACACTAATACCCGTAACATGAAAGGTGTGAATGCGTTGTTTTATAGTAGACAATACACTAATACCCGTCACATGTCAGGAATAAATGCATTGCTTTATATTAAACAACGCACTAAAACCCGGGAAATATCAGATGTGAAAGCATTGTTTTGCAGTAGACAATACACTTATACCTTTGACATGTCAGGTGTGAATGCATAGTTTTATAGTAGACAATACACTAATACCCGTGACATGTAAGGTGTGGATGCCTTGTTTTATAGTGAACAATACAATAATATCCGTGACATGTCAGGTGTGAATGCATTGTTATATAGTTGACAATACACTAATATCCGTGACATGTCAGGTGTGAATGCATTGTTTTATAGTAGACAATACACTGTCACCCGTGACATGTAAGGTGTTAATGTATTGTTTTATAGTAGAACATAGACTAATATATGTGACATTGAAGGTGTTAATGCATTGTTTTTATGGTAGACAATACACTAATATCCGTGACATGTCAGGTGTGAATGCATTCTTTTATAGTAGAAGATAGACGATGCACTTATATACGTGACATGTATGGTGTGAATGCATTGTTTTATATTAGACAATACAATAATTCCCGTTACATGTGAGGTGTGGATGCATGGTTTTATAGTAGACAATACACTTTTACCCTTGACATGTCAGGTGTGAACTCATGATTTTATAGCAAACAATGCTCTAATACCGGTGACATGTCAGGTGTGAATGCATTGTTTTATAGAAGACAATACACAAATACGGGTGACATGTCACGTGTGAATGCATTGTTTTATAGTAGAAAATACAGAAATACGGGGGACATGTCAGGTGTGAATGCATTGTTTTATAGAAGACAATACGCAAATACAGTTAGACATGTCAGGTGTGAATGCATAGTTTTATAGTAGACAATACACTAATACCCGTGACATGTCAGGGTTTTAAAGTAGGCAATACACTAATACCCGTGACATGTCAGGAGTGAAAGCATTCTTTTATATTATACTAAGCACTAAAACCCGGGATATATCAGGTGTGAATACATTGTTTTATATTAGACAATACACTTATTCGCGTTACATGTTAGGTGTGAATGCATGGTTTTATAGTAGACAATACACTTTTACCCTTGACATGTTAGGTGTGAATTCATAGTTTTATAGTAGGCAATGCACTAATACAGGTGAAATGTCAGGTGTGAATGCATTGTTTTACAGAAGACAATACACAAATTGGGGTGACATGTCAGGTTTGAATGCATTGTTTTATAGTAGACAATACACTAAAACCCGTGATATGTCAGGTGTAAATGCCTTGTTTTAAAGTAGACAATACACTTAAAACCGTGACATGTCAGGTGTGAATAAATTGTTTTATAGTAGACAATACATTGAAACCCGTGACATGTCAGGTGTGAATACATTGTTTTATAGTAGAAAATACACTAATACCCGTGACATGTCAGGTGTGAATGCATTGTTTTAAAGTAGACAATACACTAATAACCGTGGCATGTCGAGTGTGAATGCTTTGTTTTATAGTAGACAATACATTAATACCCCGGACATATCAGGTGTGAAAGACTTGTTTTGTAGTAGACAATACACTAATACCCGTGACATGTCAGGAGTGAATGCATTGATTTATATTAAACAATGCACTAAAACCCGGGACATATCAGGTGTGAAGCATTATTTTATATTAGACAATACACTAATTCCCGTTACATGTGAGGTGTGAATGCATGGTTTTATAGGAGACAATACACTTTTACCCTTGACATGTCAGGTGTGAATTCATGGTTTTATAGTAGACAATGCACTAATACGGGTGACATGTCAGGTGTGAATGCATTGTTTTATAGTAGACAATACACTGAATCCCGTGATATGTCAGGTGTGAATGCATTGTTTTAAAGTAGACAATACACTAATAACCCTGACATGTCAGGTGTGAATACATTGTTTTATAGTAGACAATTCATTGAAACCCGTGACATGTCAGGTGTGAATACATTGTTTTATAGTAGACAATAGACTAATACCCGTGACATGTTAGGTGTGATTGCATTGTTTTAAAGTAGACAATACACTAATAACCGTGACATTTCTAGTGTGAATGCATTGTTTTATAGTAGACAATACATCAATACCCCGGACATGTCAGGTGTTAATGCGTTGTTTTATAGTAGACAATACACTAATACTCGTCACATGTCAGGAGTAAATGCATTGTTTTATATTAAATAATGCTCTAAAACCCGGGACATATCAGGTGTGAAAGTTTTGTTTTGTAGTAGACAATACACTTATACCTTTGACATGTCAGGTGTGAATGCATCGTTTTATAGTAGACAAAACACTAATACCCGTGACATGTAAGGTGTGGATGCCTTGTTTTAAAGTATACAATATAATAATACCCGTGACATGTCAGGTGTGAATGCATTGTTATATAGTAGACAATACACTAACACCCGTGACATGTCAGGTGTTAATGTATTGTTTTATAGTAGAAAATAGACTAATACCCGTGACACGGCAGGTGTGAATGCATTTTTTTATGGTAGACAATACACTAATATCGGTGACATGTCAGGTGTGAATGCATTTTTTTATAGTGGGATATAGACGATACACTTATATCCGTGACATGTCAGGTGTGAATGCATTGTTTTATATTAGACAATACACTAATTCCCGTGACATGTGAGGTGTGAATGCATGGTTTTATAGTAGACAAAACACTTTTACCATTGACATGTCAGGTGTAAATTCATGGTTTTATAGCAGACAATGCACTAATACGGGTGACATGTCAGGTGCGAATGCATTGTTCTATTGAAGACAATACACAAATATGGGTGACATGTCAGGTTGGAATGCATTGTTTTATAGTAGACAATACACAAATACGGGGGACATGTCAGGTGTGAATGCATTGTTTTATAGAAGACAACACAAAAATACGGGTTGACATGTCAAGTGTGAATTCATGGTTTATAGTAGACAATACACTAATACCCGTGACATGTCAGGTGTGAATGCATTGTTTTATATTAGACAATGCACTAAAACCCGGGACATATCAGGGGTGAAAGAATTGTTTTGTAGTAGACAAAACACTAATACCCGTGACAAGTCAGGTGTGAATGCATAGTTTTATAGTAGACAATACACTAATACCCGTGACATGTAAGGTGTGGATGCCTTGTTTCATAGTAAACAATACAATAATATCCGTGTCATGTCAGGTGCGAATGCATTGTTTTATAGTTGACAATACACTTATAAAGGTGACATGTCAGGTGTGAATGCATTGTTATATAGTAAACAATACACTAACACCCGTGACATGTCAGGTGTTAATGTATTGTTTTATAGTAGAAAATAGACTAATACCCGTGACATGGCAGATGTGAATGCATTTTTTTTTATGGTAGACAATACACTTATATCCGTGACATGTCAGTTGTGAATGCATTTTTTTATAGTAGGAGATAGACGATACACTGATACACGTGACATGTCAGGTGTGAATGTATTGTTTTATATTAGACAATACACTAATTCCCGTGACATGTGAGGTGTGAATGCATGGTTTTATAGTTGACAATACACTTTTACCATTGACATGTCAGGTGTAAATTCATGGTTTTATAGCAGACAATGCACTAATACGGGTGACATGTCAGATGCAAATGCATTGTTTTATAGAAGACAATACACAAATATGGGTGACATGTCAGGTGTGAATGCATTGTTTTATAGTACACAATACATTAATACGGGGGACATGTTAGGTGTGAATGCATTGTTTTATAGAAAACAATACACAAATACGGGTTGACATGTCAAGTGTGAATTCATGGTTTATAGTAGACAATACACTAATACCCGTGACATGTCAGGTCTGAATGCGTTGTTTTATATTAGACAATGCACTAAAACCCGGGACATATCAGGTGTGAAAGAATTGTTTTGTAGTAGACAAAACACTAATACCCGTGACAAGTCAGGTGTGAATGCATAGTTTTATAGTAGACAATTCACTAATACCCGTTACATGTCAGAAGTGAATGCATTGTTTTTTAGTAGACATGTCAGGTGTGAATGTATTGTTTAATAGCAGTAAATTATTTTAGCTATCTCGGAACAGTTTTTAACTATACTTGAAATCTCTCACTCAACCAAGAAACGCTGATGGGAAAATGTCCTAAAGCTTTAAATCATCTGTTATATAATACAAAGAGATAAAAGTGTTTTGTCAACTGTTTGATGCTTTTGTAGGATAAATCTTTAACTACTCCAGTGAAATATGGGGTTTGGATGCCTTGTTTTATAGTAAACAATACAATAATACCCGTGTTATGTCAGGTGTGAATGCATTGTTTTATAGTTGACAATACACTAATACCCGTGACATGTCAGGTGTGAATGCATTGTTTTATAGTAGACAATACACTAACACCCATGACATGTCAGGTGTTAAAGTACTGTTTTATACTAGACTATAGACTAATACCCGTGACATGTCAGGTGTGAATGCATTGTTTTATGGTAGACAATACACTAATATCGGTGACATATCAGGTGTGAATGCATTTTTTATATTAGAAGATAGACGATACACTTATACCGTGACATGTCAGGTGTGAATGCATTGTTTTATATTAGACAAAACACTTATTCCCGTTACATTAGAGGTGTGAATGCATAGTTTTATCGTAGACAATACACTTTTACACTTGACATGTCAGGTGTGAATTCATGGTTTTATAGTAGACAATGCACTAATACGGGTGACATGTCAGGTTTGAATGCATTGTTTTATAGAAGACAATACACAAATTCTGGTGACATGTCAGGTGTGAATGCATTGTTTTATAGCAGACAATACACTAACACCCGTGACATGTCAGGTGTTAAAGTATTGTTTTATAGAAGACAATAGACTAATGACCGTGACATGTCAGGTGTGAATGCATTGTTTTATGGTAGACAATACACTGATATCCGTGACATGTCAGGTGTGAATGCATTTTTTTATAGTAGTAGATAGACGATACACTTATACCCGTGACATGTCAGGTGTGAATGCATTGTTTTATATTAGACAATACACTAATTCCCGTTATATGTGAGGTGTGAATGCATGGTTTTATATTAGAAAATAAACTTTTACCCTTGACATGTCAGTTGTGAATTCATGGTTTTATAGTAGACAATACACTAATACCCGTTACATGTCAGATGTGAATGCATTGTTTTTTAGTAGACATGTCAGGTGTGAATGTATTGTTTTATAGCAGTAAATTATTTCAACTATCTCGGAACAGTTTTTAACTATACTTTCAATCTCTCATTCAACCAAGAAACGCTGATGGGAAAATGTCCTAAAGCTTTAAATCATCTGTTATATAATACAAAGAGATAAAAGTGTTTTGTCAACTGTTTGATGCTTTTGTAGGATAAATCTTTAACTACTCCAGTGAAATATGGGGTTTCAGTAAATCGAAGGCTATTGACGGAATTCATTTTATATTTTACAAAGCATTATTAAATCTTCTATATGTAATGTTGGTATTTACGCGGAGCTTGGAAGATATATTTTATTTGTTACACGATATACACTGATCATGAAATATCGGAGTGAAAACATGTTGTAATAATATATTAATTGTTCACTTATATAATTCCTTGTTAGAGGATTGCAACAAGGGTATTCAAAATTGGACTTACTGTGTCAAATCGCTCTTAGATAACTACATATTTTCTTATGTCTTATCCAGCAGTGGTTGTATAAAAACGTTTTCATTTAATGTTTAAGCAAAGAGTTATTGATGTTTTTAAGCAAAGCTGCTATTATGACACCAATCAGCGGTAAACTTGTTTTATACAAGCATTTCAAACTATCGTTTGAATGCGAAATGTACCCAAATGTTTTACCGTCTAAACTAGGAATACCTTTAACGAGGTTAAGATTGTCCCCACATCAGCTATGCTTCGAAACGGGACCCTACGAGCCAAATAGGATCAACAGAGAGATGAGATATTGTAAATTATGTAATTGTTCTGATATTGAAGACGATTTTGAAATAGTATGTCCTGTAAGTAGTAGTAGTTGTAGTAGAAGTAGTAGTAGAAGAAGTAGTAGTAGAAGTAGTAGTAGTAGTAGAAGTAGTAGTAGAACTAGAAATAGAAGTAGTATAATTAGTAATATAGTATTAAACATCATTATTAGTGAACAAAGTAGTTTTAACTCTCAAATATTATTTGAATATAAGTGATATTTATTTGAGTTTAACTGGGAAAATACTACAGTTAATATCCAGTATGAAAGAGTCATGCGATTCATTCGACATGTGACGAAAAGAGCCTTGTACATATAGAAATCCATAACATCGGTGTATTTTGTAACGCCGTTATACTTTTCTGTTGGCTGAGAACTTCATTGTACATTTCATAAATGAAAAGTTTTCCTTATTGTTTATTAAGTTATATAAATAAACGTTCAGAAAACGTAGTTAATAAACTGTCAGGCAGACGCTCATTGAATTTGATTAAGGATGATGGTTGAATAGAATCGCATGATCTCGAACACCATTAAGTGGTCGAACAACACTAAGTATGCCCAATTGAATTCATGTGACTAGGCCATGTGACTTATGCTATATAAGAAGCCGAACGCCAGTATTTTTGGCCAGTCTGGTGTTACAATTCGACGGGGAAGGAGCTGTAAGAAGATGTTGCTTAATTATTTGTTAAATAATTAGTATGGGGACTGGGACTTTGGACGGAGTTTCACAAGTGAATGAGTGATTCTCAGAAGTGCAGTTTTGAACTCAGAGTTGCAGAACCCTCTGAAACTTGTGAACAGTGCTCCGGATCGTAGTCTGTTGGGTGCCATTGTTTGTCTCAGACAGGTGTTGGGACAGGTTTGAAACATTGCTGCAGGACTTGTTTTATTTATTTAAAACAGAGTCCTGGGCAAGTGTTTGGGGTGCAGTAGAACTAGTTTTATTTAAAACACAGTTTTGGGCATAGTGTTTAGTGTTGTGCGAAATGTTAGACTAATTTTGAAAAGTTAGTTCGAAACCTTTATAATTTTGTTTTATATGTACAAGTTAACTGAACGTGATTAATCTTTTTAAACTCGAATCATTTGTTCAATCATTTGTCATTCAATCATAAAGCAAAGTAGTTTGAAAAAATAATCACTATTTATCTTCAATCAAACGGCAAGAAGCTCATGGAAAATCTTTATATATTACGTTTATAGTAATTGTGTGCACAATCCACTCGGTGCACGTTACAGACGGATGTCATTGTTTTTTATATACACAACACATAAAATGGCGGCCTGGGGTATGTACCAGCATCTGATTGTTTAAATGTAACATAATGTGTATTCATCTTGATAAATACACGACAAAGTTTCATATGGTTTATTTCCAGTACGTATTAGCGTGTAGTTATGTAGATTTAAGGTATCAGCGGTCATCCATCCAAGTAACCCCGTAGTTCGTTGCTTAACTACAACTATACTTCACCCATGTAGCTATAAAATGTAACTCCATCAAAACTGGTGGACTTATTCGGGTCATTGAAAGACATACTTAGCGTATCAAAGACACAAACTGTATGTATATACATGATTAATCGTGGATTAACAGAACGCTATGTTAGCATTTATGTTTGAAACAGCCTATATATCCAAGTAAGAAGTATTTATACCCAAAACCTCTGGCAGTGTTAACTGTCGTTCAAAGCTCTTATCATAAAAATAATGTACCACTTATCAGAGTAATCGATAATTTAAAGAAATCATTGATACGCTGTTGACCAATATAAAGTGAATGTCGATATGTTATATAGATTTAAGATTCGAGATTTCTTTATTTGCAACTTAAACATATAATATTTCTCATTACATACCTATATTTTACATACATTCAATATATTTATTTTTCACGTGACACATTTTATAAAACAATTCGTAAATATTATTAAATATTTGTAACATATAAAGTAGCATCTGTACATCTGTAATTTCATAAAGAGGTTGACATATTTTTAAATGAATTTCGTAATCAATTTACATTTTAATATATATCTATAATTCCATAAATCATCTATGTTGGATATTATATATGTTAACTCATATTTACACACACAAGGCTTTCAAAACAATGCTTTGTTGAAAAATTTCTAAAAACCTAAATACTTGACATACGTCAATTAAATGCTGTGTATATGTATTTTCCCAATTTTAAAAGTTCTGTAATTTGTTAAGATTTCATCAATTCATTAAATTTATAAACGCTTGGCCTATTGTAATAATAAGGTTTTATATTCAATTTGCGAGTATCATTGTACAACGAAAAGGTAAGGATGAAATGATACTCGTCTTCCAAATCTTGTGTATTACATAAAGTGCAATATCTTCGGTTGTGGTCAATTCTGTTCTGTTCATAACGACCGATTTCAATTCTAAGCCTATGCGCTGAAAGTCTTAGTCTAGACATAGCAATTCTAAACTTGCTTGGCAAATTCAAAATGAAGTTTGAAGTTACTGTATGTACATAAAGATCTGGAATTAGATATGCTAGTGTGCCATGTTTGCAAAAATACATAAAAAACTCACTGTCTAAACACCATATGAAAATCATTAGTATTTGCAGGGTTTCTCCAGACATAAGAAAAGTGTTTTTATGTTCGTAGCTCATTTTTTACATCTTTTTGACACTCGCTAAGTAGAGATTCGTAAAGATATTTTACAATATAACCCGACTATTTTACACCAATATTTTACCAAATGCATATTTATGCATCTATTTATAAACAGTGAATGTCTACCAAGTTCGCCATATATTCCCATATTGCAAGTCGATCTTTTCACATATAGCAGTTGTTTGCAACATTTAAAATGCACCCTTTCAATTTCTTTTGATTAAGAGTACCCCAAATTTTCAAATGCACAATGTAGTGTTGAACCTACAAAAGCATCAAATAGCTGACAAATAGTTTGTGTTTTAAGAATATATTTACGAATCTTTGCTAATAATATGTTTAAAGCCCTTAGACCCTTACCTGCTAAAGCTTCCTAGTTAAGGGACAAATTATCGGTGTAATTAAATACTGTTTCGAGATAATTAAAGTCATTTACTATTTCTAAAGCATTACCATCATATGTCCAGTTTTCGTCGTTATTAATAGGTCCCATTTTCCTAAACTCAATAACTTTCGTTTGATCAGTGTTTACTTGTAAACCCCACTTATTACAATATTTCTTTTAAAGATCAAAGCGATTTTGCAATTCTTGCGGATGTTTTCCTAACAAAGTGTTCTATTAGAGACACATATAGTTTGACTAAATAACGGGTAAGTCACACTGTTAATCGTTTCAGTAAAATCATTTATAGATGCATTAACATTTTCTCTCTGATCAAAGTCAACATTACTAGTAATTGTATTCAAAAAAGGAAGCTTTGCGATAAGACCGCGTCTAAAATCATCGCGTAGATTATCTCACCATTTGACATGAGAAAACATGTTATACTGATCATCGGTATCAAAATGTCTGTAACATAAAATATTAAATGAAAATGGTGTGTGATCCGACCATTCACAAAACGGCTCAACTTGAAAAATTTTTGACACAATTAAAATCACGCTCTCTCGTACAAATAATCAATGACGCTAGAACCGTTACTATTTGCATAAGAAAATATACCTCTTGTGTAATCTTACCAAGACGGCCGTCAGCGATACGCGAACAATTAGATTTACACAAATCAAGCATCTTTGTACCACGACTGTTATATATACAATTATAAGCAGGCGAGTTCTCAGCCAACATATAAATCCCTGCAAGAAAAATATCGTCATGCATATTAGATAATAATCTATCCAATTTTAACCATATGATAGTGTCAAAATGATTATGAATAATTTTAATACCAGGAT
This sequence comes from Panopea generosa, assembly GCA_029582155.1. Lineage (NCBI taxonomy): Eukaryota > Metazoa > Mollusca > Bivalvia > Adapedonta > Hiatellidae > Panopea > Panopea generosa. The sequence continues at coordinate 49,997,442 of CM055904.1, read as the reverse complement.
CAATACAGTCCTTTAAATATATATATATATATATATATATATATAACAATACTGCATCTTTTCGCTTTTCTATAGAAATAAGCATTCAGATTTGCTATTTGCCCAAGATTCATATAAAAATATAATATCATATTTATATTATTTGTTTATAAATCCTCATTGTCGGATTTTGACCTAGTCAAACCATCAATGTTCCACGATAGCCCACAAAAGTCCAGCCTCGGCGCACCGCTACTCACTGTCTCGTACTGCTTGGCCGTTAAAGGGATTATATTGGCAAGTAACACAAACACGCTGTTAATCCAGACTTTTCATGTATGCAGCAAGCACAAAATATTTTTTATGTATTGACGTATAACCTTTATTTACTTGAAAGTTATCAAATAATCAGTAATTGAAAATTGGCCAAATCTTTAATACGTCCCGCAATAAAGTTTTGCAAAATGTTTACATTGAACTCTGTAAACTTCCCGAACAAAACCTCGAAAACGAGACCGGGAACGAGTATTCACGATGTTGTCCGATGATTAATCGGAAACTCGAAAGCGGTTTGTTGAAAATGGTGAATGTAAACAAAAACATAAACGTGGCTTCAGAAACCCGATGTTTTTTAATAAAGAGGTTATACAATTAGACACTTTAGACGCGTATATCTCTAAGTTATAAGTGTATTCTCATGCTGGGCATGTGTATTTATGACAGGGAAGTGACGGTAATATGCCAATATAATTCCTTTAATGTAGAGTGTATCGTAACTCAACCATGCCGATTTGCCATCGCGTTTTGCCGCACTGAGTTTGGGAAGATGCACCCTCTTTGTTCGGCTATTTCCGGTGGTAATTGTTCATGTACGAAATAATTAGTACCGGCCAGCTCCTTGCTCTGTCGACGCACCATCTCTCAATTCTTAAACAAAGAGAATTTGGCTACAATTTTACGAGTAAAATTGTCCTGCCTATTTTTATGTCCCATTCGATGTACGCGCTCGAATTAAACCCGATTAATGATTTCTTGTGCAACTTTAAGTTTGTCAACCTGAATTCTCTAATTTGACATCGGTCTGCACGGGCGTTTCGTGTTGATCCTCCATTATATTGGCAAATATGAGGTTATTGCGCATGAATTGCAACTGCACATACAGTAGCTCGTCCTGAATATTGGTATTCTCCTTTTGAAATTGTGACAACTTGTCATGTGCCAACCCAATTAAAAACTCAAGATTGTCAATTTGTCAGAAACTTTCAACATTTTATCGTCCGTTAACTTTATGTTCTCATTCACAAATAGCCATATTTTCTTCACTGCGATATGTTAAATTGGGGAGCTAAATTTTCAATGATTCGTGGTTGTTTGACTAAAATGCGAGAACTTAAGAATATATTACTTATTATGACAACAATATTTTAACTAAACCATTATTATAAATTGTTTTGAATAAATATTATATAAGGTCACAAGCAGAATTTTATATTTTATTTGATATCACGTTCACTTTTTAAAACGTCATTTATGCAAATACATCCATGTATATTCAACTATAAACTAAAATACCAGTATGGTTTATCTTGAAGTATTTCTTTTAATTGCAATACTTTATTTAATAATTCATAAGTGCATTTTGCATTGACTGCGAAAAAAAACTTTATTTGAGCAGCTCGCGAGACCATTTCCATGGTAAATCAATACTGAATGTTGCTTTTGAGAAATCAACAAGTATATCGTTGGATTAAACACGCGTACTCTGACGTGAGCATTTGATTAAATTTTGCATGACAAACCTTACAATTAAATGATTTATCACCAGTATGCATACAAAAATGTGCCTCTTTTTAGCTGACGAACGTGAAAACTTCTTGTTACAAACCTGGTACTTAAATGGTTTATCACCAGTATGTGTCCGCATGTGATTATTTAAAGTTGATGATTCTGTAAACGTATAAGAATATCCAGATAGCCCAGAGCCGAGATGAAATTCGCGCACTGTGACGATGGAACTATCTGGATGACTTGACATTATAATATATAACATAAATCTTAAACGACGTCGTTGCAAAATTTAGAACGATACATCAAGATACAGTAATTATTATATATGTTTTGTATACAAGAAAACAATCATTCATTGATTTTTTAGTCCGGAAAGAAAATTCCGTCCCACGCATTAAAAAGTAGACTATTTTTGTGATAGTAGTCATTATCGAAGATCTCTAATCTGACTGAGATGAATGGGAGAAAAATAATTCTATCATGAGTTCATCCATGGGGGATAGAGCAATCTCACCCTATTTGTCAAAATTACACGAAAGGAACCCGACAGTCTCGTCCCTGCGTGTAATTTCGACCCCTCGGACGAGATATTTCTACTCCACACGGATTCTTATAATCTTTATGGAAGTCTTGTTATCCCTCTACGGACGCTATCGTGTCTCGAAAGTCCAATGTCCCTTTTGCCTTACTTATCTCATACATATATTTAACCGTTTTTACCTTATTATCTACCTTCTATTTTATTATATTTCTAGAACATGTAAATGATTCTGAATGTTGTATTAAAATGAAATGGGTCACGTCATCAACATGTATAACCGGAAATTATGTATTTTAATTGATTTTTCATAAAAGAATATACGTTCCTTTTTTTTTATAACCATCAAATACTGGTTTCAGAACTCATTTCCTAACTGCTTGTTAAACACCTGACGCCCAAAAAGTTTAAGCAAGTTTGTATCTTCACGTGTCTGTTTACACTAGAAGAGTGTGTAAACATCTTATTACAAAACTAACATTCAAATGATATATCATCAATATGTTTACGAATATGACTCATTATATACATCCACACTGTAAATATCTTATTACACAACTTACACCAAAATAATTAAATACGTACAATCTGCATATACCTATCATTATTTGACGACTTTATCAATTTCTGTACACACTAAACATTCAAATGGTCTATTACCAGTATGCATCCGCATGTGTTTGTTCAAATTTAATGACTAAGTAAACTTCTTATTACACACCTGGTACTCAAATTATATATCACCAGTATGTATCCGCATGTGTTTTTTCAATTGGATGACTGAGTAAACTTCTTATTACACACCTGACACTCAAATGGTTTATCACCAGTATGTATACGCATGTGACTATTCAGATGTGAAGAACGGGTAAACTTTTTATTACACACCTGACACGCAAATGGTTTATCACCAGTATGTATATGCACTTGGTACTCAAATTATATATCACCAGTATGTATCCGCATGTGTTTTTTCAAATTGGATGACTGAGTAAACTTCTTATTACACACCTGACACTCAAATGGTTTATCACCAGTATGTATACGCATGTGACTATTCAGATATGACGAACATGTAAAAGTTTTATTACACACCTGACACTCAAATGGTTTATCACCAGTATGTATCCGCATGTGACTGTTCAGATTTGAAGAACGGGCAAACTTCTTATAACACACTTGGCACTCAAATGGTTTATCACCAGTATGAATCCGCATGTGCCTATATAAATTTGACGAACATGTAAAAGTTTTATTACACACCTGACACTCAAATGGTTTATTACAAGTATGTATCCGCATGTGACTGTTCAGATGTGAAGAACGGGCAAACTTCTTATTACACACCTGGCACTCAAATAGTGTATCACCAGTATGTATACACATGTGATCGTTTAGATGTGAAGAACATACAAACGTCTTATTACACACCTGGCACTCAAATGGTTTATTGGAAGTATGAATCTGCATGTGCCTGTTTAGATCTGACGAACAAGTGAAAGTTTTATTACACACCTGACATACAAATAGTTTATTTCCTCTATGTATCCGCATGTGTATGTGCATATTTGAAGACTGTGTACATTTTTTATTACACACATGACACTCAAATGGTTTATCACCAGTATGTGTCCGCATGTGATTGTTCAGATATGATGTATGCGCAAATGTCTTATAACAGACCTGACACTCAAATGGTTTATCCCCAGTATGAATCCGCATGTGCCTGTTAAGATATGGTGCTTTTATAAACTTCTTATTACACACCTGACATTCAAATGGTTTATCACCAGTATGTATATACATATGATAGTTTAGACTTGACGAATGTGTAAACTTCTTATTACACACCTGACACTCAAATGGTTTATCACCAGTATGTATATACATATGATAGTTTAGACTTTGCAAATGTGTAAACTTCTTATTACACACTTGACACTTAAATGGTTTATCACCAGTATGTATACGCATGTGACTGTTAAGATGTGAAGAACGTGCAAACTCCTTATTACACATCTGGCACTCAAATGGTTTATCGCCAGTATGTATCCGCATGTGACTGTTTAGACCTGATGATTGTTTAAACGTCTTATAACACACCTGGCACTCAAATGGTTTATCACCAGTGTGTATATGCATGTGATTGTTCAGATGAGATGAATGAGCAAACTTCTTATTACACACCTGACAATCAAATGGTTTATCACCAGTATGTATACGCATGTGAATGTTTAGATTTGATGAACAAGAAAACTTCTTATTACATAACTGACACTCAACTGGTTTATCGTCAGTATGAATCTGCATGTGCCTGTTTAGATCTGACGAACCAGTAAACGTCTCATTACAAACCTGACACACAAATACTTTATCTTCTGTATGTACCCGCATGTGTTTGTGTCTATTTGAAGACTGTGTAAATTTCCTATTACACACTTGACACTCGAATGGTTTATCACCAGTATGTGTCTGCATGTGACTGTTCTGATGTGATAAATTCGCAAAGTTCTTAGTACACACTTGGCACTCAAATGTTTATCACCACTATGCATACGCATGTGACTGTTCAGATTTGATGAATGCGCAAACTTTTTATTACATACCTTGCACTCAAATGGTTTATCGCCAGTATTAATCTGCATGTGCCTGTTTAGATCTGACGAACCAGTAAACGTCTCATTACAAACCTGACATACAAATAGTTTATCTCCTGTATTTACCCGCATGTGTTTGTGCATATTTGAAGACTATGTAAATTTCTTATAACACACTTGAACCTCAAATGGTATATCACCAGTATGTATCCGCATGTGACTGTCTAGGTTTGACGACTGTGTAAAATTGTTATTGCACACCTGACACTTAAATGGTTAATCACCAGTATGTGTCCACACGTGTCTCTTTAATTTGATGACCCTGTAAACGTCTTATTGCACATCTGGCACTCAAATGGTTTATTCCTAGTATTTTTCTCATTAGAAAGATTCAATGACTTGGACTTTACACTCCAACATCAGCAAGTACAATACTGGGCTTCCGTTGAAGAACTTTTGATCATAGTCTCATATCAAACATATTAACAACCTGAAATGCAATTAAAATATCAAATTCATTGCAGCTAAAGTAATTGAAATATATACTATATGGTTTCAATGTACAGTAGAGATATGAAAATTAAAGTCCTAATTCTCGCTCTTTTTTACACTTTCCTTAATCCTTTATATACGCAATTATAACAGTTTAGTTTTTCCTGTTTTGTATGGAATGGTATCACCGCTCTATGTATGCGAGTTGTCGTTTGTTCTTTGTGCAATTGGTGTAAAGGTTTCTTTCTTCTTAGTTCTTTGTGGGAAATGAAACATTTCAACTTTGTAGCTTTGATATCTGTCAATCCTACTATATCCTATCATTGTAAAAGTTACATATATCTTGTCAAATTAAACATTACTTGTTGCGTAAAATGTATTTTTAGAAATTGATGTATGTTTCGATATGTGTTTTGGCTGCAGTCAGTCACGAGTATCTTTTTATTTCAATGTTCACCCCCTTTGTAATGAATGTAGGGAATGTATGTGTACAGGGTACCGGACTATTTCGACTATGCTGCCACTGAACGTCATCATTGCAATAAATCCCAACTTCCCATTATAACGTTCAGTGGCATTGCAAAATTACAGACAGGTCTCCTGTAAACAACCCAAGAAGTTGTGAATGGAAATATTTGCTGTCAACAGTCATCAGAATTCGTGACTTTAAATACAGCCTAGTATGAGGATTCTTTTAGGTCAGCCACCACCATTGCGTTTTTCATAGACTTAAATCATAACGTTTGTCCTAATGTTCACTATTTCTACCATTTGCGGACCAAAATGTTTCAGCTTATTTATTTTAATTCGATTGTGAATCAAGTTATTACAACTTAGGCAAATCACTCTCGAAGTCTTCCTGGTTAGAACCAGTAGTAAATATATATATAAAGTAGTAAAAAAGTTAGCCTTTTGGCAATACACGGTCAAACTCTACACTTCTTATGTTTGCGTGTACGAATATTAACGAAACCAAAGTCATATGAAAGATCTAACCAATCTGTCTGCATTTCCGTTGTTCGTCCGTCCATCTCTCTCTCTCTAAATACTAAATGAGGTTTGAGGAGGCATGTAAGAGTTAAATTTGAAAGAAATGAGTGTTACATACTAGTATACTCCCAGTTACCGCAAACGTTTTATAAGGGCATACAATGTGCACATCATATTTTATTTTATTGGTTGCATACATTTCGCTTTAGTAACGCTTTTTAATGTTATCAAATAAGTTTAAAATAATGTGTTATGTTTTGTAACTCTTCAACCACTTTTTGTTGGCTCCTTGTTTTTAAAGTCTATGCATTAGAAGTGTAGAGTAAACTCATTTAAATGAGGAGTTAAAACTAAATCCTCAAAGTTGACAGATTACCTATAACATACTGGTCGAAATATCATCAGTGCGCTTATATTTCTTTATCAAATACCAGCATCTGTTGTCTTGTACACATGTTTGCCTTAAGCAAACTGATCTATACGATACTTTAAGTATATACAAATTGGAATATGTATACCCATTATTTATGTAGGCTATAAGTTTAGCCACAAAATTTACTTCGACGATTACTCTTAAAGTTAATTTGGTCATATATTCCCAACTTCATCTAATTATTATTGTTACGCCGTTAAAATAATTTAACTGCAATTAAGCTTCATTCAATTAAGACAATCATTTAATAGCTTTTAAGAACCTTAACAAGTATACGGGTAATCTTTAAATAACGAACGTATAATGAGAATACTATTTTGTACAATCTAATAAAACAATTTACTGTTTAATGTTAGTCTCTATACTTAATGCAAACAAATAAAACTTCGAGCTATTTCCTTCTTTAACCTACGAAGTAAAATAAAAGACGATACTCGCTCGGCCGATTCCGATCGTTTGTGATAACTACAGCTAATATACCGCGTTCGTTCGCTTTCGGCGATTATCGTTTTTCTTCGTATTTGGTTTGCCCACAAAATGTAATATTTTATCTAGGTCAATAATGGTTATTTTGGCTCCACATATACTACTAGCATCATAGTTTACTACTTTGTCCGAAATACCATATGATTAGTGCATTATATTTTGTCTAAATTTCATCGAGGCCAACAGTTCAGAAATTTGTAAACTATTATGTCAAATAAAAAAAAAATATTTTAAAACTTCAGTGTTGCCTACACACGCCATAGGTTACAGGTTCGATCCCAAACTCGACGCGATATCTCTAAAAACAACACTTCGTACTGCTTCTATTAAGGAAGCGTACTCTAGAGCGGCTCATATGAGCACTTCTTCGCAATCGAACTTAATCAATTAGTTTAAAATAACTAGAGGTCGAACAAGTAAATAAGGTTATATAGCATACTGAAACTAAATATATGTCCAGTGCATACAGATGTCCACATTTTAACTTTGCTTAGACTTTGTGAGCTGCTGTCAGTTTTTAACCCACGACATTTATATATATGTATATAACAACAAGGAGTGCAAAGAAGTCAATATATGCCTGAAATATATTGAATAGAAACGTTTGTTTTTCTATTTACAGTAACATTATGCTGATTTACCGAAGAAATTGCCATTACATTCCAATTTCATTCGATTGAAAAATTGGACAAAAACTCATATTCTGATCTACGTGAAGTTACGATACGAAAAATACCAATAGTAACAGAAATTACAGAAAGAACAGAAACATAATTTCATACCTTGATTGATGATTCCCTACTCTGTTGCACATCATGCTTTACTAGAACATCACAATGTTGTTATCACCTGTTTGTTATAGCTGGACACGGATTGTATCATATTATATAGTGGTCAGTTTCCTAGTTACTCATTTTTCTAACAAAGAAGGAATAATTAACGTGTCACATTTCAGTAAATGACAGGAAACTGTATTTAATTACAGTCACATAATTATCTGATATAATCAGTAAGAGTTATCAGCAGACTGGGATGTTTTTATCTCGACGTGCTAATTGTTTATTAACCTTAATTACCTACAGATTACCCAAGAATTTCCGAACAACTCTACATTTCTGTAGAATAAGGTGATTTTATTTTAGTAACATGAAGCAAAAATGTTACTGTAATATGCAACAAAACAAAATTACCAAATTAACTTAGATTGTATAAACGTTACTTTATAATATTTTATCTAAGTGGACACACGCAATGTAGAAATCATTTGTTAACGTGACATTATATGTCAACTTATCAAACATGTCGTTACATATATAATTGTACAATCACATATGGATATAAACCATATATGGATATAATATTATATTGTATACTAGTGATGCCACGTTATGTTTATTATTAAAAATGAAGTAGGTTTAAATACTTGCTTAAAGTATCGCGATATTTCTTAAGGAATAGTTTTTGTCTAACAATTAAAACAAAAAATAAGTTGAAACAAATTCAGCACAAACAACCACAAAACAACCAAATAAATGCATTTCGGTAAATGATGTTTCCATGGTTATGATCGATAATAGATCAGTTTAAGTATAAAAATCAATCATCGGTTATAAATCTATTATTGTTTGTCTGTTGTTTTCTTTCTTTCGATACTGTACAAGCCCAAAAATGAGCATTACAGCACGTTGTTAATATTTAAATCTTACAATTCTTTCGATAATCTACTTCATGCACGGAATAAAGCAATGGACGTACGTACGTAGGCTTTCTCCCGGGTACACCTTCCGTGTCGTAGTATCAGTTTGTAATATAATTAGAATATAATCTTTATTTTTCCCATTTAATATGTTAATTACACGTCAAGATGATCCTTTTATCCATCCATCCATCATCCATCCGCCCATCCATGTATCTATCCATCTAATCACATGGTTGTATCACATTATATATTTTCAACACCACTTTAAGATCATAAATTTACGGATATGGGCCATATATGGATATATTACTACCGAATAAATCCGAATATACCTGAATAATGTTTGAAAAGATTTATCATGGTGTCGCAGTAGAAGTTTATGAGAGGAGTTGATGAAAACTCGTTGTTATACTAAGGTAGTAAAAGCAGCTAGATGAAAATTATAGTGTATAATATATTTTGCTATTGCCGATTATATATTTCTCTTTATATGCATATTTTATTTGTATTATTTATTTTCTCTTATTATATTCCATCCTTCTTTCTTTGCGCACCGATGACAAACTATCATGTTTAATAGAACAACGTATTAATGTAGATGTAGACAAGACCCGAAAGCGCAATTTAAAGCAGGTATATAGTGTTTACTAATGTGTGAGATTCTTTTGTAAACGCATTATTTACATACATTTCACATGCTCTTAGCTTAGAAACGCGTCGGCGTTGACCAATAAGTGAACATTAGAACATTTTAGAACATATCAAACAGTTATGAGTAAAACATTGGTGGTTTGAATAAATTTTGGTTTTATCTATCTTCTGTGTGAGCTACAACGGGGCACATGTCGATACTACCGTCATGATGGACATGGTTTCCTTGTAGAATAGCCGACAATTGAAAGAAATCGTTTATAATCCGGCTGACCTGCAGGTGATCATGTAAATGGCGAAAATTTATATAGGGGAGGTAACTTATTTTAATCCTGGTCGTTCCGGTCCTATTCTCGTTCGTACCTTCTAAGATCAACAAGAAATAATGGAACAACAATTAATCCCCAGGAATGTAAATAGTAAAGGACCGCTCGTACATGGGAGTAAGAAAACAAAACAAAGACTAGTAAACATTTTATGCTTGAAGTTCATAATAATACTTGACTTTTATGATTGAATTTACAGAAACTGTAACAGAAATTTATCACTCTTTACTTAATGTCTATGTGACCGGGTCTTAAATTGACAACTGTTCAACACAAAGTACTATGTACAAAGTTTGTTTAACTTGGTTTAGTATTATGATATTATAATAATAATCTGTAAGTACATAAAACATACATCTAGAATTATATATAGACAATTAATCTAAAGTATACAGGTCCACACGTCTCATAACGTACACATTACTGAACATATGTCACAGTACTATTAATAATTAAAGTAACAATGACACATGAACGCGTTATAAATTATTTATCACTATTGTAAAATAATAAAATGAAAGAACAAAGTTGTTTGAAATAATATTCAAGAAATAATGAATACTTTCACATGAACATGGTGTGGCAACTGCTATACTTTCACAAATACATAGTGAAGCGACTGGTATATTTTCAAATACACATGGTGTAGCGAATGGTATACGTTCACAAATACATCAAAATCAAAATTTTGTTACAAGATTCAAATGTGAGGGTTACACGGCACAAATTAGGAGAAATTTTCTTTTTTTAAAGAAAGAACTTCCTACAAAAATAATAGTTTATGATTAATCTAATGTGTTGATTGTCCTGTCTACCATTGTGTATGCATATCTCAATTTTTTATCACGTGCCCGACACTGAAATAAATAATCACAGGTGTGTACCCGCATGTGATCTGGTAACGAAAAGGAACGTTTAAACGTCTTATTACACATCGGAATACTGACACAAAGCAGCGCATGTCCCAGTGGTAGAATATCTGATCCAAGACCGGTGTGGGGAGGGGGAAGTGAGGGGGTCAGTGTTCGGGGAAGGGTCGATCCTCCGCCACGGCTATGTTTGGTTGGCAAAACACATTTACAGATTATGCCTGGTTTTCGTTATATCAGGGAAAACATCAAGCGTGATAAGTAAGAACTTGTTTCACAATCAATGTAAATTAAATAAAAACAAACAAAACCGTACATCTTAAATGAACGAAATAAAAGCTGTAGAAGAAGTCATTTGTATAATTTGCTGACATACACAGAGACTCATATATGAACGTACCATCTCTCAAGCTTTGTGGGGATTAACATTTAAAAATAAATGTTTGAACAGCAAAATCTGGAACAAGAACGGCATGTACGCATTTGGTCTACAATCCATTTATATCTTACAAAGATATATATTTTACCGTAAAATACTTACTGCTGGCAGGTATAACTGTCGACCATTTTTCTTAACATACAATTAAAAAATCACAAATCAGGATAGTCGACGTAAAAGGAAATCGTTGATAATCTTTTGACCAACATTTTATTAAGTAAACGGCGATATTTTGAACAGGGGAGGTAAGCTTCCCTCGCAAGTTACCAAATCCACGGGCACAAACTGATCGCAGCTAAGACAGGTCCAAGCATACAAGACACTCGCTCGTCCAATACTCGAGTACGCCTCCACAGTATGGGATCCATACACACACGTTTGTGTACAGCAATTAGAGGCAGTCCAACGATGGGCAGCACGCTTCGTCAAGGGAGACTACCGCACAATTAGCAGCACCTCCCAGATGATGACAGACATTGGTTTGCCATCTCTCCAACATAGACGACAGCATGCAAAGCCGACCATGACGTACAGGATCATCCATTGCCATATCGACATCCCGCAACACCGTATCTCCACATCGCCACTGTAGCGACCAGAGGTCACGCAACCAGATACGTTGTACCCTTTTACAGAACTGACTATCTTCGCCACTCCTTCTTCTCCTCCGCTGCACGGCTGTGGAACCAGATACCAGAGCACCTGGCCGCAGCGTCCAACCTGGAGGCATTCAAGGAAGGACTGGTGCAGTATTAATATCCCACACTGTACAAAGTTTTTGTTTTTTTTAAACCTGCACTACTAGTTTGCGCCTCACATCATTCTTGTACAGTCACACATGAACGACAATGCTTCAGAGTGGGCCGTGTGTATTATTGGAAGAAGAAGGGTTCATTACTGAGGCCCTCCCGGGGGTTTTGGAGATCTTGAGAACATGGTTACTGATTTTCAGAGATCTGGGGAACATTGGCCATCACTTTCAGAGATCCAGGGGTCAAATGCCTAATTTTAGAGATTGAGGGATAGTGTCCTTAATGAAAAAAAAAGTACCTAATTTGATCAATTTTATCAGAGACATATAAACAGAGTAAGCAACTGACTGCACTTGTCTAAATTTCAGGTGGCACATTTTGGGTTTTTCTAGTCTAGTTTGAACTTATTTATTTTACTTCGATTTTGAAACAAGTTCTTACGACTTAGACAAAACACGCCCGAAGTCTTCCTGGGTATAACCGGTACAAAGCACATGTGGAAAAAGTGTCTTGCTCAAAGACAGCACACATAGTCGTGGCCAAGGATTGAAATACCCACGACCCTCCAATCACGAGTTTGGTGCTTTACAACTAGATCACGTGGTGTTTTCTAAATCATGGAAACAAACATCCTCCAAAATCAAACAACATAATTTTGTGATTATGGTATCAAAACAAAGGGCTTGATTTGGGAGAATTTTTTTTTAAATCTAAAGAAATGAAGAATTTTACGCTTTATTTTTTTTTTTTTTGTGTAATCGTTTTCTCTTTTTTAGCCCATATTTGAAATAATAAATAATGGAAACCACTTCAGTAAATATCAATATGAAAATTTCGTCACCGATGGAAAACTGACTGCTTCATCTTTCAACCTAATAATACTATTTTTATTGTGTTTTGGTTAAACGTACATGGCATTTGTTAAATCAAGATTACCGTTTTTTGTTTAAAAATCTCTTTTTTTCGTGAAATTTTAACATATTTCGATTTCAATCCGTAATAATTTAAATTCAGAAGAAAAATATTAAATAATTGATAATTGGAATTTGTCATCATTTTTATCAGCTTTACTTTGGCACCAAAATTGTTAAATTCAGACCGAGATTTATTATAGAAATACCTAAAGTGCCGTGGACATTATATTGCTATTATTAGCCAGCCAGTTTTTGTAATTAAGTCACTGATTTTATGTATAATTTTTATACTTGATCATAATTTACTTTTGAAATGAGATGTCGGCTGCTTGAAACCGCTTTTGGCAGCTTTGGAGGTTTTTACGTGTTAGTCCGGGCCCCTGCACAACTTCATCCCATAATCGTTTGTACCCGAAATAAATTTCGGATGGTAATTCCGACCAGAGATATATTTACAGTACTGATGAGTAAAGGCAGAATAAAGCAGTGGTTAATATCGTCGATTTCGGATCGTAAGGACTGGTGTTCAATTCCATCCGGCATCTACCTTTTTTATTAGATCGTGTTTACACATTAAAGTCATTTTTTAATGTGTATTTATAATTATGTATTGCCTTATGTAAATTAACCGTTCAGCTGTTCAATTTTGTTTGTCTCTTCTGTCCTTCCATCGATATCATCTTTGGCTCTACTTGCCAACGGCCAGCAGGGCTTATGTCGTGGTAAATTGTCCGTCGTCCATCTGTTAACATTTTTCTTGTAGAAGCTATAGCATCCTCCAATTTTTCAAAGAATCTTATCCAAACTGACACAGCATTTGTATAACCACAATCTCTTGAAGTTTTTGAACAAGCGTGATTGAACCACCAATGCTCCATGCCACAGGGCTTACAAGCACATTATTAAGGAAACTTAAAAAACACACTTTCTCTGAAAGTTCAAGCCATAGACAGATATTTTAAACAAGGAAAAGAAGACAATACATGGATTTTGCTTATCATGATGATGTGTAAATAATAATAGAGAAGATTATAGTAGACTTCCAATAAAGAACGAATTATTAACGTGTCACATTTCAATAAATCACAGGAAACTGTATTTAATTACAATAACATCTCTGATATACATGTAATCAGAAGGAAATATTAGCAGACTGGGATGTTTTATCTCGTGTTTACTGTTAATTAACCTTAATAAGATGCATGTGCCCAAAGTATTTCCGATTAACTCTTCATTTCTGTGTGATAAGGTGATTTTAATCATTTCATTACAGTTACAGGAGGTAAAAACGTTACTGTTATTTACAACAAAACAAAGTTATCAAATATTCTAAGATTGTATAAAAGTTACTTTATAATATTTTATTTAAAGGGGCACACGACAACGTTGAAATAATTTTACAGTTTAAACATATTTTTTTTTAGTTCAACACTGGGTTCGGCCCGTCCCATACATTGTTTTAAAATATTATCAAATATGTCGTATTAAATTGTATTCTCACACGTAGGCTCAAGTATTTGCTTAAAGTGTAGCGCGGTATTTCTTTCGGAATAATGCCATTCTACCAATGAAAACAAGAAGTAAAATCTAAATATTGTTAGCATTTCCGTCACAAATTACAACATACTACCGAAATAAACGCATTTCTGTTAATGATGTTCCAATGATTATAATCAATAATAGATCAGTTAAAGTATGAAAAATCAATCATCGGTTATAAATGTATTGTTTTTCAGTACTTATTTCTTTTGCTAGTGCACACGCTTAAAAATGATAATTACAGAAGGCTGTTGATATTTAAATCTTACAATTTCAAACTGTTTGTTATATCAAAATTCCTGTTCATGCATGAAATAAATGGACGTACATACGTTGGCTTTATCTTAGGCATACTCAATGACATTCCGTGACGAAGTATCAGTTTGTGATATAATAAGAATATAATCTTTACTTCTTCTATTATTACGTTAATTTCACGTCTAGATTAATCATTCAAATTTCACAGGCAACTGATTTTGTTTACAACAAATGTTTGGTCTAGGTAGCCGTAGATGTTATATAATGTTTTAAACACGCAAACCGATCTTCAATTCCAAATTTTGCATTTTGAAGAAACTATTCAAGCTGTTTCATCAATTTTTTTAGTTGCAGTATACACATTTTGTAATCATACTTTAATTACTGTAGACATAATTCGCTGCAAATCACGGAATGGCCTCGTTTCGAAAATTTTTATTGGTATTTCAGAGATGAATAAAAACGAGAATACGCCAGATTTTATGTGAATATGGAGCGTTCAATCAGTGGTTTAATTAAATTTTGGTTTGTCTGTGTGAGCTTCAACGGAGCACAAATCGATACTACCGTCATGATGGCCGTGGTTACCATGTCTGAATAGTCGACAATTAACAGAAATCGTTGATAATCGAAATGCACCGCATTGATCATGTAAATGGAGATAATTTATACAAGGGAGGTAACTTTTTATTTTAATCCTAGCCGTTTCGGCCCTTTACCCGTTTGATCTAAAATTAATTTAGTTGATGATAATTGTTAAACCTGCCACTGGAATTACACTGATGACTATCGTCCCTTCTAAAATCATCAAGAATTTAATGAAGCAGGTGTTTATCCCAAGGAATTTTAATACACGTAGTACATGAAAAGTCGCACTTGGAAGTAAGAAAACCAAACAAATTTACATTTTATGCTTGAATTTCATTATAACACTTGAGATGACAATTGAATTTACTGAAACTGTTACAGAAATTTGTCATTGTTTACTTTATCTATATTACTGTCTATGTAACCGTGTCTAAACTAATAAACGTTCAACACCAAGTACTCTGTATAAAGTTCGGTTTATTTGTTTAGTATTATCATACTACCATTATATAGTACCGACGACTTACGAGATAAATAAATTATTAATCATTATTGTAAAATTAAGATTACTTTAATGCATCTTTTTTAAAGTAATTAATAAGCTATAAAGGCGTCTTGGCAGACGGAAGTCCAGTAGCGTTCCGCTGACAACAATGGCGAGACTAAAACTTGTGGCATATTTTGGCGGGTTAAATTCACGAAATGATTTTAGGAAGTGAGCAGAATCTAGCAAGCATACATAAAATATTCAATCACTTGCGTTAAAACGCTATAGTACATGTAAACAGACAACAACTGATCCATTCTGACAATAACTAGGGTTACATTTTAACATGTTATAATCTTGAATTTTTATAGAAACATCTATTTAGAGGGATAAATGTTTTTGCGTTAACGTTGCTGGTTCGCCTTTAATATCAAAACATATGGTTTATGTCACGTGTGTTTACTTCACGTCACAACGCGAGGGCAATAGGAAAGGAACGAAGTCGGAAGAATGAAACTTACCTTCCATTTAAAAAAATAGAAAAAAAATGTCTCGTATATGCAGGATAGTCCATCGGATAAAGTGAACGAACAAAGTTGTTATTAAATAATTTGTAGAAAATATTGTTTACTTTCACATATACATGATCAGTGCTGTGAAGCGACTGGCGTTTAAGTGTCGTCACGTGTAACACTCTTCAGTGGTTAAATATAAACCTGCCTACCTATAATGGGAATGTCTGCCTATGGCTTTCTAATCGTGTATAAGGATTATAAATAAAAGAAGAAGGGTCAAAATGTGGTTGGAATTTAATATTAAAAACAAGAACAAGTAGCATAAAACAAAACTAAAAGAAGAAACTAACGTGTACCTTAATTTCTACGTAGAAGTATATTCAAATTTTGACCTATTATATTAATTCTGCCCCCAGTTAAAAGCAACACATCCACGTTTGAACTTTAAAAAAAAAAATTAATTGAGTTATGAGCACATTTCCCATACAAACATATGATCAATTAGCTGTATATGAGCATATAAACACAATCCGGAACAAAATGATGCCTAAATTATAATGCGTGACTAACACTTTATAAAACAAGCGTGTAACTCACCCGAGTCATAAAAAATCGTCAAAATGACTTTCAAGGCAGGTAAAGTACACTGCGCACTAAAACGTGAAGTTTTTTAATATGACTCGCATAATTTAATTTGAAGCCAAGTTGGAATCCTCGGCAATTTAAAAATAATTTTTAAAGCGTTTGTCACGCTTTATAATTTGGACATCTTTTTTTTATAATTCTAAAGCGTTCTTGATAGTGTTTGTTAGCACATATACAGCTCACTGACCATATATTTATGTATGGGAAATGTGCTCACAACTCAATTGAAAAACTTTTTAAAAAAGTTTAAACATGGATGTGTTGCTTTAAGCATGTACA
Organism: Panopea generosa; assembly: GCA_029582155.1. Lineage (NCBI taxonomy): Eukaryota > Metazoa > Mollusca > Bivalvia > Adapedonta > Hiatellidae > Panopea > Panopea generosa. Next base: position 49,980,178 of record CM055904.1, on the reverse strand, counting down.
GATATTCCAAGGAACTGCAATTATTAAACACTTATGAGCACCTTACACCAAAACATTAAAGTAGTCGAGGCGTGGACGTCAGCAAATACAACGAGGCGAATATAAAAAAGTCCCTAGTCACAGATTTGAAGAGTTAAACAGCTTTTGTGAATGACTACCAATGCTAAAATAATGAATTAATGAACAACTTTTACGACGTACTACCAACACATTCGACACCAACAGGAAGGAAGATCCGGGTCCACTCGGCATGTACAAAAAAACAAATTAACTTACATAAGATACACCAAAAACGAATATGCAGAATGAGCCTACACTTTTGATACCTGCAGAACTGCAAGGTTTCAGCAATTCTATCGTATTACTCAAATTGTTGCTTCCTTTCACATACAAGAGCCACAGTGACCATATTCTTGCCATCTCTCATATGGCACTGCAACCACACTGGCGTTGGTAATTCAACCAAAATAGTGAACACGACAAAAAATGATGAAATTTACCCATTCGAAGGATTCCTATTTGTCTGCAGAGATCGACAGTGATTCTATTCTTAGCCGGAACCACACGGGCTACGATAAAATTAATATACTTATTTATTTGCCCATGCAAATGAAGAAATAAATGTAGAATATAAGTTATATCAATAGAGTTCCGAACCTTTTATGACGGTTACTCTATTATTGTACTCAAGAAATCTGAATAAATTTGGTTTGGAATATTATCAGTTTAGTTCATAGAGATATTAATTTCTTGTTGCTAATATGAATATACAAGGACAGGGCATCATAGTATGTACTGTAACAAAACATCACTGGTGATAAAAGTGGTAATGTAGTTGGACTTCACCAAACAGATTTCCTTTTATTTTAGAGTAGTTGGGGATTGTTTTATTATATGATTATATGTACCAATGCACTGTATTAAAGGACAAAGGTAAATACATTATTTAGAATCTTTATTAACAATTATATTAGTATATTTAATTGATTCATATATATTTGAGAGAAGCAAAGAGATAAGTTCAAGTTTGCTGTTTATGTTTCTTCTTCATAATGTCCAACGAAATTACAGTTTTTACAATATTCACAAAGTGAGTTCGAATACCCACCGGCCACATTATCCGTGATGTTTGATATACGACATTGCATCTTATTTTCATTAGTCTCTGACTGCTGATCCAAGTGGGAAAGTTATAACTAACTTGCGGAGGTGTTTTCGAGTATTGGTTAACCTTCACGAATCCCAGGAAACAGTAGTTTTATTAATTGAACGTCTGTAAGCCCTTGATGACAATCAATTAATTCAATTAATCAAGATACACAATTTTAACACATTTTAATATACAACTATTAAAATTACATAATTGTATCTATATAAGTTATGTCCACGTTTAAATGATATCACACAATACTGTAATATACGGAGTTAAAATAAACATGTGAAATTAAAACAGCTATATCAAAATATGTCGTTTATTTTAACATCTGAATACAATAGAGCGCATGTCCAAGCGATCGATTATCTGACCCAAGATCAGGCTGAGGGGTAGGCATTCGGGAGAGTGTCGATCCTCCGCCAAGAATGTGTAGTTGGCAAAACTTTTTTCGACATGCGTTCTATAGGCATAGTACCACCATTGCAAAAAGGAAGTGCTCCCGTGGAGTAGTCGCATTATGGCGGTTATATATAATCCTCGTTTCTTCTTCTTAAGAAATGCACTTTCCTTATTTAAGTGCTCATTTTTTTTTATTTGAATGGCATAATTGATGTATTTTGAACATTTTGATAGCATTGTCATGTTTGAATTGTGAATTTAGAAAAAAAAAATGATGCTTGGACATTTGGATATGAATGCATGATTTTGGAAGTCTACTTTCACTTTGTCAACAGTGTACACACTGCGCAGAAAAAATCTCTTATATGACATATGACCCCTTCTTTGCTCATCATATTTTGATAGTGCAGAGGTAGACAAACAGTAAACTGTAGGTTTCACTTCTTTCATTTGGGTCTCTTTATGAATGACAAGCCTTCAAACTTTTAATATTTACTATAGAATAAAGAACAAAAATCAATAGTGGCTTTACAACTTTAAAATATAAAATAAAGAACAAAAATCAATGGTGGGGTAACACCTTTACTATAGAATAAACAACAAAAATCAATGGTGGGTTTACACCTTTACTATAGAATAAAGAACAAAAATCAATGGTGGGGTAACACCTTTACTATAGAATAAAGAACAAAAGTCAATGGTGGGGTAACACCTTTACTATAGAATAAACAACGAAAATCTATGGTGGGTTTACACCTATAACTTCAAGTGTGATTTGTAATAATTTGTTTCACAATCGATGTAAATCAAATATTACTTTTAAAAACACACACAACAAAACGGTAGATCTGAAAGGAACAAAATAAAAACGGTTGAAGAAGTTCGTTCTACAATTTGCTGTCAGACCGACTGACAGACAGAAACTGCGATTCATACATGTTGTACCTTCTCTCAAGATTTGTTTGTGGGATTAACATCTAAAAAGTACTGTTTTGATCATCAAAATCTGGAATAATAACGGTATATACGCATTTGGTATACTGTGCGTTACCTTGTCAGAATAGTCGATAATTGATAGAAATCGTTAAGAGTACAACTGCACTATATTGCTCATGAAAATGGCGATAATATTTATAGGGGAAGTAACTTTTTTTCTAAACTTGGTCGTTTCGGCCCTATTCCCATTCGGTCTTAGGTGATATTTGTTTAACCTGCCATTGGAATTATACTGATGATTATCATCCCTTTTAAAATCAACAAGAAATTAATGGAACAGCGGTTATTCTCCAGAAATACAAATACACGTAATAAATGAACGTTCGTAAAAAAACACAAAAAACAGATACACATTATATTTTTGAAGTGCATAATAATACTTGATTTTTTACTGAAACTGTAAAAATAATTTTCACTGTTTTTTTTAATGTATATGTAACCGGGTCTTAAACAGACACATGTTCAACACCAAGTACTCTGTACATAGTTTGGTTTATCTGGTTGAGCATTATTCTAATACCATGTTAATAGCCTGTAAATACATAAAACATACATTTAGAAAACTAAACAAGACAGTTATTTTAAAGTACACACGTGCACACGTCTCATTAAGTACAGATTACTTAACATAGAGAAACACCTCATCGAAAATTGGCGTATTTTTGTTACAGTTTAAATTTTGGGGGATATGTCAGAAATGTACATGTACTCTGACCGACAAACCCAACCAACCGAAACTTGTATGATTTTATTCAGCTCATTGTTAAACTAATGTACCTGCTCATGATTTCTCGTGCAGCCTGTGCGTGTCAACCATGTGGTTTTATCGAGTGAACTTAAGACAGGCACATGTGTTAGTTGACATACAACCATATTTTCAGAAGTTTTCTTACAATTATCCAGTTTCTGATATTGCCGAGTCTAAATTTCGAAGAGAGGGCCCAAATTTTCGTCATGCATGAATGTCGGTGACCGCAAGAACAAGTCGCATGACGTTTTAACGTTTCTCAATTGACTCTATTGTCGATAGGCCACATTCAGGTAGACCGCATGTAATATCAGTACGGTAGGATTATAACATACGTCAACGCTATTTGCGTGACAGATTTCTAACGGATGAATCAACGTCACCTTTAGTGGTAGGTAACCGTGGTCGTCCTGTAAGTCGACATACAGTCAGAAATCGGCTTAGAGAACGGGGAATTAGCTGCCACAGACCCTACAGCGGTCTTGTTCTTACGCGACGTCATCGTCACCAACGTCTTATTTGGGCCCGCAACCATCGCGTTCGGCGTTGGCAGAACGTAGTGTTTAGTGACGAGTCACGTTTCAACCTGTCGAACGCCGACGGACGTATCCGTGTTTACAATTGATGTCATGAACAGTACGCTAACAATTGCGTTCTGCAGCACAACCGTTACGGTGTGGGCGGAGTTATGGTCTGGGCAGCCATCAACCATAGGTGTAAGTCCCAACTCGCTATGTGCCAAGGTAATCTCACAGCCAGGCGTTACATCAACCAGATATTACGTCCTGTGGTTATCCCTATGTTCCACCAACGCCAATGCCAAGTCTTCCAGCATGACAACGCGCAACCTCACGTTGCACGTGTGATTAGGAGCCTTTTAAGGATCCGTAACATTGACATCTTGCCTTGGCCGGCGTGTTTATCTGACTGCAATCCGACTGAACACGCCTGAGATTACCCTGGACGGCGGTTACGTCATCGTCCAGGAACTGACAGCAGCGCCCCACCAGGAGTCTTCCAGAATCCCACGATATCTGCTTCTTACTGGTGCGGTTCCAAGGGGCGATATCTTGCTGCTGTGGTTGCCAGTAGTGGTGGCCACACACGCTACTGATTGTGTCAGTGAAATTGCTCTGAACAGTCGACTGAAGTTCAAAATTTGAAGCATTGCGACCATGAAATGCTGTCTAATGAACCAATAATTCTCATAAATAATAAAATTTGCGATTGGATGTGTTCTTTTCTAATTTTGAATCACGGTGAATAAATAATTGTACAATAAGTTGGAATGAGGCGTTTCAGTTTTTCGCCAGTGTATGTCACAGTACTAAATATAACTATAGTACCACCGTCTTACCAGATAACACATTATTAATCATTATTGTAAAAGTAACTAAGCTATTATCTTTGCAAGATGGAAGTCAGTAGCGTTCTATTGAAACTAAGTGCGAGACTAACACATGTGGCCTATTTGTAAGAATCTTGAATTTTGGACAGATACTTCCGTTCAGAGGGGAAAATGTTTTGGCAGGAACACGGATTGTTCGCCTTTAATATCAAATCATGATTTATGTCACATGTTTAAACTATACGTCACACCTCGAGGGAAACAGGAAAGGAGCGAAGTCGGAGGAGTGCAGATTTTAACTTAACGAAAAATTGGAAATTACCGTCTAGTATATGGAGGAATGTTCATCGGATAAGATGAAAGAATAAATTTGTAAGAACTTATTTTCAAAAGTATTGCATGTGACGAATAATCAATATTGCAAAAATGTGTTGCATGTGACGAATGATACATTTTATATTGCAAAAGAGTGTTGCATGTGACGAATGATACATTTTATATTGCAAAAGAGTGTTGCATGTGACGAATGTTTCATTTTATATTGCAAAAGAGTGTTGCATGTGACGAATGATAAATATTGCAAAAGAGAGCATGCCGTATTATCTTAGCTGATCAATATAGAAAATTTGCAGACGCAATGGTGTTAAAAAATCACTTTTCATTGGTCAAATAATATTTCTCTAAAAAGCAAAATGCATGTACAAAGATTAAAAACAAGAGCTGTTAAAAGACAACAAAACTCGCCTCTGGGTGTCTAAATCAAAAAAGGGCCATAAGTGTGGCAAAATGCAACCCAGAATTATGGTTTTTGTCTGTGTGTGTTCTGTTGATGATGGTGAACACACATGTGAAGGTTCATTCACATCCAATGAGTGGTTGCATAGATATCTTAAACTTAAACGCAACTAAACTCAAAGTTTAACCTGGGTATCTAAGTTCAAAAAGGGCTATAACTGTGCAAAAATGCAACCCAGAGTTATGGTTCTTGTCTCCGTGTGTTTCAATGATGATGGTGAACATACATGCGAAGTGTCATTCATATCCAATAAGTGGTTGCATAGATATCTTACGTGATAAAAAAAATTAACCTGAAAAAGTGATGTAAAAAAAGGGCCAAAACTGTGCCAAAATGCAACCCAGAGTTATGGTATTTGTCTCTGTGTGTTTCAATGATAATGGTGAACACACGTGCGAAGTTTCATTCATATCCAATAAGTGGTTGCATAGATATCTTACGTGATAAAAAACTTTAACCTGAAAAATTAAGTCGATAAAGGGCCATAACTGTGCAAAAATGCAATCCAGAGTTATGGTTCTTGTCTCTGTGTGTTCCACTGATGATGGTGAACACACATGTGAAATATTGAATAAAATAAATAGGTGTTTTAAAGCAAGATACATCATGTGTAGTTTCTGTTCATTTTATTAATTTTGCACTTTATTGAACACATTCTTGTTGTAAGACCAAACTCTGAAAATGTGGAATAAAATACATAGATGTGATGTCATTTAATTTATCTATAATGAAACTCAAATGTCAACAGGAACATTAATTAACTACTAGGGAAACACGTTTAAACACTTATTTAAAAACGGTAACTAGAACCAAGGTCATTTTAGTGGTAGGAAATCTACTAATGTAACCACACTTTATGGCAAGCTAAGAAGAGATTAAGCATAGCTTATTATAGAAATCAGTGACATAAATTATAACACTGGATAATTTTTATTACAGGAAGGAAAACTAATTCGTTAAAATACTGAATGAATCAAGGTACCAACACACAAACTAGGTGCTAGTATTTCAAACAAAACTTAAAATACAAACAATTCAAAATTATTTGGTAACACCAACTTAACATTAAATTAACGTTTGGCATCATACAACAATGCATATTGGACACATTTAAGCATCCCTGTTCGTTGTAAATTAACTATTTATCCGGATAACAGTACTGCAGTTTAGTTAAACACGATTTATAAATGTATATATCTGCAGAACAGAAATTAAATATAGATAAACACTTAACTTTTATTACACAATATGTCACTCAAATTATTCATTACCAGTGTATCTTTTCATGTGACGATATATAGCATACGCATATGTAAGTAAGCATTTACTTGCTGGTGTTAGATTGTACAAATTGGGTAATATTACACAACTGCCATCAACTCGTTCTATCTCCAATATATATCTGCATGTGGACGTTTACAATTTGTAAATGTCTTGTGTATGTACATGTATACGCATTTGACGTTTTTTTAGCAGATACGCTATGAAAGCTCATCACTTGTCTGTATTTGCATATGACGGTTCAGATATGAAAACTCAGTAAATACCTTATCATATACATGATATTGAAAAAATTTTTCGCCTGTATACATTGCCATGTGATATTTTAAATCTTGAATACTGAAGACTTCGTATTGCACCACATTACACTCAAAAAGATAATCACGCGTATGTATTCGTATGTGTTACTTGATTTGAAGACTGTGTAAACTTCTTATCGCATACATGGAATTCAAATGGCTTATCACCAGTATGTATCTGCATGTGCCTGTATAGATTTAACGACATTAAGATGTGACGACATTGTAATCATCATATTAATCATGTGACACACAAATGGTTTATCACCAGTGTGTATCTGCAAGTGATAGTTTAGAGTTGACGATTGTGTAAACCTTCTATTACACGTCTGACACTCAAATGGTTTATCATCCGTATGTATCTACACGTGATTGTTTAGAGTTGACGCCTGTGTAAACCTCGTATTACGCAATTGACACTCAAATGGTTTATCGTCAGTATGCCTCCGCATGTGACTCTTCCGGCAGTGATATTATATTACTACATAACAGACATTCTTAGACGTTATTACTTATATGAATCCACATGTGCCTAATTAGATCTGACGATCCCGTAAACAGCTCATTACAACCTATTATTTAACACTATCATTACCGTATGTATCCACATGTGTTTTATTACACACGTGAAACTTAAGTTGTATCACTAGTAAGTATCCGCAAGTGATTATTTAGATTTGACGTGTGTGTAAACGTCTTGTAACATACCTGACACTCAAATGGTTTATCACCAGTATGTATCCGCTTATAGCTCTTTAAATCATCGATTTTGTAAACGTCTTATTACACACCTGACACTCAAATGGTTTATCACCTGTATGGATACGTACGTGCTTCTTTAAATATGACAACATTGAAAACGTTTAATTACACACCTGACACGAAAATGGGTTATCACCAGTATGTATACGCCTGACACCTTTCAGAAATTATGGACATGCAAACTTCTTATTACACACTTGACACTCAAATGGTTAATCACCAGATTGTATTCGTAAGTTGCTCTCTAAATTTGACGACTCTGTAAACGCTTTTTACACACCTGACACTAAATTGGTTTATCACCAGTATGGATACGCACATGCTTCTTTAAATATGACAACAATGTAAACGTCTTATTACACACCTCACACGAAAATGGTTTATCACCAGTGTGTATCCGCCTGTGATCCTTCAGAATTGATGAACGTGAAAATTTCTTATTACACACCTGACACTCAAATGGTTTATCACCAGTATGGATACGCACGTGTCTCTTAAGACTTCGTGATAATGTAAACGTCTTATTACACAACTGACATTCAAATGGTTTATCACCAGTATGTACACGCCTGTGACCCTTCAGACATGATGACTGTGCAAACTTCTTATTACACACCTGACACTCAAACGGTTTATCACGAGTATGTATCCGCATGTGACTCTTTAAATTTGACAACACTGTAAACGTCTTATTACACACCTGACACTTAAATGGTCTATCACCCGTATGTATCCGCATGTGCTCCTTTAAACACGACAACATTGTAAACATCTTATTACACACCTGACACTCATTTGGTTTATCACCAGTATGTACACGCCTGTGACACTTCAGATGTGATGAACGTGCAAACTTCATATTACACACCTGACACTCAAATGGTCTATCACCAGTATGTATCTGCAAATGGCTCTTTAAATTTATCGACTCTGTAAATGTCTTATTACACACCTGACACGCAAATGGTTTATCACCTGTATGTATCCGCATGTGCCTCTTTACCGTTGACGACTCTGTAAACGTCTTATCACACACCTGACACTCAAATGGTTTATTTCCAGTATTCACCGCATTAGGAAATTTTAGATACATTGACGTGGACATTTTAAATTTACTTTCGAATATCAGGAAGTACAATACTGGGTTTCCTTGACGAACTTCTTATTATAGTCTCAAATTGTTCGTGTTAACAATCTGAAATGAAATTAAAATATATCAAAATTATTGCAGCTCATTTAATTGACATACAGATATCAAAAATGTTCAATGTGTAGTAAAAATATGAAAATTAAAGAGCTTTCACATATACACGGTGATGCGACTAGTACACTTTCTCAACTACATGGTTAAGCGACATGACACTTTCAAATATACATGGTGAAGCAACTGGTACACTTTCACATACAAACGGTGATGCGAATGGTAAACTTTCACAAACAAACACATGGTGAAGCCACTGGACCACTTTCACAAATACATGGTGAAGCGACTGGTGCACTTTCACTTATATATGATGAAGCGACTGGTACACTTTCACATATACATGATGAAGCGACTGACACACGTACACGTAAACACAGTGAAGCCACTGGTTCACTTTCACATATACACGGTGAAGCGACTGGTACACTTACACATATACACGCAAAGCGACTGGTACACTTTCACATATACACGGTGAAGCGACTGGTACACTTTCACATATACACGGTGAAGCGACTGATACACTTTTACTTATATACATGGTGCAATGACAGGTATACTTTCACATATACATGGTGAAGTGACTGGTAGACTTTCACATATACATGGTGAAGCGACTGGTAGACTTTCACATATACACGATGAAGCGACTAGTACACTTTCACATATACACGGTAAAGCGACTGGTTCTCTTTCACATATACATGGTGAAGCGACTGGTTCTCTTTCACATATACATGGTGAAGTGAATGGTACACTTTCACATATACACGGTGCAGCGACTGGTTCTCTTTCACATATATGTGGTGAAGCGACTAGTATACTTTCACATATACATGGTGAGGTGACTTGTATATTTTCACATATACATGGTGAGGCGACTTGTATACTTTCACATATACATGGTGAAGCGACTGGTATACTTTCACATAAAAACGGTGAAGCAACATGTACTCTTACACATATACACGGTGAAACGACTGGTACACTTTCACATATACATGTAGAAGCGACTGGTACACTTTCACACATACATGCAGAAGCGACTTGTACACTTTTCACATATATACGGTGAAGCAACTGGTACAGATACACATATACACGATTAAGCGACTGGTACACTTTCACATATAGATGGAGAAGCCAATTATATCTTAAATATGCAACGCGGGTAATTTATTTTGACTTTACATGTTTGAGAATGTATTGTATTACCATTTACACAGACAGAAGTGTGAGAACTAACATACTAGATAATGTATTAGAGTTACGTAGGTGAGGTCATCACTTTAGTAACGTACTCGATCTATTCTGGAAATGGTAAGCGTTCTGTGAACTCCGCATATATCTATTAGTGTTTACAATATTTCCAATTTTAATATTAAGATACATTTTTTAACAATTTATTCACCCTATTTATCTAATGCCTATACATTGACATGTTATGCAGGTGAAAAAATGTTATTGTAGGTGTGGTCATTTTTAATTTTGATGCCCGCATTAAAATAGGTTACATGTGTTAAATCATACTAAAGGAAAATACATTTTTACAGAATGGCGCTTACCAACGCAAAGCGACAGAAACAAAAGGAAGTTAACACAGGATACAAAAAGAAGGAAAGAGAGAGACAGCGCAGCAACTTGTAAAGGATAGTCCAAACCCCAAGAACGCAACAAATGCTATAAAATCATTGCCTGCTAAAACCACTGATATAAAGAAAACGAAATCCAAGAAAGTTGAAAATCCACCACCAGATGAGATACAAGTAAACAAGCAATGCTTATAAATCCCCAATTCCGTGATGATATTTGGGTAAGTAAGGATAAGATCTCAGTGGTGGTTAAAATGTCTGACTGTCAATGGTAAATCTAAGAGATTGTACTAACTAGAGGAAGCCGAACGAAGTCTAATTGAAGATTCATTCCAGAACAGTTTAAAGCAATGATGGTTTTACCGTATATGAAAGATGATACAATGTGTTTGTATGATAATGTATCACCTATGTAACACATATTGTATCATCTTGTATTTTGATCAGATGAGCAATTCTTGGACAGTGTATATATCAGGGTGTATTGAAAGTGTTCAAATGATGTTATTTATTGTCCTGTTTATGAGAAGAATCATTTTCATTTAAAATATGTGTTCATTTTTAGCTCTACTGGCCATTGCCAGAAGTGCGTATGGGATGGCGCGTTGTCCGTCGTCTTCGTCTGTTAGCAGCACTTTCTCTGAAACCACTAGGCCAATAAACTGAAACTTCACACGGGTGTTTCTATTGCATAGGAGACTATACAGAAGATTTGTTTTCGATCTGAAATTCAAGATGGTCGCCGTTACTAAAAATAGTCCAAAACTTAAAAAACTCTTCTTCTCATAAACGGCCAAACAGATTTTCAAAATGTTGATTTAGTAATGATGACCAACTATAGTTTTGTTAGATTTGTATAAATGGTGTCCATAGAGTTAAATATGACCCCTCCCAGAGGGTTCAATTAGGGGACACATGTCATTTTAATTTTTTTTTTTTTAAATGGAAATGATTTTGCCTATATCTTTACAGAAGCATTGTTTGGTGAAGCAGGTTCAGATTTGTAAAAATGACTGGGTTCCACTGTCTTAAGGGGTCAGGAGGGGTCCCAAAAGGGTAAAAATTGGGAATTATTAAAATCGTTTTCTTAAGAACAGGTATGTCAGATTTGTTTATATTTTGCATAAATATATGATAAAATTGTTTATCTTGATTAATCAAATTGATTGATTGAATATTTAACGTCATTTGATGCCGTCGCGGGTTAATAGACGATAATTATCCTTAAAACTGTTTCATGCGATCCAGCTTACTTAGCTCTTTGCTTCACACCAATACTAGCATATGAATTGATCAAATTCCAAACTCCAAATAGTATTCCAAAAATACGCTATGCATAACTTGAAATGTATTTTAATATTAAGTAAAGTTGACAGGCGGATTTCGAAGCAATGTTCTAATGTAATAAGCCCGTTTGTTTCCGGTTAAGAATAGAATTATAGGAATCTTCCGAATGGGTGTCATGTTCATTCTATCATTTTTTGTCATGTTCACTATTGTGCTTAAATTACCAACCACTGTGTGTTTCCATGGAGTCATATGAGTAATGGCAAGAATTGGATCACTGTGGCTGATGCATGTCGTAGGAAGCGACAATTTGAGTAATACGATAGATTTTGCTGAAACTCTGCAGTTCTGCACGTATTAAGGTTCTAGGTTCATTCTGCATATCCATTTGTATTTTTTTAATCTGTACGTTAATGTGTTTATTTGTTGTTTTTTAGAGTGAATCTGGAATTGTAATACAACATTTGAAAGCAGATAAGTGTTCGAGTGGATAAGGCCTTGGACTTCGAACCCAGGGTTTCATCGCATAATTAATTGTTTTCAGATATGTAAAGTTGGTCGATAATATTTGCGGCACCTATTAATTAAGGTAAATTAATAATTAACACGCGATAAAACATCAAAGTCTGCTGATATTTCCTACTGATTATATCAGAGGTGTGATTGTAATTAAATACAGTTTCCTGTCACTTATTGAAATATGACACGTTAATTATTCTTTCTTTGTGAGAAGAATGAGTAACCAGGAAACTGACCACTATATAATAATTATGATACACTCCGTGTCCAGCTATATCCAACATGTGATAACAACATTGTTATGATCTAGTAAAGCATGATGTGCAACAGGGTAGGGACTCTTTAATCAAGGTATGGAATATATGAAATCGTGTTTTTTACTTTTCTGTAATTTTTATACTATTGGTTTTTCTCATATCATAACTTACTAGAATCATTATGTGGATATTTGTTTATTTATTTCAATCGAATGAAATTGAAATGTTATGGCAATAATTAGGTAAATCAGCAAAAGGTTACTGGTAATAAAAACAGAAAAGTTAAAAAAAGTTTCTATTCAATATTTTACAGGCTTATATTGACTTCTTTGCACTCCACATTGGTGAATATAAATGTCATGGGTAAAAAACAGACAACAGCTTTACTGTCTTGCCAAAAGGATATCTTTTAAATCATGCAAAAATTATATATTAATAAGGGTTTTTCTAACAGGTTCTACGCACCCAGATGAGACTAAAATATATTTCCCGCTTAAAATGCAAAATATTTTGTGATGTATAAAATCAATCACGTGATTTCATATTGATATCACTTCGATCCGTCATATAGTAGATCTAAACACTTTGTTTAACTTATTTTATCTTAGAAATAGTCTAAATGATGATGTGAAGGTCTTCATGTAGTATTTAAGCGCTTTCTTTCTTTACGATGGGATTTCGAGTTTACCACTTCGCTTGAAACATCGATTTTGTCACGTTTTGGTGAACTTGCTACACCAATCATTCTGACTCTATATTTATTGATGATAATAAGACCCTTTTTATCCATTTTAAAATATTTTTAAAACATCGGCCCCAAAAAATCGAAAAAATGTAATGTTATAATTACGTATTTAAAGCACTAAGGAATGTGATAAGTAGAACGACTACTGTATATTGAAACCATTTACTATATATATTCCAATTATTTAAGCTGCAATAAATTTGATATTCTAATTTCATTTCAGGTTCTTAACATGACTGATATGATGATGTGAAGGTCTTCATGTATGATAAACCATTTGAGTGTCATGTGTATAATAAGAAGTTTACACGGTCCTCATATATGGACACACATGCAAATAGATACTTGAGATCAAATATTTCATTCTCAAGCGTGTAATAACAGGTTTACACAGTCGTCAAATCTAAAGAAGCACATGAAAATACATACCGGTGATAAACCATTTGAGTGCCTAATGTGTAATAAAATGTATACAGTGTCGTCAAATCTTAACATGCACATGCGGACTCATACTGGTGATAAACCATTTGAGCACCAAGTGTGTAATAAGAAATTTACATAGTCGTCTCACCTTAAAAGTCACACGCGGAAACATAATGGTGATAAGCCATTTGAGTGTCAGGTGTGTAATATGAAGTTTATTCGATCCTCAAATATTGACACACATATGCAATTACATACTGGAGATAAAACATTTCATTGTCAGGCATGCAATAAGAAGTTTACACAGTCGTCAAATCTAAACAGGCACATGCACATACATACAAGTGATAAAATATTTGAGTGCAAGATGTGTAATAGGACGTGTACACAGTCGTCACATCTAAAGAAGCATATGAGAATACATACCGGTGATAAACCATTTGAGTGCCAGGTATGTAATAAGAAGTATCATACAGAAGTTTACATTACTCCTTCACGGTGTGCATCCCAAAATTATTATTGGGTAAAAATACATATTGGAAAATAAACCAGTTTAATGTGAAGTTTTTCTTCCCAGTTACGAGTAGATTTTATTTCATTATCAATATTAACTAACTGAATTTGCCTAATATATAACATTCTATTTGGAGAATTACATTTCCTCACTTGATTTAAAAAACAATTCTGTTTCTATTATATTCTCTGTTTGAATAATTTGTTTCCATTCCATAATATGCTTTGGGTAATGGTAAAAAACCTGAGAAATTCGGAATTAATTATTATGCATGTATGAGTAGTTTATGTATTCAATATAAAATTGTATTATGTCATTCCAAAATATTTTATACCATTATGTTGATACCCTATCGGACCTTGGACTATTATTATCTTTTGTATCTGTTAAAGCCATTTAACACTATTATTCTTTTATTGGATATCAGAGTGACCTCCCTTCGGGATCGTTGTTTATTTTCTGCACGGAGAATTAAAAAACTTAAAAGTGAAAATAATAACATTTTCAAGTTACAGGTATTTTGAAGACTTCATGTATGACATTTTGAATATACTTTTTATCTACGTATGCCATAAATTGTGATAAAAAATCAGTACTTTGCTTTTTTGAGAGCTAATTCAATTTTACATAGTAAAATAGTGACCAATCACCCGTATCAAGCGGCTATAGATTATATAAGTTATTTATAGAGATAAATTGACACTACTAGACACTACTACGTTCAAAAATTTAGTGAGGCCCGTCATGGGTGTTTCAATTGAAATGTGGCGCTGTAGAATTGGGTGCTTTTCTCAGCCTGTAAAATGTAAACCAGCAATGCAGGTATTGATTGTAAGTCGTTCCTGTGTATCTCTGAATATACGGATTGTATTATTCCTTCTATTGGCTATGCACTGTGTAGAACAGAATCCCGGACCTAATGGGGTAATCCGCGCGGTGTTGGTGGACATCGTGGTAAAGCTAGAGGCCAGGCAAGAGACTCTGTTAGCGCTCAAAGAGGTCCTGATTATTTCTCCCAGTCGTCTGACACGCCACAAACACGAAGGTCTACACGTCTTTTTAATGATCAGCCAGCATTAAGCTCATGGCTTAGAACCCCACAACCGCCGTCCAGTCCAAACTCACTGAATGCTAGTTCCTCACAACGTTCGCCCGAATGCAGATCTAATAATCCCTCGAGTGCAAACAGTATGGATCTAGACTATGAACAAATAGAGCCACAATCGGATCATGATATAACCGTTCGACCTAGTCAAAATGAAAACCTATCAATGACTATACTACTTGATATACAAAAAAACTGTCAGAATTTAAATAAAGAGTTTGATAAATTGGAAAAGTCAGTCAATGACCTTAAAAAATAAAATAAAAAGCTACATGACCAAAATTTAAAACTAACCAAAACTGTTAATATCCTAGCAGTCAACGTCTCGGAATTGGAATTATCTGCGAAAGAAACATCATCTAAACTAGACCAATTAGAAGGTCAATCAAGAATACAAAATTTCTATAATATCGAGGAATCTAATAATTAAACTTGGGAACAATCAGAGGAAAAAATAAGAAATTATATTAAAACTGAACTTAAGATCGACGAACCCAATATCAGTATTGAGCGTGCCCATCGACTTCCAGGGAAAAATAAACCACGGCCTATAATCGTTAAATTTTCGTTCTATAAGGACAAAGATCGTATCATCAAGCGTTATCGTGAAATACGTAAATCTGTGCAAGAAGCGCGGCCTAGTCATAACGTCGATAGCGTCAACATAGGAGCAACAGCAGGTGAATTATCCCGTTTGCAAGTGAGTGAGGACTTCCCAGACAGGGTCAAGAAAATGAGATCTGCGTTGATTCCATTCCTAAAGGAATCTATTGATAGTGGAAAAAATGCATTTTTGCGTTTTGATAAACTCGTTGTCAATGGCAACGCATACGTTTACGATGAGACGAGAGAACGTCCTGTCCCGGCGTTTAAATAACGCGTTGGCCAAAGCCCCTGTGTTCATGATAAAACGTTTATTTACAATGAACAGTTTCCAGACTCAAATATTGTTAACTGTTCTGAAAATGCTTCTATCATCCATAATGAATTGTTGACTGAAACGCGTCTCTGCGATACCCAATTGAAAAATGATGATATTCATTCAGAATTTGTTAATAATTCTGGGGATAATATTCAGATAAAGCCACTTTATCTTAATATATGCAGTTGGAATATCGAGGGTCTTTTAAAATATCAAAATGACATTGAATTTCAATTGTATGTTTCATCCTTTGAAATAATTGGTTTATCTGAGACGTGGACTGTTCAAGTTGATGCGATTGGTCTTCCCGGTTACACTCATTTCGGTTATTCTCGGCCGAAAAAGAAGTCAGCAAACCGAGGTTCTGGAGGTGTTTCAGTATATGCTAAAGACTTTTTGATAAAAGATGGACTTGTTCAAAGTATTTTTAATACATTCACAGAATGTGCTGTTTAATTGTTTGATAGTTCATTGTTCCATAATGTAAATGATATTGTCTTTATTTTTACATATGTGTCGCCTGAAAACTCACCTATTTATGATGAAAATGACAATAATGGTATTGAAATACTTAATAATAAGATTAATAATATTATCGCTGAATACCCTAATGCAGAATTGTTCTTGTCTGGTGATCTTAATTCTAGAATTAAAGATTTTAATGATTACATTCCAGATGATGATATTTCATATATATTTGGCAATGATGTTGACTACCCGTCTGACAATTTTTCGACTCCAAGAAAATCTAAAGATGAAAATTATAATCGTTTTGGTTTGTCACTAATTGAGTTATGTTGTACGTACGATGTTCATACTTTAAATGGCCGTCTATTTAGTGATATGGATGGTAATTTTACATGTTTTGTCAACAATGGGGCAAGCATTGTTGACTATATAATAGTTTCATCCAGCTTATTTAAGTTTATTACTGATTTTAAAATTGGGGATAAGGATTACTCTGTACATTTCCCCCTTCATTGTCAGTTTTGTTTTAAATCTTGTTCATATAACCAGTCCTTTAATAATATTGATAGTTCAAATTTGCGTACTTGTCAAAAAATATAAATGGAAAGAGGAGTTAAAAGATGATTTTTTATGTTAAGTTTTGTGATAATTACCGTTCCTTTAATGAAATAATAAGTAACCGTAATGATCGTTCTCTCAGTTCATATATACCTGATTTTATTGATGTTTTTAAGAAGGCCGGCGATAATATGAAATTAAAGTCTAATTGTAAACAATACCGTTCAACCCAACCTTCCTGGTGGGATCATGATTGTAATTCTGCTAAAGTTGACAAATCACGAGCACTACGATATTTTAGAATTACGAATGATAGAAAAGACCTTATTACATATAAAACAAAAAGGAATCATTTTAAATCTATTTGTCTGAACAAAAAGGCTTTATTAGCTAAGGAAAACGGAACGAATTAGTTAGTTCTCGAAAAAATTATAAAGTGTTTTGGAAAACTTTAAAAGGAAATTGTAATAAGCAAAACAATGATATTACACCAGAAAAGTGGCACGATTATTTTAAAAGTTTATTTATTTCAAGAGAAAATGACGATGATGAGCATAACGATAATATCTTTGAAAATACACATTACGATTCTAGCAGCCTAAACGAACCTATATATAATCAAGAAACAATCGATAGTATACGTCATTTAAAATCTAACCGTTCTGGAGGCCCTGACGGAGTATGTATATAAATGTATAAGTATACACTTAATGACATATTGCCGTTTTTAAATCAACTTTTTAATGAAAAATTTTATTCAGGTTCGTTTCCTGAAAATTGGAGCGAAAGCATTATAACACCATTACATAAAAAAGGTCCAGTAAATGACCCAAATAACTATCGAGGCATTTCACTTATCGATTCCCTATGTAAAATATTCTGTCACATATTAAGTAATAGATTAACTAAATGGTGCGATACTTTTGATGTCATTGATGAGTCACAGGCAGGATTTAGGAAAAAATATACCACTATAGATAACATATTTTCTTTAATGGCTTTAGGACAAAAGTATCTTTCTAAGAGATAAGGACGTTTTTATTGTATATTTGTTGATTTTGCTAAAGCATTTGATAGTATTCAACACCAAAAACTATGGAATGCTTTTACAAGAAAATGTATCGATGGAAAGTTCTTAATAATTTTACAGTCTATGTATAGCAAATTAAAATCATGTGTTAAGGTTAATAATGGATTAACTGAGTTTTTCCCATGTAACATTGGAACCAGGCAAGGCTGTGTGGCCAGCCCCATAATCTTTTCTATATTTATAAATGATTTAGTTACATTTCTACATTCTAAATGTGATCGTGTTATATTTGTTTCTGATGATATTAATGAGTAGCCTTAATGTTTGCTGATGATGTTTCAAGTTTCTCAGATACTGTTGTACATCTTCAAAGACAAATTAATTATATTGAACAATTCTGTGCATCTGTTGATATGAAAATTAATCTCGATAAATCAAAAATTGTTGTTTTTAGAAATGGAGGCATCGTCAAGCTTACAGAAAAGTGGACTTATTGTGGAGAAACTATAGATGTTGTCAAATTTTATAAATCTTTAGGTGTTTATTTCACGCCAAAATTACTATGGTCAAAAACGCAAGAAATGTTGGCATTGCAAGGTATTAAGTCTGTTGCCTGTATATTTAGATTTCAACGTAAATTTGGACATCTAAATTCAGTAGATATGTTTAAAGTATTTGATGCTATGGTCAAACCTATACTTTGTTAAAGCTCTGAAATCTGGGGATACAAGTATGTTGAAAAAATTGAAAAAGTGCAAATCAAATTCTGTAAACAGTATTGTAATTTATCACAAAATACGTCTGATATTCTAGCGCTAGGAGAATGCGGAAGATTACCGTTATGTATAACTTATATTCCCAACTATGTAAAATTTTGGCTAAGAATTATACGTATGGAAAACCATATATACCCTAAACAATGTTATAAAATGCTAAAACAATTAGATGAAGCAGGCAGAAGAACTTGGGCTAGTCATATTAGAGAATTACTTTTTACATATGGATTTGGATATGCTTGGCTTGCCCAAGATGTTGGAAATGACATAAATTTTATTCAGTTATTTAAAACACGCATTAAAAATTGCTATTTACAAAGATGGATCGCTGGTCTAAACGATTATCCTAAATATCTGCATTATAAACATTTTAAATCTCATCTGTATTCAGAATCATACTTAGACATTGATTTATCATATATTTTAAGAAAAACGTTGTCAAATTTTCGTTGTTCGACCCATATTTTAATGATCGAGAAGGGAAGATACTTATCAATAGATAAAAATTTAAGATTCTGTCCTATATGTATGAAAAATAATATTTCTGTAGTCAAAGATGAGTTTCACTTCTTCTTTGAATGTAATGAGTATGAAAATTTTAGACAAACTTTTTTTTCAAATCTAATTGGTTAAAAAATAGATCGCTTAACATGTATTACATAATATTTAGCTTGAAAGATGAGAAAAGCATTGTCAGTATTGCTAGATATCTTTTAAATGCTTTTAAAAGAAGAAAAGAAATTCTAGATTTGCCTTTTTAAGAAATATTAACAAGAGTAAACTACTGTATTATTAATTAGACAGTATTTAAATAAATTCACTTTATTTTGAATATAAATATTCATGATATGATTTAATAGTCTTGTTCATTATAGTGTTAATTTTGGATTTATATATAGCTACATTTATTTCAAATCATATATCTTCAAAAATATATGTTACATCTGTTAACACTTTTGAAATGCTTAAACCTGAAATGATCTAATACAAATGTTATTATTTTTTTTATTTATATGGCATGTTATTAGCTTATATTCACTTGAATATGTGAATTCTGTAATATTGACTTGTATAAATGTAAAATATTCAATTTGTGTCACTCTATATGATGTATTTACATGTTATATTTTGGGCCGGAGGCCTATATTACTTAATAAAATATGTCTATTTTAAAATGCAATTACATATATCTTGATAACCATTTAATTTATTAATATTAAAATTACGGAAAAAAACGATATTTGTGTCGCTTGTTTGAATCTTGTTGCTTAGTTTATTAAAATATTTTAGTTATTGTACAATATATTTTAATTTTGTTATTTCAAAACTATCACATAATAAAATATTTACTTACTTACTTACTTATAAGTCTAGTTCTATTTTAGAATCTGTCCAGTTTTTACTCACTTTTTACTAACATTTCTAGTATTTTTAACACCTTCAATCCATTCAGTCCTAGCTCGTAAAATAATGCCTACCGTTTGTTTTTAGATTCATTAAATTTGTTAATTCATTTTATTATTGTTTAATACATCTGAAATATTAATATGGTTATTTGGGTCAGTTGACAATTCTTCGTCTAATTTATCTATATTTTCATTATAACTATTTTCTAAACTTTGATTCGTTTTTCTTTTCTTTGAAATATATTTTATAGTTTCGTTTCGTACTGTACCTTTTACGAACATCCAAATACCTTTTTATAGACCCATTGTCATTTTGAACGTGTAAAAGGAATGATTCATTTTTTTTACTCATAGCAAAGAATTATATTATACATAAAACATTATTGTGAACATTTAAAATGTGAAAAAAACACGTTTATTTCTCTTTTGTAATCACTACTGTGATGAACAGTAACATAATATAAATGTTATCACTCTGTACTCATAACTCTTCAATATTTGATTTTAGAGAACACATTCGTCAAATGATATCACTCCAAATATATTCATGGTCCATACATGTCCTTCACATTTGGCGGTATTGGGCAAATATTAACACTTGATAATCCTTTGTGGCTGTATGCATTCCATATATTTTCTTGATCTCGACATTCAGGGTTGATAAGTCGACATTTGTGGTAAATGATCCATTCAATAGATTTAAACGTGTTCAAAACTATATCCGGTACTGTGTAAACTTGGAAGTAAAAGATATTTAGCAACACATAATCCAAAATGTTCTGTTTTAATCTGCATTAATAATACGATATCTCATTTGTGATACAAACTATAAAAAACAGTTCTTGCAATGTAAAAGTAAATTTCCATATATTTTCAATGTTTTTTTTTTTCCCGGCAGAAATTCGATTGCTCAGAAAAATTTATAAAACTGATATATTAATAAACTTATTTAAAAAAGACTACAGCGATGCACATAACTTTTTTTTTAAAGTTTTAAATATATTTACGAAATAGGATGGAACTTGTTTGAACACAAAGACACATTTTATTGTATGAAATAATTCCAGGTAATGAACCAGTTCAAATCATCAACTAAAAGACCTAAAGAACGAACGGGGTTTGGACCGAAACCAACATGATTAAATAATAGGTTACCTCCCCTGTTCAAAATATCGCCATTTACTTTATAAAATTACCAGGGTTATAATTAAGAATAATACTTTCATTGCTGGCAGTTCTTGGTTTAGAAATGAGGGTCAAAACATCATGCTCTTACAGTGAGTATGTTGTTCATGAGTGTTTGTGTTGGCGTATCATAAAAAGCGTTGTATGTAATTAAAACAGTCAGATAATGCATAGTTATTAAGTATATGTATATATAAATATAAGCCTTATTAATAATAAGAATGAGCAGTTTGACATTAGGATTCCTGCACATAATAGGGGTTGTCGGATCTAAAGAGCAAAAATTCTCTGTATATGTGCATTAGGTTATACTAAGGCGTACATTTAAGTAACTTATATTATGGTTAAAAACATATATCAAACTGTTAGTTGAAAGGTTAGTGATTGTCATATCACCCATCTAAATTGAGAATACAAGTTTGCTTTTGACATATACACGCACTTCACAAAATTATTGATACCGGTAAACAAAGTAATCACGTCCTTTTAAAGTCCCATGTGTCAGCAGACATATCATCATTTTCTTCATGGTCCGAGTCTGTAAGTGTAATTTCACAATCTTCAATTTTTGAAACAATTGTACAACATATAATGTTATACCACTCTGTATTCAACTCTTGTTTTGCATGTACTCAATCATACATGTTGGAGTAGCAATATTTGGTTATTTTTTTTTTTTTTTACCATGTTTTCCTCTTTTTTAACTGATGTTTTCATATTGTCCCTATGGAGTCTGACTTTCTTAACACAATGCTCTGTATTAATTTAACATATTTCTTTATTTATAGTCATAATGTCTTTCAGTTGTTAAGTCTGTTTCTGTAAGTCAGTGTTTGTGAATTTGAAAAGATGCATATTTTTAAAAGAGGCACTTGGAATTGTTGCGAGAAAAAGTGTTGTTGTGTTATGTCTCAATTTCTTGAAAATTTCATTTAATTCTGTTATAAATGTTTGGACTTTATTTGTTGAATTATATGCAATTTATGTTCCATTTCTGCAGGTCACTTTTTCTGTCAAATTACAAAGGTCAGCTGCTATCAAAATGACTGTTTGCTCATCAGGGTAAGAAGCCATTATTTTTTAACAGCATGATACACCTGTGATATTTTACTACCAGAAATGACAATCAAAGATACATGATAGAGATCAGGAAAATCCAAAATGGATGAAATGTGTTTATGTGTTGATGCAGATAATCTGTTCCAATGATTATATGGTGATGCATGCTGTAAATGAATAAAAAAAGAAAATAAATTACGATATGCTTTTGATACAACTGACATGGTACCTGGTAATTAAAATATTTGTGTGTGTGTTTATTGATTCCAAGTGAATGTTAGATGCATTAACGTTTTGATAAGCGCTTAAGGCAGAATTTTCTTGTTCAGTTAAACTTTTGGTTGATTGGTTCAGAGACATGCGTCTATGCCTCTGATTAGTTTACCTCGTTTGCTATGGGCATTGGTAACAAAATTTGAAAATGAGAATTGTCGAGCAACAGATTAATTGGCAATATTTCTTCGTTTTCAATTTGTGGTGGTTCATATGTACAAAGTGTAAAGGTTTCTCTTGCAACTTTCATCCAGACTTTTATTTTGCAGTTGTAATGAAGTGGTTCAGCCTCAATTTCACAAGCTGTGGCCCATTCATTCAGTTTCAACATTGAGGTCCAATAGGATCTTTGGCTATTGACATACTATTAAAAAGTCTTGCTTTTTCTCCCACTGTTCCAGTTAAGGTATATATTGCTGCAGATTGCATGTCTGTGCTGCCTTGCGACTCAGAGGGAAACATCCCCACTGTAGACTCTATATCTTACCGAGACAGTGAAAAAAAAAAACAATTTCCATCACCAGGTACATTTTTTACAACAAATTTATTGTTGCAAATATTCATGCATTGAACGAGACTCGAATTATTCTTTTTTTTTTAACTTAAATAGATTAAACACACACATCTACATCAATAGATATCTCATTATTTTTGTTTTGAAAGATAAAAGAAAGAAAGAAAAAAAGAAAGAAGAAGAATCATTTTGCAACTTGTAGTTTTACTTAAATTTATTGTTTTAGATTAAGATTTACATTATGTTCAATTTTATGAGAAATAGTGGTGACTACAGCATTAATAACCTGCAGAATATGGAGTGAAATACCCTCTTAACAGCTGTGTTGTTAATTAACTGTTAACAAACACAGCAGACGGCGTTTGTTTACTAATTATGCATTGTCAAATACTGCTTCGTTTCGATTGGCTCACTTCTGGTCATACTCATTTGCATACGTTCTATTTTGCCTGGTTTTCGGACCTACTCAATAAATAGACTATTTATTTTGTAGGTTAGGGAACAAGACTAACGTTCTATTTTACTATGTCATCTGGTAAATTTCCCTAAAGCAGAAATTTATTTGTGAAATAAATGAATTATTCTAATGTATGTTATGTGTATATTTTAATGTTTTTAAATATATTATATTTTGTACGTAATTATATTGAGAGATTTGAAATAACTATTCATGATTTAAGATTAAAAAGTGATTTTGTAAACCCGGATTTTCGTATAGAATTGCTATATTTTATGTCATCAAATTAAAAACAACCAACGTAGCCGAGTGCTCCAAATTACGCATGAAAACAGAGGGTCATTTCCGGTTTTCAACGTTAGTATATGTTTGTCAATATATCTTTTTTTTTTCTTACGTGATACCATAAGAGCTCGCATACTCGCGAATGCACGGCTTCGCCGCGCATTCGCTTGTATTCGCTCGCTACTAAATAATGACAGGACTTTTGACAATGCCCCCGTGGGTGCAAATAAACAATTAAAGGCGAAAGTGATGTCGTTGGATGACCATATGTATGATGTCAGGTACCATAACATTAATGACGAATGTTCTCATTGTTTTGTGAAATGTAGACATGTTCCCTCAGCAGCAGCAAAAGCAACCATAAGCATTATGTTTTGGTGTCGGTATCGAAAAATAATGGCCATATTCATTTAGCAGTTGCTCATGTACAGCAAGCAGGGTAGGTACATTTACTAGAGGAAAAACTAGTTTTCCTATTTGTTTAGAATGATAGAAACTGTTGGGAATAGTTCAGATATTTAATTTGTAATGACTATGGGTATGATGTAACAGATGGTGAAATTTAGACCGCACTTAGGCCACTGACTGAAATATAGAGCATGTTAAAGAAACATGACACCTCGATAATATCTGAAACAGACACTCAACTTATATACAAATTTCAACCACAAATAACATTTGTTGCATATTGTCTAAATTGATTGATGTGTTGCGTAACAGAACTATATTTCATTCATACCGTATATATATAGTTTCTAGTTTTTAAAAACATTGTTCTTTATTTATTTGACAAAATAGTTTATAAGTGAATTTCTGAACTGTAGGTCAATGAATTGAGAAATATACAACGCACTAATCATATAGCATAATGGCAAAGTAGTGAACTGTGATATTAAGATCAATGACATAAAATCAGTTTTGTTTTGAGAATTTGGACTGAGATGTTATGTGTCAGCATTGGTTTTATTATACTAGAATGGTGTCATAAAAACATGAATAAGTTCATTTTACAGCAGTGTAGAGTTGAACGGAAATACTCGTGTCGCCTATATGTAATTAAATGCAATTTCTGGGAAATATATCCCGATACTATAATTTACGTTAAAATTCAACGCAAATACTTTTATTTACTATAAACCCAGTACACTATTATGGAACTACTGGATTCAATATTGATATGTTACCTGTGTTGGACGAGTGTACTAAATACTAAATGTTAATTGTGTCATACTCATTTACATTTTGCCTGAGTATGACCATTTGATTGTGAGATGTGTTATGTCCAAATACAATGCCATCTAATTTTAACAGGGACAGTCCGTATGTTCGAGTTCAAGCAGGGCCTTCTTTAAAGTACATGTTCAAACAAATAGTAATTCTAAACGAATTCGGTGTTATGGGGAATATGTGCGAGTCTCTTTCATAGTAAGAAATAACGCCGTAATGATGAAAAAGGGGGAAAACACAAAACCATGAAAATTGTAAATTTTGTATATTTAAAACAGTTTATAGGTCAATATCCGTGTTCTTTATTCATCAGACTGTTTTAAATTGGCATTAAAGGAAGTATATAAGGAATTTTTAAAATTATAATTTTGCTCATCACGTTTTATATAACATGGCTATATATACTCATTGACCCTGTATCGCCAACAGGATAACTTTTAAATCATGCAAAAATTATATATTAAAAAGGGTTTTCCTAACAGGTTCTACGCACCTAGATGTGACTAAAATATTTCCCGCTAAAAATTGCAACATATTTTGTGATGTATTAAATCAATCACGTGATTTCATATTGATTTCACTTTGATCCGTCATGCAGTAGATCTAAACACTTTGTTTCACTTGTTTCATCTTAGAAAGAGTCTGAATGATGATGTGAAGGTTTAAATGTAGTATTTAAGCGCTTTCTTTCTTTACGATGGGATTTCGAGTTTACCACTTCAATTGAAACATCGATTACGTTTTGGTGAACTTGCTACACCTTAATATTCCGACTATATTTATTGATGATAATAAGACCCTTTTTATCCATTTTAAAATAATTTTATTTTTAAGACGTTGATAGCGTTTGTTCGTTATATACTTGCTTTAAATCACATAAACAATCAGAAAAATATACTTTAGGGTAATGCTTTTAGTAACTAGTGGGGAAATGGTTCCAAACTTCGACCACAAAAACGGAAAAAATTGTAATGTTATAATTAAGTATTTAAAGGACTAAGGGAAGTGATAAGTAGAACGACTACTGTATACTGAAACCATTTACTATATATATTCCAATTATTTAAGCTGCAATAAATTTGATATTCTAATTTCATTTCAGGTTCTTAACTTGACTGATATGATACTTTGATAAAACATTTGAGTGTCAAGTGTATAATTAAAAGTTTACACGGTCCTCAAATATGGACACACATATGCAAATACATATGGAGATCAAATATTTCAATCTCAGGCGTGTAATAAGAAGTTTACAAAGTCGTCAAATCTAAAGAAGCACATGAGAATACATACCGGTGATAAACCATTTGAGTGCCTAATGTGTAATAAAATATTTACAGTGTCGTCAAATCTAAACATGCACATACGAATTCATACTGATGATAAACTATTTGAGTGCCAGTTGTGAAATTAAAAGTTTACACAGTTGTCTCATCTTATCAGTCACACGCGGAAACATAATGATGAAAAGCCATTTGAGTGTCAGGTGTGTGAAAAGAAGTTTATTCGGTCCTCAAATATTGACACACATATATGCAAATACATACTGGAGATAAAATATTTCATTGTCAGGCGTGTAATAAAAAGTTTACACAGTTTTCAGATTTAAACAGGCATATGCGCATACATGCAAGTGATAAACTATATGAGTGCAAGATGTGTAATAAGACGTATACACAGTCGTCAAATCTAAAGAAGCATATGAGAATACATACCGGTGATAAACCATTTGAGTGCGTGATGTGTAATAAAAAGTTTACAGTGTTGTCAAGTCTAAACAGACACATGCGGATTCATACTGGTGATAAACCATTTGAGTGCCAGGTGTGTAATAAAAAGTTTACACAGTTGTCTCATCTAAACAGTCACAAGTGGATACATACTGGTGATAAGCCATTTGATTGTCAGGTGTGTAATAAGAAGTTTACACAGTCGTCAAGTTTAAACAGTCACATGCTGATACATACTGGTGATAAGCCATTTGAGTGTCGGGTGTGTAATAAGAAGTTTACAGTGTTGTCAAGTCTAAACAGTCACATGCGGATTCATACTGGTGATAAACCATTTGAGTGCCAAGAGTGTAATAAGAAGTTTACACAGTCGTCTCATCTAATCAGTCACATGCGGATACATACTGGTGATAAGCCATTTGAATGTAAGGTGTGTAATAAAAAGTTTACAGGGTCGTCAAGTTTAAACAGTCACATGCTGATACATATTGGTGATATACCATTTGAGTGTCAGGTATGTTATAAGAAGTTTACAGTGTTGTCAAGTCTGAACAGGCACATGCTGATTCATACTGGTGACAAACCATTTGAGTGCCAGGTGTGTAATAAGAAGTTTACACAGTTGACCGATCTAAACAGTCACACGCGGATACATACTGGTGATAAACCATTTGAGTGTCAGATGTGTAATAAGAAGTTTACACATATGTCAAGTCTAAACAGTCACATAAGGATTCATACTGGTGAAAACCCATTTGAGTGTCAGTTGTGTAATAAGAAGTTTACACTGTCGTCTCATCTAATCAGTCACACGCGGATACATACTGGTGATAAACCATTTAAGTGTCAGGTGTGTAATAAGAAGTTTACAGAGTCGTCAAGTTTAAACAGTCATAAGCTGATACATACTGGTGATATACCATTTGAGTGCCAGGTATGTAATAAGAAGTTTACAGTGTTGTCAAGTCAAAACAGGCTCATGCGCATTCATACAGGTGATAAACCATTTGAGTGCCAGGTGTGTAATAAGAAGTTTACACAGTCGTCTGATCTAAACAGTCACAATCGGATACATACTGGTGATAAGCCATTTAAGTGTCAGATGTGTAATAAGAAGTTTACACAGTCATCAAGTCTAAACAGTCACATAAAGATTCATACTGGTGATAAACTATTTGAGTGTCCGGTGTGTAATACGATGTTTTCAGTGTCATCACGTCTAAACAATCACATGCGGATACATACTGGTGATAAACCATTTGAGTGCCGGTTGTGTAATGAGATGTTTTCAGTGTCATCACGTCTAAATAATCACATACGTATACATACTGGTGATAAACCATTTGAGTGCAGGGTGTGTAATAAGAAGTTTACAGAGACATCACATCTAAACAATCACATGCCTATACATACTGGTGATAAACCAATTTAGTGCCGGGTGTGTAATAAGGAATTTACAGAGATGTGGAAGCTAAACAATCACATGCGTATACATACTGGTTATAAACCATTTAAATGCCGGGTGTGTAATAAGAAGTTTCCAGAGACGTTTCATCTAAACAGTCACATGCGTATACATACTGTTGATCAACCATTTGAGTCGGTATGTAATAAGATGTTTACAGTGTCACCAAGTCTAAACAGCCACATGCGGAGTCATGTGTATTAACTCATTTGATTGTCAGGTGTGTATTAGGAAGGTTACAATGTTGTCAAATCTGAACAGGCACATGTAGATACATCCTGGGTGTCAGATGTGTAATAAGATATTTGCACTTTCGTCACCTCTAAACACATGCGGATGCATACTGGTGATATAAAATTGGAGTGTCAGTTTTGTGATCAAAAGATTACTAAATCGTCAACTCTGAGCAGTTTCTTGCGAGTACACAATGGCTATATACCATTTAATGTGTGACACATTAGTAATATCTAAACTGGCAAATGCGTAAACTGGTGATAAGTCATTTAAGTGTCAATGCTGCGTTCAGTTCGTTTAGACGTTTAATAACATTAACTAGTATAGTTTCCTTGACGCTGGCTCAACCTCATTTTTGCACGCTGTTTGCGGTAATTTCATGGAACCAGGCATTAAACGTGTATGTTGTTTAATGGTGGTGAACTCAGTCCTGGTATGTAATATGCCATTTACAGAGTTCATATTGTAGATTATATTCTTTACCAAATTATGTCAGAGTTTTTAGCGCAAGAATTGAATTACATACAAAAATAAAGGTGGACATTTTGTTAATGTTATTCCAACCAGCTGTTGGTTCTAATTTTTATGTATCATATAGAAGTTTACATTACTCCTTCACGGTGTGCATCCCAAAATTATTATTGGGTAAAAATACATTTTGGAAAATAAACCAGTTTAGTGTAAAGTTTTTCTTCCCAGTTACGAGAAGATTTTATTTCATTATCAATATTAACTAAATGAATTTGCATAATATATAACATTCTATTTGGAGAATTACATTTCCTCACTTGATTTAAAAAATAATTCTGTTTCTATTATTTTCTCTGTTTGAATAATTTGTTTCCATTTTATAATATGCTTTGGGTAATGGTAAAAAAACTGAGCAATTCGGAATTAATTATTATGCATGTATGAGTAGTTTATGTATTCAATATAAAATTGTATTATGTCATTCCAAAATATTTTATAACATTATGTTGATACCCTATCGGACTTTGGACTAATATTATCTTTTGTATCTGTTAAAGTCTTTTTACACTATTATTCTTTTAAAATGCAATTACATATTTCTTATTGATAATCATTTAGTCATTAATATAAAGATTACGGAAAAAAAAAATTTGCGTCGCTTGTTTGAACTTTGTTTAATACATCTGAAATATTAATATGGTAATTAGGATCAGTTGACAATTCTTCGTCTAATTTATCTATTTTTTTTATTTAAGACTATTTTCTAAACTTTTATTTGTTTTTCTTTTCTTTGGAATATATTTTATAGTTTCGTTTCGTACTGTACCTTTTACGAACATCCCAATACCTTATTGTTAGACCCATTGTCATTTTAAACATGTAAAAGAAATGTTTCAATTGTTTTACTCGTAGCAAAGAATTATATTATATATAAAACATTATTGTGAACATTTATAATGTGAAAAAAACACGATTATTTCTCTTTTATTATCATTACTGTGATGAACAATAAAATAATATCAATGTTATCACTCTGTACTCATAACTCTTCAATATTTGATTTTAGAGAATTCATTCTTCAAATGATATCACTCCAAATATATTCATGGACCATGTCCTTCACATTTGGCGGTATTGGGCAAATAGTAACATTTGATGATCCTCTCTGTAGCTGTATGCATTACATATATCTTCTTGATTATGGCATTCAGGGTTGATAAGCCGACATTTGTGGTAAATGATACATTCAATAGATTTAAACGTGTTCCACACTATCTTCGGTACAGTGTAAACATGGAAGTTACAAATATTTAGCAAGACATAATCATAAATATTTTGTTTTAATCTGAATTAATAATACGAGATCTCATTTGTGATATAAACTATAAAAAACAGTTCTTGCAATGTAAAAGTAAATTTCCATACATTTTCAAAGTTTTTGTTTCCTGGCAGAAATTCCATTGCTCACAAAAATTTATAAAACTGATATATTAATAAACCTATTTAAAAAAGACTACAGCTATGCCCATAACTTTTATTTAAAGATTTAAAAATATTTACGAAATAGGATGGAATTTGTTTGAACACAAAGACATATTTTGTTGTATGAAATAATTCCAAGTAATGACCCAGCTCAAATCATCAACTAAAAGACCTAAAGAACGAACGGGGTTTGGACCGAAACCAACATGATTAAATTATAGGTAACCTCCCCTGTTCAAAATATCGCAATTTACTTAATAAACTGTTGGTCAAAAAGATTATCAACGATTTTTAACACCACAGGCGGAAAACTTACCTAAACCATATGATTTCAAGGGTAGATGGACGAATGTCTTGCTTCAAATATCTGATTTTACCGAAAAACAATTATACACATATGTTGTACTAAATAATGACAGGACTTTTGACAATGCCCCTGTGGGTGCATATAAACAATTAAAGGCGAAAGTGATATCGGTGGATGACCATGTGTATGATGTCAGGTACCATAACATTGATGACGAATGTTCTCATTGTTTTGTGAAATGTAAACATGTTCCCTCAGCAGCAGCAAAAGCAGCCCTGAACATTATGAAGGCCCTCCCGGGTTTTTTTGAGATCTGGAGAACATGGCCATTTATTTTCAGAGACCTGGGGATCATTTGCCATTACTTTTAGAGATCCAGGGATCAAAGGCCTAATTTTAGAGTTCTAGGGATATTGTCCTTGATGAAAAAAGTACCTAATTTTATCAATTTTATCAGAAACAAATAAACAGAGATAGGCAACTTGTCTAAATTTCAGGTGGCACATTTTGGCTTTTTCTAGTTTAGCTTGAACTTATTTATTTTACTTCGATTGTGAAACAAGTTTTACGACTTAGACAAATCACGCTCGAAATCTTCCTGGGTAAAACCAGTACTAAGCATTTATTGAAAAAAGTGACTTGATTTGGGAGATTATTTTTTTATGCCCCCAAAAAATTTTTTTGGTGGCATATAGTAATCGCAGCGTCCGTCCGTCAATCCTTCCGTCCGTCCTTCCGGGCACACGAATGGGTTGTTAAGTGTCTAGGGTTTAGGGTTAGTAATGTTTATGGACAGTTGAAAAGCAGTTGGAAAATAATTACGTGCCTGTTTCTAGACACTTAAAAACAGCTTTTATGTGGCTTTTTTTCTTTTATGTGGCTAAAATTTAGCCACACAAGTAATAAGCTTGACGCAAAGCCACTTAAATACCCACTCGTAAGAACGTCCGTCCGTCCTTCCGTCTGGTATTTCGTTTCCAGCCTGTTACTTTGTCATGCATAGATGGATTTTGTTGATACTTGCAACAAATGATCATGAACATGACGACGTGTCGCGAGTAAGACCCACACCCGTACCTCAAAGGTCAAGGTCACAATTTGCGTTTCTGGCCTGTAACTGTGTCATGCATGCATAGATGAATGGTACTTGCTACAAATGATCAACATAACATCCTGACATGGGGGGAGGGGGGGACGTGTGATTATTTTTTTTCTTTTTTCAATTTAAAGAAATGAAGAATTTTACGCTTAAAGATTTTTGTGTGGTCATTTTCTCTTTTTTAGCCCATTTTCGAAATAAGAAATAAGTAAAACGACTTCAATAAATATCAATATGAAACTTTCGCCACCAATGGGAAATTTACTGCTTCATCTTCATTATTGTGTTTTGTTTAAACGTACATGGTATTTGTTAAATCAAGACTACCGTTTTTTATTTAGAAATCTTTCTTTTATGGTGAAATTTCAACATATTCCGATTTCAATCAGTAAAAATTTAAATTCTGAAGAAAAATATTAAATAATTGATAATTGGAATTGATCATTCATCATTTTTAGCTCGCCGGGACAAAGTCCAAGGAGAGCTATTGTCATGACCCCGGCGTCGTCTGTAGACACCCAGGTTAAACTTTTGCGTAAAAGTTTCGTATTTATATGCATCAATTCATTGGATGTGAATGAAACTTTGCATGTGTGTTTACCATCATCAATGAAACACACAGAGACACGAACTATAACTCTTGATTTTATTTTGGCACAGTTATGGCCCTTTTTGGACTTAGACACCCAGGTTAAACTTTGCATTTAGTTGCGTACAAGTTTCACATATCTATGCAACCACTCATTGGATGTGAATCAAACTTCACATGTTTGTTCACCATCATCAATGGAACACACAGAGACAAGAACCGTAACTCTGGATTGCATTTTGGCACAGTTATGGCCCTTTTTGGACTTAGACACCAAGGTTAAACTTTGCGTTCAGTTGCGTACAAGTTTCACATATCTATGCAACCACTCATTGGATTGAATAAACTTCACATGTGTGTTCAACATCATCAATGGAACACACAGAGACAAGAACCATAACTCTGGATTGTATTTTGGCACAGTTATGGCCCTTTTTGGACTTAGACACCAAGGTTAAACTTTGCGTTTAGTTGCGTTTAAGTTTAAGATAACTATTCAACCACTCATTGGATGTCAATGAATCTTCACATGTGTGTTCACCATCATCAATGGAACACACAGACAAGAACCGTAACTCTGGATTGCATTTTGGCACAGTTATGGCCCTGTTTCGACTTAATTTTTCAGGTTAAAGTTTTTTATCACGTAAGATATCTATGCAACCACTCATTGGATATGAATGAAACTTCGCATTTGTGTTCACCATCATCATTGGAACACGCAGATACAAGAACCATAAATCTGGGTTGCATTTTGGCACAGTTATGGCCCTTTTGGACTTAGACACCCAGAGGCGAGATTTGTTGTCTTCAGACAGAATTTGTTATCAGCTTTACTTTGGCACTAAATTTGTTAAATTCAGATCAAAATTCGAAGAGTTATTATAGAAATACTAAAAGTGCCGTGGACATTATATTGCTATTAGCCTGTCAGTCTCTGTAATTAAGTCACTGATTTTATATATAATTTTTATACTTGATCATAATTTACTTGCAACAGCTTTTTATGTTTCTTACAAGTTAGTTTGGGCTCCTGCACAACTTCAGTACCCGAAATAAATTTTGAATGGTAATTCCGAACAAAGACATATTTACAGTACTGATGCTGAAAGGCAGAATAGTGCAGTGGTTAATATCGCCGATTTCGGATCGCAAAGACTGGTGTTCAATCCCACCCGGCATCTATTCTTTTTTATTAGATCGTGTTTACACAATAAAATCAATTATTTATGTGTATTTATTGCCTTTTGTATATTAACCGTTCAGCTGTTCATTTATTTTGTCTCTCCGGTCCTTCCATCGATATATTCTTTGGCTCTACTAGCCAAAGACCAGCAGGGCTTATGGTGTGGTAAATTGTCCGTCGTCCATCCGTTAACCTTTTTTTTGTAGAAGCTATAGCATCCCCCACTTTTTTCAAAGAATCTTATCCAAACTCGCACAGCATTTGTATAACCTCAAACTCTTGAAGTTCTTGAACCAGTGTGATTGAACCTCAAATGCTCCCTGTTACAGTGTTTACAAGCACATTTTTAAGGAAACTTAAAAAAACACATTTTCTCTGAATTCAAGCCATATACCATAGATATTTTAAACAAGGAAAAGAAGACAGTACATGGATTTTGCTTATTATAATGATGTGTAAATAATAATAGAGAAGATTATAGTAGACGTTTTACTTAAGGAAACACTATTTGGTACTTGCAGGGAACTATGTTTAAAATTTTTGGAGATCTAGGAAACAGTGGAAATACTTTTAGAGATCTGGGGAACATGGACAAAATACTTTTGGGGAACTTTGGCAAATACCTTCGGAGATCTGGGGAACAACAGGCATTACTTTAAGAGATCCAGAGAACAGAGACCCCCTGGGAGGGCCTCATTATGTTTGGATGTCGGTATCGAAGAAGAATGGCCATATTCATTCAGCAGATTGCTCATGTACAGCAAGTAGGGTAGGTACATCTACTAGAGGAAGAAAATAGTTTTCCTTTTTGTTTAGAATGATAGATACTGTTGGAAATAGTGCAGATATTTAATTTGTAATGACTATGAGTATGATGTAACAGATGGTGAAATTTAGACCGCACTTAGGCCACTGACTGAAATATAGAGCATGTTAAAGAAACATGACACCTCGATAATGTCTGAAACAGACACTCAACTTATATACAAAATTCAACCACAAATAACATTTGTTGAATATTGTCTAAATTGATTGATGTGTTGCGTAACAGAACTATATATCATTCATACCGTATGGTGTATTCCCCCCCAAAAATACTCCTCTAACACGCCATCCACCCAAGTGATATTGTGTTCCATTTTTAAAAAAGAATATATTTTAGTTAAAATAAGCCTAATTGATTGTGAAACATTTATCAAACTTTATTTGTGTAATCTAAATGAGTACGGTGAAGAGACTGGTATACTTTCACATATAGACGGTGAAGTGACTGGTACACATTCACATATACATGGTGAAGTGACTGGTACACTTTCACATATACAGGTGAAGTGACTGGTTTACTTTCACATAATACGCGGTGAAGCTACTGGTATACTTTCACATATACACAGTGACGTGACTGGTACATTTACACTTATATAAGGTGAAGCGACTTTTATACTTAACAGACACACGGTGAAGTGACTGGTACACTTACACATATACACGATGAAGCGATTGGTACACTTACACATATACACGGTGAAGCTACTGGTTACACTTTCACATATACACGATGAATTAATTTGTACACTTTCACATATACACGGTGAAACGACTGGTACACTTTAACATATGCAAGGTGAAGCGACTGGTACACTTTCACATATAAACGGTGAAGAGACTGGTATGCTTTCATATATAAACGGTGAAGCGACTGGTACACTTACACATATACACGGTGAAGCGACTAGTTACACTTTCACATATACACGGTGAAGTGATTTGTACACTTTCACATATACTTGGTGAAGTGACTTTTACACTTTCACATATAGATGGTGAAGCGAATGGTACGTTAACAAATACACGGTGAAGTGACTTTTACACTTTCACATATACACGATGAAGTGACTTGTACATTGTCACACATACACGGTGAAGCGACTGGTACACTAACACTTATACACGATGAAGCGACTGGTACACTTACACATATACAAGGTGAAGCGAATGGTATACTTTCACATATACACGGTGATGCGACTAGTACACTTTCTCAAATACATGGTTAAGCGACAGGACACTTTCAACATATACATGGTGAAGCAACTGGTACACTTTCACAAATACATGGTGAAGCGACTGGTGCACTTTCACAAATACAGGGTGAAGCGACTGGTACACTTTCACTTATATACAATGAAGCGACTGGAACACTTTCACATATACATTATAAGCGGCTGGCACATGTAAACATATACACGGTGCAGCGACATGTACACTTACACATATACACGGCGAAGCGACTGGTAAACTTACACATATACACGGTGAAGAGACTGGTTTACTTTCATATATACACGGTAAAGCGACTGATACACTTTCACATTTACATGTTGAAGTGACTGGTATACTTTCACAAATACATGGTGGAGCGATTGGTATACTTTCACATATACATGGTGAAGCGAATGGTATACTTTCACATATAAATGGTGAAGCGACTGGTATACTTTCACATATACATGGTGAAGCGACTTGTACACTTACACATATGCACGGTAAAGCCACTGGTATACCATAACATATACAAGGTGAAGTGATTGGTACATATACACATATACACGGTGAAGACACTGGCATATTTTCACATATACATGGTAAAGTGAGTGGTACCCTTACACATATACAGGGTGAACCGAAGTATACTTTCACATATACATGGTAAAGCGACTGGTAAACTTTCACATATACATGGTGAAGCGACTGGTACATTTTCACATATACACGTGAAAGCGATGGTACACTTTCACATATACATGTTGAAGGGACTGGTATATATTCACATATACGTGGTGAAGCGACTCGTACAATTACACATATACATAGGGAAGCGGCTGGAATACACTCGCATATACATGGTGAAACGACTCGTACACTGAAACGTATACATGGTGAAGCGATGCATTCGCATATATATGATGATGCGACTCGTAGACTTTCACATATACACGGTGAAACGACTAGTACACTTTCATATGTACATGGGGAAGAGATTTTTACACTTACACATAAACACATTGAAGCGACTGGTACACTTACACATATACATGATGAAGAGACTTGTATACTTTTACAAGTACATGGTGAAGCGAATGGAACACCTTCACATATACATGGTGAAGCGACTGATACTCTTTTACATAAACATAGTGAAGCGACTGTTAGACTTTAACATATACATGGTGAAGTGACTAGTACACTTTAACATATACATGAGAAACGACTGGTACACTTCAACATATAAAAGGTGACGTGACGTGTACAATTTCACATATACACGGTGAAGCGACTGGTATACTTTCACATATACGAGGTGTAGCGACTGGTACACTTTCACATATACATGGTGAAGTGACATCTACACTTTCACATATACACGGTAAAACGACTTGTACACTTTCACATGTACACGGTGAAGCGACTGATATGATTTCATATATACACGGGGAAGTGACAGGTATACTTTAACATATACTTTGTGAAGTGACTGGTACACTTTCACATATACAAGGAGAAGTGACATGTAAACCTTCACATATGCATGGTGAAGCGACTGGTACACTTCCACATATACATGGTGAAGCGACAGGTACACTTTCATATATACACGATGAAGCGACTGGTACACTTTCACATGTACATGGTGAAGAGACTGGTACACTTAAACATGAACATGGTTAAACGACTGGTACACTTACACATATACATGTTGAAGAAACTGGTACACTTTTACAAATACAAGGTGGAGCGACTGGTACACTTCGAAATATACATGGTGAAACGTCTGGTACACTTTTACATATACACGGCGAAGAGACTGGTATACTTTCACATATACACGATGAAGAGACTGGTACACTTTCACATATACACCATGAAGTGACTGGTATACTTTCACATATACACGGTGAAGCGACTGGTATACTTTCACATATACACGGTGACGTGAGTGGTACATTTACACATATATAATGTGAAGCGACTTTTATACTTAACAGACACACGGTGAAGTGACTGGTACACTTACAAATAAACACGATGAAGCTACTGGTTACACTTCACATATACACAGTCAATTGATTTGTACACTTTCACATATACACGATGAAACGACTGGTGCACTTTAACATATACAAGATGAAACGACTGGTACACTTTCACATATAAACGGTGAAGAGACTGGTATACTTTCATATATAAACTGTGAAGCAATTTGTACACTAACACGTATACACTGTGAAGCGACTGGTTACACTTTCACATAAACACGGTGAAGTGATTTGTACACTTTCACATATACATGGTGAAGTGACTTGTACACTTTTACATATACATGGTGAAGCGAATGGTACGTTTACAAATATACACGGTGAAGTGACTTGTACACTTTCACATATACACGATGAAGTGACTTGTACATAGTCACACATACACGGTTAAGCGGCTGGTACACTTATACACGATAAAGCGACTGGTACAGTTACACATAAATATGGTGAAGCGTCTGGTATACTTTCCCATATACACTGTGAAGCCAATTTTACAAATTCACATATACATGGTGAAGAGACTCGTACACTTACACATATACAAGGTGAAGCAAATGGTATACTTTCACATATACACGGTGATGCGACAAGTACACTTTCTCAAATACATGGTTAAGCGGCAGGACACTTTCACATATACATGGTGAAGCGACTGGTACATTTTCACAAATACATGGTGAAGCGACTAGTGCACTTTCACAAATACAGGGTGAAGCGACTGGTACACTTTCAATTATAAACGATGAAGCGACTGGTCCACTTTCACATATACATTGTGAAGCAGCTGGCACATGTAAACATATACACGGTGAAGCGACATGTACACTTTCACAGATACATGGTGATGCGACTGGATACTTTCACAAATACATGGTAAAGCAACTGGTAGACTTTCACATATACAGGGTGTAGCTATTGGTACACATACTTATATACACGGTGAAGCGACTGGTATATTTTCACATATGCATGGTAAAGTGACTAGTACACTTTCACATATACAGGGTGAAAAGAAGTATACTTTCACATATACATGGTGAAGCGACTGGTATACTTTCACATATACATGATGAAGCGACTGGTATACTTTCACTTATACATGGTGAAGCGACTGGTATACTTTCACAGAAATGGTGAAGCGACTGGTATACTTTTACATACACATGGTGAAGCTACTAGAATACTTTCACATATACATAGTGAACCGACTTGTATACTTTCACATATACATGGTGAAGCGACTGGTACACTTTTCACATATATACGGTGAAGCAACTGGTACTCTTACACATATACAAGCAGAAGCGACTGGGACACTTTTCACATATATACGGTGAAGCGACTGGTACACATACAGATATACTCGGTACAATTATACAGTAGTAGCAGGAGAAGCAGTAGCAGGAGGAGTAAAAGTAGCAGCTGTAATAATAGTAGTAGCAGAAGCAAGAGTAATAGTAATAATAGTAGCTAGAGTAGCTGTAGTAGTTGTAGTAGTAATAACAGTAGTAGTAGTAGTAGTAGTAGTAGAAGTAGTAGTAGTAGTACTAGCATGAGAAGTAATAGTAGTAGTAGTATTAGTAGTAGGAGCAATAGCAGGAGAATTAATAGTAGAAGCAGTAGCAGGAGTAGTAGTAGTAACAGGAGGAGTAGAAGTTACAGGAGAAGTAGTAGTATAATTAGTAGTAGTAGTAGCAGCAGCAGGAGTAGTAGTAGTATTAAAAGCAGGAGGAGTATTAGTAACAGGAGTAGTAGAAGCAGTAAAATTAGTAGTAGAAGTAGTAGTAGTACTAGTACTAGTAGCAGGACTAGTAATAGTAGTAATATTAGCAGGAGTAGTAGTAGTAGTAATAATAGTTTTAGTCGTAGTATTAGTAGAAGTAGTAGTAAAAGGAGTAGTTACAGAAGTAGCATTAGCAGGAGTAGTCGTAGTAGTAGTAAATGTAGTACTAATAGTAGTAGAAGTCGCAGGAGTAGTCATAGTAGTACTAATAGTAGTAGTAGCAGTAGCAGGAGAAGTAATAGTAGTAGCAGTAGCAAGAGTAGTAGTAGTAGCAGCAATAATAGTAATAGCAGTATTAGTAGTGGTAGTAGTAGCAGGAGTGTAATAGTAGTAGAAGTTGCAGGAGTAGTAGTAGTAGCAGTAGTAGTAGTAGTAGTAGTAGTAGCAGTCGTAGTAATAGTAATAGTAGTAATAGTAGAAGTAATAGCAGGAGTAGTAGTAGCAGTATAAATAAA
>CM055904.1:49857189-49937189 GCA_029582155.1 Panopea generosa | reverse complement strand
TAGTAGTAGCAGGAGTAGTAGTAGTAGAAATAGTAGTAATAGTAGTAGTAGTAGTAATAGTAGCAGGAGTAGTAGCAGTAGTAGTATGAGTAATTGTAGAAGTAGTAGTAGCAGGAGTAGTAGAAGTAGTAGTAGTAGTAGTAGTAGTAGTAGTAGTAGCAGTAGCAGAAGTAGTAGTAGCAGTAGTAGTAGTAGTAGTAGTAACAGTAGTAGTAGCAGCAGTAGCAGTAGTAGTAGCAACAGTAGTAGTAGCATGTGTAGTAGTAGCAGTAGTAGTAGTAGCAGTAGATGTAGCAGGAAGAAGAGTACTAGTAGAAGTAGTAGTAGTAGCAGGAGAATTAGTAGAAGTAGTTGTAGTAGAAGTAGCAGAAGTAGTAGTAGTTTAGGTAGAAGTAGTAGTAGTAGTAGTATTAGTACTACTATCAGTAGTAGTAGGAGTAGTAGTAAAAGTAGTAGAAGCAGGAACAGGAGTAGAAAAAGTAGCACAGTTTGGGTATTATGTCATAAAATAACTCAACAACGTTACACATGAGACTAAATAGCAAAAGTTAATTGGTTGAAGATTACTATCATAATTAAGTAAGAATGTTCACAGACACTTTTTCCAAATAGCAATTAGATTCGTTGCAAAATGCATGAGGTTAACCAAGTTTTAATATAAAGAATTAAAAAAAAAATAATAATGCAGCACATAAAAAAAAAAGTAAAAAATAGAAAGCTAATCTAATTTGTGTGTGCAGTTACTTTGCTATACACATGCATATAATTATATGTGAAAAATGTTATTCGTGTGAAATTGAATTAATGTATAACCCAATACTCTCTTTCTTTTGTTTTGTTAACTTTCCATGTTCATAATCTTCTTAAGGGAGGTAATAATGAGAATATACAGTATCTAATTAATGTTACTGTTGATATATGAGTCTCATTACGTACACTAACTAAACATAAGAAACTATACATGCTAAATATTGTTTCAAAACACTCACGTATTTTGTCCAATATTTCTATTCATATAATTTTTATATTATTAAACCTATATTATGAAGGTTTGTTATCACTAAACAAAATGTTTATTTATTGAACCAACCGACAGTTAATCCCAGTATGTATAGTTTGTACGTGCACAAAAGCCTTTCGAATTAAAACCATGTATAGTTTTTATTTTGAGTCCGCATGTATATAACACTGCATTACAGTAGTGTATGATATAATGTATAAGTGGACATACTTGTAAATAATCAAACACATGTAATTAATCATTGTATATAAGTATATGATAAAATTGTGTATCTTGAATAATTAGATTGATTGAATATTTAGCGTCATTTTATGCCGTCGAGGGTTCACAGACGATAAATCAACCTTAAAACTGTTTCATGCGATCATGGCAGATTAACCAGTACTCGAGCACATTCCATCTTCACAAGTAACTAATAACTTTGCCACTTGATTAAGCGAAGAGAGACGAATTATAATGATACGCAGAGTCATATATATGTCATCACGAAGAAAATGGCCAGGCAAGGATTCGAATTCACGATCTTGGATTGATAGTCAGATGCACTGACGACTAAGTTCATCGGGCCTGACTTTGTGAATTATGTAAATTACTTTTAACATTTGCGACTTTATTGGACATTATTAGGAAAAAATATAACCAACTAACATAGCGCTTTGCTTCACACCAATACTAGCTTATGAATCGATTAAATTCCAAATTCCAAATAGTATTCCAAAATATACGTTATGCATACCTTGAAATGTATTTTTAATATTAAGTAAAGTTGACAGGCGGATTTCGAAGCAATGTTCCACTTTAATAAGACCGTGTGGTTCCGGCTAAGAATAGAATTATAGGAATCTTCCGAATGGGTGCCATGTTTATTTTATCATTTTTTGTCGTGTTCCCTATTTGTGGTTAAATTAAGAACCCCTGTGTGGTTCCAGAGAGCCATGAGTAATGGCAAGAATAGGATCACTGTGGCTCATGTATGTCGTAGGAAGCAACAATTTGAGTAATACGATGGAATTTGCTAAAACTCTGCAGTTCTGCAGGTATTAAGGTTCTAAGTTCATTCTGCATATGCATTTGTAGTTTTTTAATCTGTACGTTAATTTGTTAATTTTTACTTGTAGAGTGAACCTGGAATCTTCCTTCCCGTTGGCGTCAAATAACCGATAGTGTGTCGGTACACCGTAAAATCTTATTCATTCATTCCACTTTTATAAGATTAAATACAAAGTCTTACGAGCCAATATGCTTTCATGTGTATCTTAAATTCTACTCAATTACATCTGCATTGATAATAAGAGAGTTTGATTGTAATACAACATTTGAGAGCAGATAAGTGTTCCAGTGGTTAAGGCCTTGGAATTCGAACCCAGCGGCCTCATCGCATAATAAATTGTTTTTAAATAGGTAGAGTTGGTCGATGAAATTTGCGGCACCTATTAATTAAGGTTAATTAATAATTAACACGAGATAAACATCAAAGTCTGCTGATATTTCCTACTGATTATATTAAAGATGTGATGTGATTGTAATTAAATACAGTTTCCTGTCACTTGAAATATGACATGTTAATTATTCTTTCTTTGTTAGAAGTATGAGTAACCAGGAAACTGACCACTATATAATATGATACAATCCGTGTCCAGCTTTATCCAACATGTGATAACAACAGTGTTATGTTCTAGTAAAGCATGATATGCAACAGAGTAGGGACTCTTTAATCAAGGTAGAGAATATATGAAATCTTGTTTTTGACTTTTCTGTAATTTTTATACTATTGGTTTGTCTCGTATCTTAACTTACTAGAATCAGTATATGGATATTTGTTTGATTATTTCAGTCGAATGAAATTGAAATGTTATGGTAATGTTTAGGTAGATCAGCAAAAGGTCACTGGTAATAAAAACAGAAAAGTAAAAAAAAACGTTTCTATTCAATATTTTACAGGCGTATATTGACTTCTTTGCACTCCATATTGATGAATATAAATGCCATGGGTAAAAAAAAGGACAGCAGCTTTACTGTATTGCCAAAAGGATAACTTTTAAATCATCTAAAAAAATTATATAAAAAAGGGTTTTCTTAACAGGTTCTATGCACCCAGATGAGAATAAAATATATTTTCCGCTTAAAATTGCAAAATATTGTATTATGTATTAAATCAATCACGTGATTTCATATTGATTTTACTTTGATCCGTCATACAGTAGATCTAAACACGTTGTTTAACTTGTTTCATCTTAGAAAGAGTCTGAATGATGTGAAAGTTTTCATGTAGTATTTAAGCGCTTTCTTTCTTTCTTTACAATGGGGATTTCGAGTTTACCACTTCGACCATTTCAGTAAAGCAACTACTGTACATTGAAACCATTTACTATATATATTCCAATTATTTAGCTGCAATAAATTTGATATTCCAATTTCATTTCAGGTTCTTAACATGACTGATATGATACTATGATAAACCATTTGAGTGTCAGGTGTATAATAAGAAGTTTACACGGTCCTCATATATGGACACACTAATGCAAATACATACTGGAGATCAAATTTTTCATTCTCAAGCGTGTAATAAGAGGTTTACACAGTCGTCAAATCTAAAGAAGCACATGAGAATACATACCGGTGATAAACCATTTGAGTGCCTAGTGTGTAATAAAATGTTTACAGAGTCGTCAAATCTAAACATGCACATGCGGATTTATACTAGTGATAAACCATTTGAATGCCAGGTGTGTAATAAGACGTTTACACAGTCGTCTCATCTTAACAGTCACACGCGGAAACATGATAGTGATAAGCCATTTGAGTGCCAGGTGTGTAATAAGAAGTTTATTCGGTCCTCAAATATTGACACACATATGCAAATACATACTGGAGATAAAATATTTCATTGTCAAGCGTGTAATAAGAAGTTTACAAAGTCGTCAAATCTAAACAGGCACATGCGCATAAATATTGGTGAAAAACTGTTTGAGTGCAAGATGTGTAATAAGACGTGTACACAGTCGTCAAATATAAAGAAGCATATGAGAATACATACCGGTGATAAACCATTTGAGTGCTTGATGTGTAATAAAAAGTTTACAGTGTCGTCGAATCTATACAGGCACATGAGGATTCATACTGGTGATAAACCATTTGAGTGCCAGGTGTGTAATAAGAAGTTCACACAGTCATCTAATCTAAACATTCACATGTGGATGCATACTGGTGATAAGCCATTTGAGTGTAAGGTGTGTAATAAGAAGTTTACAGAGTCGTCAAGTTTAAACAGTCACATGCTGATTCATACTGGTGATATACCATTTGAGTGTCGGTTGTGTAATAAGAAGTTTACAGTGTTGTTAAGTCTGACCAGGCACATGCGGATTCATACAGGTGAAAAACCATTTGAGTGCCAGGT
This sequence comes from Panopea generosa, assembly GCA_029582155.1. Classification (NCBI taxonomy): domain Eukaryota; kingdom Metazoa; phylum Mollusca; class Bivalvia; order Adapedonta; family Hiatellidae; genus Panopea; species Panopea generosa. The sequence goes on along the minus strand of CM055904.1, from coordinate 49,932,768 downwards.
GTGTAATAAGAAGTTCACACAGTCATCTAATCTAAACAGTCACATGCGGATACATACTGGTGATAAGCCATTTGAGTGTAAGGTGTGTAATAAGAAGTTAACAGCGTTGTCAAGTTTAAACAGTCATATGCTGATTCATACTGGTGATAAACCATTTGAATGTCGGGTGTGTTATAAGATGTTTACAATGTTGTCAAGTCTTAACAGGCACATGCGGATTCATACTGGTGATAAACCATTTGAGTGCCAGGTGTGTAATAAGAAGTTTACAGAGTCGTCTCATTTAAACAGTCACACGCGCATACATACTGGTGATAAACCATTTGAGTGTCAGATGTGTAATAAGAAGTTTACACAGTCATCAAGTCTCAATATTCACATAAGGATTCATACTGGTGATAAACCATTTGAGTGTCAGTTGTGTAATAAGATGTTTACAACGTCATCAAATTTAAACAATCATATGCGTATACATACTCGTGATCAATCATTTGAGTGCCGGGTGTGTAATAAGAAGTTTACAGAGACAACACAACTAAACAATCACATGCGTATACATACTAGTGATAAACCATTTGAGTGCCGGGTGTGTGATAAGAAGTTTACAGAAACTTCACAGCTAAACAATCACATGCGTATACATACTGGTGATAAACCAATTTAGTGCCAGGTGTGTAATAAGATGTTTACAGTGTTGTTAAGTCTAAACAGGCACATGTGGATTCATACAGGTGATAAACCATTTGAGTACCAGGTGTGTCATAAGAAGTTCACACAGTCGTAAAATATAAACAGTCACATGCGGATACATACTGGTGATAAGCCATTTGAGTGTTAGGTGTGTAATAGAAAGTTTACAGCCTTGTCAAGTTTAAACAGTCACATGCTGATTCATACTGGTGATAAACCATTTGAGTGTCGGGTGTGTAATAAGATGTATACAATGTTGTAAAGTCCAAACAGGCACATGCGGATTCATACTGGTGATAAACCATTTGAATACCAGGTGTGTAAAAAGAAGTTTACAGGGTCGTCTCATTTAAACAGTCACACGCGGATACATACTGGAGATAAACCATTTGAGTGTCAGATGTATAATAAGAAGTTTACACAGTCATCAAGTCTAAACATTCATATAAGGATTCAAACTGGTGATAAACCATTTGAGTGTCAGTTGTGTAATAAGATGTTTACAGCGTCATCAAATTTAAACAATCACATGCATATACATACTCGTGATAAATCATTTGAGTGTCGGGTGTGTAATAAGAAGTTTACAGAAACTTCACAGCTAAACAATCACATGCGTATACATACTGGTGATAAACCAATTTAGTGCCGGGTATGTAATAAGAAGTTTACAGAGATGTTTCATCTAAACAGTCACTTGTGTATACATATTGGTGATAAACCATTTGAGTCGGTATTCAAGTCTCAACAGTCACATGCGAAGTCATGTGTTTTAACTCATTTGATTGTCAGGTGTGTAATAGGAAGGATACAGTGTTGTCAAATCTGAACAGGCACATGCAGATACATCCTGGGTGTCAGATGTGTAATAAGATATTTGCACTTTCGTCATCTCTAAACACATGCGGATGCATACTGGTGATATAAAATTGGAGTGTCAGTTTTGTAATCAAAAGTTTACAAACTGAGTACACAATGGCTATATACGATTTAATGTGTGACACATTAGTAATATCTAAACTGGCAAATGCGTAAACTGGTGATAAGTCATTTAAGTGTCAATGCTGCGTTCAGTTCGTTTAGACGTTTAATAACATTAACTAGTATAGTTTCCTTGACGCTGGCTCAACCTCATTTTTGCACGCTGTTTGCGGTAATTTCATGGAACCAGGCATTAAACGTGTATGTTGTTTAATGGTGGTGAACTCAGTCCTGGTATGTAATATGCCATTTACAGAGTTCATATTGTAGATTATATTCTTTACCAAATTATGTTAGAGTTTTTAGCGCAAGAATTGAATTACATACAAAAATAGAGGTGGACATTTTGTTAATGTTATTCCAACCAGCTGTTGGTTCTATTTTTTATGTATCATATAGAAGTTTAACTTACTCCTTCACGGTGTGCATCCCAAAATTATTATTGGGTAAAAATACATTTTGGAAAATAAACCAGTTTAGTGTAAAGTTTTTCTTCCCAGTTACGAGGAGATTTTATTTCATTATCAATATTAACTAACTGAATTTGCCTAATATATAACATTCTATTTGGAGAATTACATTTCCTCACTTGATTTAAAAGATAATTCTGTTTCTATGATTGTCTCTGTTTGAATAATTTGTTTCCATTTTATAATATGCTTTGGGTAATGGTAAAAAACCTGAGAAATTCGGAATTAATTATTATGCATGTATGAGTAGTTTATGTATTCAATATAAAATTGTATTATGTCATTCCAAAATATTTTATACCATTATGTTGATACCCTATCGGACCTTGGACTATTATTATCTTTTGTATCTTTTAAAGCCATTTTACACTATTATTCTTTTAAAATGCAATTACATATTTTTTATTGATAATCATTTAATTTATTAATATTAAGATTAAGGAAAAAACGAAATTTGCGTCGCTTGTTTGAACCTTGTTTAATACATCTGAAATATTAATATGGTTACTAGGATCAGTTGACAATTCTTCGTCTAATTTTTTTTTTTTTTTTTAAGACCATTTTCTAAACTTTTATTCGTTTTTCTTTTTTTTTTGAAGTATATTTTATAGTTTCGTTTCGTACTGTACCATTTACGAACATCCCAATACCTTCTTGATAGACCCATTTTCATTTTGAACATGTAAAAGAAATGTTTCAATTTTTTTACTCATAGCAAAGAACTTTATTATATATAAAACATTATTGTGAACATTTAAAATATGAAAAAAACACGTTTATTTCTCTTTTGTTATCATAACTGTGATGAACAATAAAATAATATCAATTTTATCACTCTGATCATATAACTCTTCAATATTTGATTTTAGAGAACACTTTCTTCAAATAATATCGCTCCAGATATATTCATGGTCCATACATGTCCTTTACATTTGGCGGTATTGAGCCTACAGTAACACTTGATGATCCTCTGTAGCTGTATGTATTCCATATATCTTCTTGATCACGACATTCAGGGTTGATAAGCCGACATTAGTGGTAAATGATCCATTCAATAGATTTAAACGTGTTCCACACTATCTTCGGTACAGTGTAAACTTGGAAGTAGCAACTATTTAGCAAGGCATAATCCAAAATATTCTGTTTTGATCTGCATTAATAATACTAGATCTCATTTGTGATACAAACTATAAAAACAGTTCTTGCAATGTAAAGGTAAATTTCCATATATTTTCAAAGTTTTTGTTTCCCGGCAAAAATTCCATTGCTAACAAAAATTTATAAAACTGATATATTAATAAACTTATTTAAAAAAGACTACAGCGATGCCCATAACTTTTTTTTTAAGTTTTAAATATATTGACGAAATAGGATGGAACTTGTTTGAACACAAAGACACATTTTATTGTATGAAATAATTCCAAGTAATAACCCAGTTCAAATCATCAACTAAAAGACCTAAAGAACGAACGGGGTTGAAACCAACATGATTAAATTATAGGTTATCTCCCGTGTTCAAAATATCGCCATTTACATAATTAACCGTTGGTCAAAAAGATTATCAACGATTTTTAAACCATATGATTTCAAGGGTGGATGGACGAATGACTTGCTTCAAATACCGGATTTTACCGAAAAACAATTACAAATACACATATTTTGTACTAAATAATGACAGGACTTTTGACAATGCCTCCGTTGGTGCAAATAAACAATTAAAGGCGAAAGTTTTGCCGGTGGATGACCATTTGTATGATGTCAGATACCATTACATTGATGACGAATGTCTCATTGTTTTGTGAAATGTAGACATGTTCCCTCGGCAGCAGCAAAAGCAGCCCTGAGCATTACGGAGGCCCTCCCGGGGGTTTAGGAGATCTGGAGAACATGGCCATTTATTTTAAGAGATCTGGGTAACATTGGCCGTTACTTTCAGAGATCCAGTAATCAAAAGCCTAATTTTAAAGATCTAGGGATATTGTCCTTAATAAAAAAAAGTACATAATCTGATCAACTTTATCAGAAACATATAAACAGAGATAGACAACTTGTCTAAATTTCAGGTGGGATATTTTGGCTTTTTCTAGTTTAGTTTGAACTTATTTATTTTACTTCGATTGTGAAACAAGTTCTTACGACTTAGACAAATCACGCTTGAAGTCTTCCTGGGTAAAACCAGTACTAAGCATATGTGGAAAAGGTGTCTTGCTCAAGGACCACGTGGCGTTTTCTTAATCATGGAAACACACATCCTCCAGAATCAAACAACATATTTTTGTGATTATGGTATCAAATTTGGGAAAGGGCTTGATTTGGGAGATTATTTTTTTCTTTTTAAATTTAAAGAAATGAAGAGTTTTGATCATTTTATCTTTTTTAGCTCATTTTTGAAATAAGAAATAAGAAAAACAAATTCAATAAATATCAATATGAAACTTTCGCCACCGATGGAAAACTTACTGCTTCATCTTTCTACCTAATATTTCTATTTTTATTGTGTTTTGATTAAACGTACATGGTATTTGTTAAATCAAGACTACCGTTTTTTGTTTAGAAATATTTTTTATGGTGAAATTTCAACATATTTCGATTTCAATTGATAATAATTGAAATTCAGAAGAAAAATATTAAAGAATTGATAATTGGAATTGTTCATCATTTTTATCAGCTTTACTTTGGCACCAAAAGTAAAATTCAATCCAAAATTCGAAGAGTTATTATAGAAAAACTAAAAGTGCCGTGGACATTATATTGCTATTAGCATGCCAGTCTCTGTTATTAAGTCACTGATTTTATGTTTCAGTTTTATACTTGATCATCATTTAATTTTAAAATGAGATGTCGACTGCTTGAAACAGCTTTTAAGGTTTCTTACGTGTTAGTCTGGATCCCTGCACAACTTCAGTACCCGAAATAAATTTTGAATGGTAATTTCGAACAAAGATATATTTTCAGTCCTGATGCTGAAAGGCAGAATAATGCAGTGGTTAATATCGTCCGTTAACCTTTTTCTTGTAGAAGCTATAGCATCCCCCACATTTTTCAAAGAATCTTATCCCAACTCGCACAGCATTTGTAGAACCACAAACTCTTGAAGTTCTTGAACCAGCGTGATTGAACCACAAATGTTTCCTGTCACAGGGTTTACAAGCACATTTTTAAGGAAATTTAAAACACACCTTTTATCTGAATTCAAGCCATAGACCATAGATATTTTGAACAAGGAAAAGAAGACAGTACATGGATTTTGCTTATTATGATGATGTGTAAATAATAATCTAGAGAAGATTATAGTAGACGTTTTACTTAAGGAAACACTATTTGGTACTTTCAGGCAACTATGTTTAAAACTTTCGGAGATCTAGGGAACAGTGGAAATACTTTTAGAGATCTGGGGAACATGGACAAAATACTTTTGGGGAACTTTTGCAAATACGTTTGGAGATCTGGGGAACAATAGGCATTACTTTAAGAGATCCAGAAAACAGGGATATTCCCTGGGAGGGCCTCATTATGTTTGGTTGTCGGTATCGAAGGCGAATGGCCATATTCATTCAGCAGATTGCTCATGTACAGCAAGCAGGGTAGGTACATCTACTAGAGAAAAAAATAGTTTCCTATTTGTTTAGAATGATAGATACTGTTGGAAATAGTGCATATATGTAATTTGTAATGACTATGAGTATGATGTAACAGATGGTGAAATTTAGACCGCACTTAGGCCACTGACTGAAATAAAGAGCATGTTAAAGAAACATGACACCTCGATAATGTCTGAAACAGACACTCAACTTATATACAAATTTCAACCACAAATAACACTTGTTGAATATTGTCTAAATTGATTGATGTGTTGCGTAACAGAACTATATTTCATTCATACCGTATGGTGTATCCCCCCCCCCCCCCCCCCAGAAAAAAAAAATTGCTCCTCTAACACACCATCCACCCAGGTGGTATTGTGTTCCATTTTTAAAAAAGAAAATGTTTTAGTTAAAATAAGCCTAATTGCTTGTGAAACATTTATCAAACTTTATTTGTGTAATCTAAATGAAATCCACCCCCTTTGGGGTTGATATAGAACATGTTATGAAAAAACTACAGTACATATTACTTAAAAAACTCTGTCTTTGCTAACATGTTATACTGGTTAAATATTCAGTTTGAGTGTTAGCTGTCTAAATTGTTAGTACTTGTTTGTTTACAATTGATGTAAAATAAAAAAAAAACTTGAAACATATTTTTTTTCTACTTTGCAGAATGGAGTCATGTAACCACATAGCTGCTCTTCTTTGGACAATGGTAGAAATCACTGAAAAGAAAATGTCAATATCAATGAAGACTTTGAATGACCAGGAAAGGATGAGTATCTTTACTCAATTTGTCGACCAATCGTTGATTAAGTCTGGTTCCCTGTAACAACATATACGGAAGACACGTTGGGGGAAGGAACAAAGGATGATACCCATTACTGCCGGTGTGGACAAGGTATAAGCAGTTGCTTTTATGTATACATCTTAACATTGATCCAAATGTATTAATGATGAAAGATAAAATATTATTTTTTTTGTTTATTGTGTTAGCGTTATTCAAACGCGCAGTATATATAATACAATCAAATATACAATCATAATATTGAATTTCTACAGCGAAGTAATCAGTAACAGAAACTCTGCTGAAATACATATTTTACAATAAATAATTATGCTAGTTATCCTGTATTATAAATGCATCTTTAAACGTTTATAAATATGTACATTGAATGTATTTATATTGACAGATATATGGAGATCGAGTCGAGGAAGAAGGAATGATTCGATGCGACAACGAGGAATGTGGAAATGGGCTTTGGTTCCACTACAGCTGTGTTGCTTTAGATGAAGAGACGCCACCAGACATATGGTTCTGTTCCGAGGAATGTCGTCTTGCAGTGACAAATGACAAATATTGCAGCTGCAAGCAGTTCATTAAGGACGAAACAATGAATCGAATGCTGCAATCAAACGTGATCAGCGAAATGGTATCATGCTATATGCATAAGCTTGTTTGCGGAAGAGTTTCCAGGATAAGGTATGTGTAAATATTCCATTATTGTAATATGTCATAAAAATCTATGTAACTTTAATTTTGACGATATTTCTCAATAAAATGCTCAAATGGGTTGTAATATTTTTAATTAAACTTCTTTATTTTTGTTTATTATAGACGAAAATTGGTTTTGCTCGAAGAAATGTCAAAAACAACCAAAAGGAAAGAAACAACTGGAAAAATAAATGAAGGCATCTGAATGATTTTCTTCATCATGAAGCAGTAAAAGAAAACGATGGGACCATGATGACAAACGTTTGGAAATGTGACATGACCTTATTACACAGGAATAACCATTACAAGTACTTTATTTTGGCCTACAGACTGATAACAGGTATATTATTTTCAGGATATTAGTTTCATTAGTATTGCTCTTAGAATTATAAATGCTTTTCCATAAGAATATATATAGTTTAATAATTGAATTGTATTCTCTTTATCTATTTAAGTATCATTTACATTTAAAAGGAATTTAGGTTAAATTAATACATTTTCCATGATTCGATGCCATTATCATTTATTTTATTTTTCACTGTCCAGTTTTGAATGGATGGATACCAGAAAAACTCTAACAAGACCTGATATGGCACCGGACCGTAAACCTGAAAGGCGGCGCCGGAAACATGCACGAAATTGACCTCTTTAATGAATTTCTCAAAAGAGAGTTCAAAGGAATGTCCACTTTATGTAGTAACCTGCAATGGCAGCGTATTGTATATTTTTAATCATGTGTACCAAATATATTTTGTTTATCAATTACCTTGCAAGGTTAATATATTGATTATACAATGAATTGATGATACTTATCATTAGTACTCATAAACGAGGAGTCATATCAATTGATGTATAATATTTATGTGATATTTCTATGAATTTTCAGACAGTATACGCTCTGCCGGGTCTAGACTTACAAAATATACTTTGGACAGACACGGAAAACTGGCTTATGGAGTTGGTTATGTGCAGGACCAAATGTATGCAACATTAGTAGACATCAACCAATGTCCGATTTCGAGGGTACAGGAAGTAAAAAGACTCGAAGATACGAACTTATTCATCAAAACGTTGATGCCTGAAAAACTTTATTCTGTGTAAAGGGGGAGGGGGGGGGGGGGGGGTCAGTAAACAGAGAGATTGTTACATTACAAAGACATTTACACAAATTACAAAATAAATATCAGACGACAAAATAGTGTTTTCTTATTCTCTTTATAATACATATTGCATCGTTCATTTTTAATTTAAATCATTGTTTTTAAATGTTTTATTTATTATTCAGCAGTAATGACATATTTTGAATTAACATTGATTTAAAAAACGTGCCGAAATATCAGAAGATAAAATTTTTATTCCTCCATTATCCATATTGCTCACTCCGTACTATTAACGATTTCGTATGTACATAGTTCCACATAATAACTCGCGTCAAGCTCTCGTCCAACTACACTGTCTCATGCGGCTTAAAAATGGCTACTGAATGACAGCGAAACCAGGTAATATTTGAATGTCTCGGTCATATTCATCGTCTATCAAAGTAAAGAAGACATTTGTTTTGGATAGCACGCATTAATTATTCATTTTTTTATCAATATCAATCAATATTTTAAGGAATTAACGATTATTTACGCAGAATTTGCCTTTGGAAAAGATGTATGTATGTGGTCTAATATTCCACTTGGTTTTGTTCGGATGGAAATGAGACGTAAACGGGCTAGTCTCACCCCTGTACCGGCGATTAAATGAGACCACGTTTGATGGTATTTATTGAAATCTTTCAAAAATGTTCTTTCTACAATTAAACTTTGCTTAGTTTTCATAAAATTGAACATTTTTTAATTGATTCTCTTGAATGTTACCATATGCCTATCTCTCTAAGCTGTCTGGCTTCAAATGACTACTCCTCGCATCTGACCACTTCATATTTACTGTACATGTGTTATTTGGAATGTTTATTAGTTTACGGATGAACAGTTAAGTTCACAAAATAATGATACAGGTGCGTATGAAGTGAAAGGTAAACTAGATGGTTTAAAACAAACAAGATAAATTATGTATGAAGCTTAAATATGATGTGACACAATATCGAGTTCAGACAATCTTAATCATTGTTATTTTGTTACAATGTTTTATAAATGACCCATCCCAAATGAATAACCGGGCCCGATTAGCTCAGCCGGTAATGCGCCTGAATATCAATCCAGGGATCGTTAGTTCGAATCACGGCAACAGTCTCCGTGATAATTGATATACGACATTGTGTCATACCACGGATAAAATCCATATCAGGACACAACATACTCGGCGACTCGTGCACAACAGCCTCGGAGCTTGCTTTTAGTGTTTTTTTACTATTTGTTTAGTCTGCCCACTTATGGTGTCTTAGATGCTAGACGCAAACACCTTTTTAAACCTATCTAGTTACTATATCCGATGACATTCTCCCCTATCAAATTCGACTTCGTCCCCAAAGTTCCAGGGTATAAAGAGAGACTTTGACTAATTTCACATGGGTCGGATGAGTTTACGCTAAAGGATTTGTACTAATAAATACCCCCACTCATCTCACACTCGGATGCGCATGCTGGTATGTGCCTCCGCTGTTTGAATACGCGCTATTTTACAGATAATGCTCATATACTTGCTACCCGACATATGTACTGATAACGCTCGGTCATTTTGCATTAATAGTTCGCAATTTACATTGGAACCTTATCGAATGGTCACCTCTCAACAGCATGTTCATCCACATAACAGTCAGTGTATGCTAAAAAAAAACGCTTTCTATATCTTTAGTCTCTGCGCATAGCAGATGCCTCACTACAATACCTTGTGAAGTTTAGGTTGGTATCTTAAACTTCTGATACCAACTGCGGATATCAAAGCAAATCCTCTTTATGGTTAATAATACAATGCTCAACAACAGAGTTCGATCCACTGTGTTTGAAAGAGCAATAACACATTAACACCATCTGTCTGAAAGAATGAGGATAATGCACTCAAAACGTAGGCCTATGATAACAAACTTGATATAGTTATATCAATACCACATTACACTGTCATCTAGTAATTTTATGTACATTTCGCTGAACGTGAAGAATATTTTGTCTAAACTCCGCGTTCGTTGTGCCCGATTTTTTGAAAATATTCCCCGTTATGTTGTGTTATGCTCCGTAGCGAGTTGTTTCCAAATAAACCGTACAGTTTCTATTTAAAATAAAGTTATCATAATTTATAACATAGAAACGGGTAAATGCATGTAATACATACATGTAAGTACTTAAAACATTGTAGTTATACCTGATTTAAAATTTGTTTTAGCAAAATAGGATCATTAAATGTCAGAAAAAGACATAAGTACAATTTTGGAGCAGTAAATGTTTCATATCTTTTGTACCAACAAATACTTCTTTTTATGGCTAATGGTTTTATCATTACTATTTATCTTTACAGTTATGCCATTAATTAAACACACTAGCCTACAGTATTGATATACATTTAATATTCATAACCGTGTGTCATACTCGGACATCCGCCGATTGATCTACGTTAGTTGTAACGATCTGCGTTAGTTGTCCTGGGATAACGGATGTGTTATAGCTTACTTGTTTTAAAGAAAATGCATTATACTAAACATTAGTTTATAAATCTGGTAAGTCATAGGGACCATCATTATTAGTAGTACTGTGACATATGTTTAGTAATTTGTACTTAATGAAACGCGTGGACTTAGAATAATTGTCTTTGTATTAACCTAGACATTAAGGAGACAGTGACAAAATTCTGTTACATTTCTGTATATTCAACCATCAAAATCAAGTATTGTTATGAACTTTAAGCATATAATGTGTATTTGTTTTGTTTTCATACTCCCAGATACGACCGGTCATTTACTATGTGTATTTACATTCCTGGAAATTAACTGCTGTTCCATTGATTTCTTGTTGATTTTAGAAGGGATGATAATCATCAGTATAATTTAAATGGCAGGTCAAACAATTATCACCTTAGACTGAATGGAAATAGGGCCGAAACGACCAAGATCAAAATAAAAAGTTACCTCCCCTATAACAAATACCGCCATTTACATCATCAATGCAGTGCAGTTGGACTATTAACACTGTCAATTATCGACTATTCCGACAAGGTAACCACGGCCATCATGGCGGTAGTATCGATATGTGCCCCGTTAAAGCTTACACAGCATAAATATATAAAACCAAAATCTAATCAAACTACCACTGTTTTACTCATAAATATTTGATATGTCCAAAAATGATTACTTCAACCAAGAGCTCGTATTAACAACTGATTGAGATGTTATTAACCCTCAGGTATTCAGGCAAAAACTCGCGTAGTCTCGTTTTCAAATACCCTAAATTCCATTTATTTCAGAAATACAAGTCAAAATTCTTTCTTCGCAAAAGCAAAGGAATTCTCTCTTAAACGAGACCATTCTGAGCAGCCGGGCCCGATTAGCTCAGCCGGTTACGCGTCTGACTATCAACCCAGGGGTAATGAGTTCGAATCCCCGCCCGGCAACAGTCTCCGTGATGATTGATATACGACATTGTGTCTCATAAGCATTCGTCTCTCACTGCTGATTCAAGTGGGAAAGTTATCAGTTACATGCAGAGATGGAGTGTGCTCGAGTACTGGTTAATCCCAGGAAACAGTGGTTAGGTTAACTGATCGTCTGTTAGCCCTCGATGCTATGAAAATGACGTTAAATATTAAATCAATCAATCAATCAAAAACCATTCTGAGCAAATTGTGTTTACAGTTGTTTAAGTAGTTATGATTACAAAATTTGGAATTTTGCGTGTTTAAAACGTTATAAAACATCTAGGGTTACATATACCAAACATTTAATGTTAGCTCAGTCTAAATTGTGAAATTGTTATTACTGTGTGTATATAAATATATTACGCTACTTTTTTTATTACTGTGTTGCACACTACGAGTACTAATATAGCTCCGCCACGTTACAATAGTAATATATCCATATGTGGTTTATGATATGTTAAGAGTCATTATAACTGAATTGAAATGTAATGGCAGTTGCTTCAGTAAATCAGCATAAGGTTTCTGTTAATGAAAAAAAAACAGACGTACATCGACTTACTAGCACTCCTTGTTGATTGATATAAATTTCATGGACTGAAAAACTGACATCAGCTCGCAAAGCCCACGCAAAATTGAAAAGTGGACATTCGTGTGTAGTGGACATATATCTAGTTTCAGTATGCTATGTAACCTTGTAACTGGTATCATATATTATTTACTTGTTCGACCTCTAGTTACTTTTAACTAAATGATTTAGCTCGATTGCGATAAAGTGCTCATATGAACCGCTCCAGAATTCGCTTCCTAGACAGAAGCAGTACTTAGTGTTGTTTTATAAGGTAACGCGTCGAGTTGGGGATCGAACCAGCAACCAGCGGCATGTGTAGGCAACACTCAAACTTTTATGCTAAGATCAATGACAAAAACTCGGCTTTATTTTAAGAATTTGAAGAACTAAGCTCTAAGGTGTTCTTTGTCAGCATTGGTGTAATTATACATGAATGACGTCATAAATAAGGTTATTATACAGCAGCGTATAGTTGAATTGAAGTACTGATGTCACAATTTAATAATTTAATACAATTAACGGGAAAATATATCCCGATTAAATAATTAACGTTAAATTTCAACACAATAACTTTTATTTACAATAAACCCAATACGCTATTTTGAAACAACGTTTTGATGGAATCTACCGTAATAGGGATGAAAACATATTAATCTGTTACATAAGTTCTGTAACACAATAGATTCAGTATTGCTATGTTACCCGTTTTGGACGAATCTACTCAATACTAAAATTGTTATTATTTTTAATATTATTATTAATGTTATTTGTCATACTTCTATATATTGTGGCTGAGTTTGACCGTTTTACTGAGATATGTGTAATGTCCCAATACAACATTGTCATCAAATGTTAAGAAGGACAGTCCATATATTTCAATTTAAGTTTGAACAACTTTAGACCACATGTTCGAGCAGAATGGTAGTTTTAAACTAATGAAATGTTTTTTTTAGTTTTAGGGGATTGGGGGCGGGTCCCATCATAGGTAACAATAACGCCGTAATGACAGTTTATCTCTGTTCTTCCTTTTGAAGAATGTTTTAAATTGGCATTAAAAGGAGTTTATCAGGATTTAATAGAACTTGATGAACAAATTTTGTATATCATGCCTATATAGCTATATATTTTCATGTACTGTATTGCCAAAAAGATCACTATTTAAACATGTCAAAATAATATATTGAAAAGTGTTTTCCTGATGGATTCAACGTGCCTAATTAGACTAAGATATATTTCCCGTTTAAAATTGCAACATATTTTATGATGTATTAAATGAGTCACATTTTGATTTCACTTTGATCCGTCATGCAGTACAGAGAAGTTCGTCATGTAGTATTTAAACGCTTTTTACTACTTCGATTGAAACGTCGATTTTGTCACATTTTGGAGGGTTTGATATACCAATCCATTCGGATATTATTATTTTATGATATTAAGATCCTTTTCATCTAATTTAAAATAATTTTCATAGCGCCTTTAGGGTTAGGGTAAGGTTTCGTGATATACTTCCACTAACCCCATCGTAAAACAAAAACCTTAAAATAAAAGTATATACTTTCAGGGGAATTTTTTCATAAACTCATTGGAAAACATATGTTTTACGACGGAGAATGAGGCCGAACGTTGGCCCCTAAATCCGGAAAAACTATAATGTTATACTTACGAAGGAAAGTGAAAAGTAAAACGAAAATAAGGACTTTGATTTTCATATATCTACTGCACATTGAAACCATTTAATGAATATATTTCAGTTAATTTAGCTACAATCAATTTTATATTTTAATTTCATTTCAGGTTGTAAACTGGGTTTAAGAGAGTTTCCTGTTTCTTCATATTAAATAATGTATGACATGCGGAAACATACTGTGAGATAAATACTAGAAATAAATCATCTGAGTGCCAGATATGTAATAAGAAGGTTACACTGTCGTTAAGTCTAAACTATCATATGTGGAAACATACTGGTGATAAACCATTTGAGTGTCAGGTGTGTAATAAAACGTTTACAGGGTTATCAATTTTAAAGCGACACATGCGGATACATACTGGCGATAAACTATTTGAGTGTCAGGTGTGTAATAAGATGTTTACAGAGTCGTCAAGTCTAAACCATCATATGCGTATACATACTGGTGATGAACCATTTGAGTGTCAGGTGAGTAATAAGAAGTTGACACAGTCGTCAAGTCTAAACCACGATATGTGTAGACAAACTGGTGATAAACCATTTGAGTGCCAGGTGTGTAATAAGACATTTACAGAGTCGTCAAATTTAAATAGCCATTTCAGCATACATACTTGTGATAAACCATTTGAGTGTCATGAGTGTAATAAGACGTTTACACGTTCATTATATCTACACAGGCACATGCGGATTCATACTGGTGATAAACCATTTGAGTGCCAGGTGTGTAATAAGAAGTTTACAGAGTTGTGTAATCTTAACAGTCACACGCGGATACATACTGGTGATAAGCCATTTGAGTGTCAGGTGTGTGATAAGAAGTTTACACAGTCGTCAAGTCTACACAGTCACATGCGGATTCATACTGGTGATAAACCATTTGAGTGTCAGATATGTAATAAAAAGTTTGCACGTTCGTCAGATCTGAACAGTCATATGCGTATACATACTGGTGATAAATTATTTGAGTGCCAGGTGTGTAATAAGATGTTTACACAGTTGTCCAGTTTAAAGATACACGTGCGGACACATACTGGTGATAAGCCATTTGAATGTCAGGTATGTAATAAGACGTTTACAAATTCGTCAAATTTAAAGAGCCATTTGAGATAACATACTGGTGACAAACCATTTCAGTGTCCGGTGTGTAATAAGAAGTTTGCATGTTCGTCATATCTGAACAGACATATGTGTATACATACTGGTGATAAACCATTTGAGTGCAAGATGTGTAATAAGATGTTTACACAGTCGTCAAGTTTAAAGAGACACGTGCGAACACATACTGGTGATAAACCATTTGAGTGTCAGGTGTGCAATAAGACGTTTACAGATTCGTCAAATTTAAGGAGACATTCCAGGAAACATTCTGGTGATAAACCATTTGAGTGTCCGGTGTGTTGTAAGACTTTTACAGATTTGTCAAATTTAAGGAGCCATTCCAGGAAACATACTGGTGATCAACCATTCGGGTGTCAGGTGTGTTATAAGAAGTTTACACAGCCATCACAGCTTACTAGGCACTTGAAGAGTCATACTGGTGATAAACCATTTGTGTTTAGTTAAAAATTTGCACGTCATCATATCTAAACAATCACATGAGTATACATATTGGTGATAAACCATTTGAGTGTCAGATGTGTAATAAGACATTTACAGAATCATCAAGTTAAAAGAGCCACGTGCGGATACGTACTGGTGATAAACAATTTGAGTGTCGGGTGTGTAATTAAAAGTTTGCACGTTCATCACAGCTTAACAGTCACATGCGTATACGTACTGGTGATAAACTATTTCAGTCAGTTGTGTAATAGGACGTTTACGGAGTCGTCAAATTAAAAGAGGCACATGCGGCTTCAAACTGGTGATAAGACATTTGAGTGCCAGGTTTGCAATAATATGTTTTCAGTTTTGTTATATCTAAACAGGTAATTATGGATTCATACGTTGATAACGTCTTAGAATATTAATATGTTTATTAAGACAAAGATCGTGTCGAATCAGTTAAAAAGTCACATCCGAACATATACTGATGATAATCCATTCAAATCTTAGCTGTGCAATAAAACGTTTACACGTTCGTCAAATCTAACCAGGCACATGCAAAACATTCTGGTAATAAACAATGTGAGTGTCAGGTGTGTAATAAAACGTTAATTGGGGATAAATACGGGTGATAAACCATTTGAGCGTTAGGTGTGTAATAAAAAGTTTACCCAGTCGTTAGCTCTAACCAATTACTTCCGGATACATACGGGTATTTAACTATTTGAGTGTTAGATGATTAGAAATATGAATACACAGTCGTCATATTTAATCAGGCACATGTGTAAACATACCGTTTCATTCGAGTGTAAAGTGTGTAATAGTAGCTTGACGTGGTACAGGTGTGTTATAGTAAGTTCACACGGTCCTCATATGTAAAATGTCACAAGAGGATACTTACATGTAATTAAGATAAACAAGAGTGACACCTGTGTAATAAACGTTTACGTTCTTCGTGTCTCCATCATCGCATGCAGACCTATATTTGATTATAATCCATTTCAATTTAAGGTGTGTAATAAGGAGTTTTCTGTTTCGGCATACAAAATAGTTTACGTCATATGCGGATACATATTGGAGATAAAACATTAAAATTTCGTATGTATAAATTTTAGTTGTATATAATAATATGTATCTAGGTCGTCACATGCTGATAATGCATTTGCAATTGTTTACAATAAAACTATTTTATTGAATTAAAACTGAAGATAAACCATTTGTGTGCCAGATATGTGCATAAGACGTATATAAATAAACATGTTTTTCAAAGACTGTCTATGTACAAGCTTATGGAACTGCTTAAAACAAATGATAGTTTTTTTAGTCAGTTTTTCTCAGTATATTAAAAAAATCTCTGAAATTAAGAAACAGCATTTTAAACGTTTAATAGTTCATGTAAATATATTGAATATCTTTTTCTATTTTTGCAAACATTCACTTAATCAATGAAAGAAAATCAATTAAATATTTAATAAATTTGTTCATACTCTTATTTTTATGAATTCATGACACTTTCTTTAAATGTAAATGAAAAATGGTGGAACAATTTACGTATTAATTAACAATATATTTTACGTGATATTATGTATTGTAAATATGTTATTATGACGATGTATTTATGTACAAGTCTGAAATAAAATATCTGTTCTGTTCTGTTTTATAATAATACGTTATCTTCGATTTTGAGCTCGACTTTTTAAAAAAACAAAGAGCTATTGTCATGACCCTGGCGTCGTCGGTGTTGTCGTCTTTGTTGTCGTCGTCCGCTGGTTAAATTTTTATGTTTAGCTTAGCGTTTTCTCTGTTTCTGAACAAACATCTCGAGTTACGGTGATTAAACTTCATAAACACATTCATATCATGTTATACAAACCATGTATATAGCTTACTTACTTACTTTGGGCTCTAAAGCCTTAGGTTAAAGTTTTTTGGTTAAACTCTGGTTTGGTTAAAGTTTGATGTTTAGCTCAGTTTTTTCTCTGTTTCTGAATAAACTACTCATGTTTTGGTGACTAAACTTCATTAACACATTTATATTATGTTGTAGAAACAATGTATATAGCTAACTTACATAAATATCCATACATTGGGCTTTAAACCCTTAGGTTAAAGTTTTTATGCTCCCCAAAAGGGGGAAGCCTATAGTCGCCGCTTCGTCCGTCTGTCAGTGCGTCTGTCCGTGCGTCCCAAAGTTCTTGTCCGGGCTATTTCTCTACACTCTCTGGTTGGAATTTTATGAAACTTGCTAGGATGCATCATTGTCGAGTGCAAATGCGCAAATTGTCTTTGTGTTTCGGTTCAATGATTTTTATGGAGTTATGGCTCTTTAATTGTGTCTGTTACCAAATTATTGTCCGCGCTATTTCTCTACAACCTCAGATTGGAATTTTATGAAACTTGCTAGGATGCATCACTACAGTATAGATACAAAATTTGAACGTGTTCTAAATCAACAAAAAGTAACAGCAATAAGCTAAAAATAACAGGAAGAAACTGCGGAAAAAGAACAGATGACATTATCAGAAAAAATGACCAAATTAACAGGAAATTAAATAACATTCTAACAAAAAAAAACGGAAGTTTCATTATAGACATTCTAATTGATACTGTAGAAGAAATGAAAGAAAAGATCATAGGGTCAATAAAAAGAGTCAAAATGATAGAATGAGATATGCATGAAAAAGAAATTGAAAACGAACATCTTAGAAAAGAAATTGAAGCTTGTAAACGTCAAAATGAAGAAATTAAAAATGAAAACAAACAACTAAAGAATCAACTACAGAAAGACGTTTTAGAAAGAAATGAGAAACTGAACGAATTGGAACAGTACGGACGCCGAAATAACATTCGTATTTCAGGATTAACCTCCTGATAAAAAAGGAGAAACAGCAGAAGAAACCTCCTCCAGTGTGGTAACGCTGCTGAACAACAAGCTTACCACACGTGACATTGACAAAGCAGACAGAACGGGGAAATGTGATAGAGGCAAACCTCGCTCGGTTGTTGTTAAGTTCGTGCAGAGGCAGACGAAAATAACTATCATGAAAAATGCTAAAATGTTCAAGAGCGTTCGTGAATGAAGATTTAACACGCACTTACCAAGAAGTGCTGTCGTCCCTTAGACTCAACGACCGAGACAGAGTTTAACAATGTTGGTCATTCGAGGGTAAATTGTACGTTAAATACAAAAACGATAATGTGGAACATGTGAAGTATAGTGATTACCAAAAAATGGCTTAATCTCCCATGGCCGAAAAATCGATAATCCTCTTGTTACTCTGTGACCTGGTATCGATCGTTAAAAAAATTTCGCGAGTTAGCAGTGTATTTATATAAAACAGTATGCATATATATTATCTTGAATTCAATTATCAAGTTCAGTCGATCAATTTAGTTGACGCCGATTCACAATAGACAGACACTATTATACGGTGACGATCATGATGTACGCCTACAATAAGACATATTAATCTATTTTTTAGTTTTCACAAAATTATATATGCATATAGTTAATCACATAGTTAAATATAATACTTAAATATATATCATTAACCTGCCAAGTTTCGTTCCGTTAGCCAAGTAGTTGTAGAATATGATAATCGAGCTACACTCTTCCAAGTCTCGACGTTTGTTTGTTGTCTTTTGTTTGTTGAATTAAGCAAAGAAAATTTGATTACATGAGTCTATTTTTTTTTCATTTTAAATTTTGTTCATCTTTTATTTTCTAAATTATAAAAATTGATAGCACCGCTTATCTCTAAATTTTCCACTTAATGTCCAAAAACGTTTGTAGCAAGAGATAGTGAAAAACATACATTTCAGTCACAAAATGTATAGGTAGATATGGAGAAACAATTATTATGATATTATTTGAATGTTTATTGGTAGTATTTCTGAGTTGTGATTATTCATCACCATAAATACAACCTGACTAGCTCAGTCGGTAACGCGTCTGACTTTCAATCCAGGGGTCGCGAATTCAAATCCCCCGTCCGGCAACAGTCGCCGTAATGATTGATATACGACATTGTGTCTCATTATCATTCGTCGCTCACCACTGATTCAAGTAAGAAAGTTATCAGTTACTTGCGGAGATGGGGTGTGCTCGAGTACTGGTTCATACCAGGAAACAGTGGTTAAGTTAACTGATCGTCTGTTAGCCCTCGATGGCATAAAAATGACACTAAATATTCAATCAATCAATCAACCATCAATACAAATGTTTATCCAAAATATATCTTTTAAAAGTTATAAATACTATGGTTCGCTGCCTTTATTTTTCCAAACCTAACAACTTTTATTCTTCATTTATCAAAACACCCAATCTTTCTTGATCTCTTTTATTCCCTTTCAACAAAACAACACAATCATGACTATAAACATATGTTCTTTTAACGTGCGCGTTCTTGGAAGTAAAACAAAATCAATTGGAGTATGTTTATTACAATAGACACATCTTAAAAATGCTAATAAAGATACGTGGTTGAAGGAATGGGGAGGGGAAGCTTTTTTCAGTGGAAATCATACAAATAAAGAAGGTGTTTATATTTTAATAAATCCCAGTTATCATTTTAATATTTTAAGTCATATAGACATGGTATGTGGTAGAATACAAGCGTTAGATGTAATTATTGTTGAAAGGAACTGACCATTATAAATATTTACGGTCCAAACAGGGATGAAACGGCATGCTTTGATAAACTAGATACGTACACTTCACAAAATGAAGAAAAAAAGTATAATTGGCGGTGATTTCAAGACAATTTAGACATAAACATGGACAAAAAGAAAGGTAGGTTAGACACACATAAATAATGCAGAGAAAAAATCGAATCTATCATAAATTCAAATAAATTCGTTGATATATGAGGACTATTTAATCCAGAAAAACTCCAATATACATGTCATTCGAACAATAAACCCCCGATATTAAGCCGATTAGATTCTTTTTTAATTTCTGATGAACTTGTAAACTGTTCGAATTAAAGTTCAATAAAACCAGGTAATAACTCAGATCATTCTATTGTAAACATTTCGTCCGATTTTATTAAATCAAAAGTCCCAGGATATTTTAAGCTTAAGGACAGCCTTCTATTAAATACAGAATACCAAAACGTCATATGAAATAGTATACCATATATGAGCGAAATTAATAAAGATTCAAATCCAAATACTTTATGGGAAGTTATAAAAGGGGCAATAAGGAATGAAACAATCAAATTTGCTTCAAGAAAAAAGAAAATTGAAAAGGAAAAAGAAATACAACTTGAAACAGACATACATACTATAGAAGCCAGATTACAAGCCATAACATACAGTGACGACATAGACAATGCACAAAAAGAATTAAAAGGTAAACCCAAGAACGTAACGAAATGATAGAAAACCAAAATAAATGGAAGTATAATTAGATTAAAGGCTCAAATAAGAGAAGAAAGCGAAAACAATACAATTTACTGCTCAAGTCTGGAAAAAAGAGTAGAAAGAAAAGCAGTGAATACATTAATCATAAACGAAATGAATATAGTAAACTAAAAAGATATTATAAATGCTCAAACATTTTTTACAGCAAATATACAAAAAAAAACACAAGATTTTTCCTGCTCCAAATATGATTTTTTTAATAAACCAATGGTAACTCTAGATGCAACAAATAGTAATAATTGTAATGGCCTTTTAACTGAAGACGAAAGTGCAATAGCACTGAAACAAATGCAAACTAATAAAAACCCTGGATCACACGGTATAACAACAAAAATCTACAAAATATTTTGGAACGACATTAAAACACATCTTATAAACGCCTTAAATTATTCTTACAAATTAAAAACATGACAGAATTGCAAAAACAAAGTGTAATAACCCTTCTACCTAAATCAGGAAAAGATCCCGCTTATCTAGATAACTGGAGACCAATTAGCCTTTTAAATGTAGATTATAAAATCGCTTCTAAAACAATTACAAATAGAATACAACTTGTGTTACCCACTGTCATTCAAAACTCTCACACAGGATTTCAAAAGGGAATATATATAGGGGAAAACGTAATACTTTTCTTTGAAACTCTAGAATATGTTGAAGAGAATAACACACCTGCATTATTATTTTTTACAGACTTCGAGAAAGCTTTTGACAGCTTGAATCATGATTTTATTTTTTATTGCTTAAAACATTTTTAATTTGGTGAGTAATTAATTAACTTGGTAAAACTATTTTACACAGATTCAAAAAGTTGTATTATAAATAATGGATTCTTATCTGACTTTTTCAAAATAGAACGTGAAGTCCGTCAAGACTGTCCACTATTTCCCTACTTATTCATATTATGTATTGAACTCTTATCTTATGAAATAGCTAATAATAAAAACATTAAAGGTATAGTTGTAAATGGTAAATAAATACAAAAATACTTTGTTTGCAGATGATGCAAAAATTGTTTATCAAAAACTGAGGAATAACATTGATAGAACACATTTTTGACTATAGAAAAAAGGATTTTTATACATTTCATGAGTTATATGAATTATATCAAATTCCAAACACAGATTTTTTACAATACTCATCATAAGTGTGAAGTATACCTAAAGATTGGAAGGCAAAATTAAACAAACAAAAAAAACATCAACACAGATAGAGATAAAAACTTATTAAATACATTCGTCAAATCGAAACAATCAAATAATTTTTTTATGAATAAATATGTTTAAACCAAATAATTTTTTATATGATTTCAAATTAAAACATATATCAAAGCTTGAAGTAAAATCACAACTAAAATGGGATGCCATGTTTGTAGAAATAGAATGGAACAAAACATTTACTATGTCGGTTAAATCAACAATAAATACAAAACTAAGAAATTCCCAATATAAATATATTATGGGAATTATACCCACAAATAAATCTTTGTTTAAATGTAAATTAGTATGCTCAAATCATTGCGAGTTTTGTTACATGAACGTTGAATGTTTGAATCGTCTCTTTTGGGAATGTATGCATGTTCAACAGTTTTGAGTCAGAGTTGCGAGCTTTTTTAAACACATTTAATGTAAATGTTAATCTAAATTTGAGAACTGTAAGTTTTTGGATTATCAAAACTGAAAAAGAAATGAATATGAAGAACTGCATTATTTTAATTGCAAAATATTTTATATTCAAGAACAAATATAATAAGTCAATACCACAATTTATCGAATACAAGAAATACTTATATAAACAAATAGAACTCGAAAAACAAATTGCAATGGATCATAATGAATTAGAACAAGGCATGAAATCAAATGAAAAAAAAACTTGAAAACAAATATGTAAGGCTGATAATGTTTAAAAAAAAGTAATAAATTACTAACACAAGGGGAAGGCAAAGCAATATTAATTATGATAAAGAAGCAGCGAGAGGATATAACTCGTCTATCCGTATCTCTCTTTTTTTTATTCCTTCTATATTATTTAGTTTCTTTATTTTTCTTTTTAAAAAAATGATAAAAAAAGTTAAATTATTTCATCACACAGAAGATGTCAACATTCACACATTAAAACATCCACAAAAGAAAAATGTTTTGATGCTTGAAATGAAACCATATTGACAATATTTCTATTCTGTATTGGTTAAAATTATACGTTTTCAGGCCTTTTACTACTAGCCATTTGGTCTGTGCAGTAAAAATAAAATTATATAAAATTTGTTTATAGAATTTGTTCAGAGTTTGATATACATGTTATTGTTTTATATTATTGATGTTTTCACCTAAAGATTTCTGAACTACTGATGTTAATGACCAGATTATACGTTTACACGATCAAAGTAAGTGGTTTTGCTTAAGCCATTTACAGACACCTACGGGAGAAGATGCGTGTGCCCTAAAACTTCTGTTCTTCTGTTAGCGGAATCAAGAGAAGGCGATTATAATGCAATAATATTATTATGTTAGCGGTATCAAGAGAAGATGGGTTTGGGCTTAAACTTCCATTGTTCTGTTGGCGAGATCAATAGAAGATGGATGTGGCATAAAGCATCTTTTCCTCTGTTAGCGGAATCAAGAGAAAATGGTTATATTATGCTGTTAACGGAATCAAGAGAAAATGGTTATATTATTCTGTTAGCGGAATCAAGAGCTCAAGAGAAGACGGGTGTGATATAATATTTCTATAACTCTGATAGTGGAATCATGAGAAGATGGATGTGACCTAAATTTTCTATCCCTCTGTTCACGAAGTTAGGCGATGGGTGTGGCATAAAACTTATATTCGTCTGTTAGCGGAGTCAGTAGAGGATGGATGTGGCATAAGATTCTATTCGTCTGTTAGCGGAGTTAGGAGAAGATGGATGGGGCATAAGATTTCTATTCGTCTGTTAGCGGAGTCGGGAGAAGATGGATGTGGCGTAAGACTTCCATTATTATGTTGGCAGAATCAAGAGAAGATTGGAGTGGCCTAAAACTTATATTCCTCTGTTGGCAGAATCAAGAGAAGATGGGTGTGACCTAAAACCTATAATATTCTGCTAGCGAGATTAAAAGAAGGTTTTAGGGTTTGGCCTAAAACATATTCGTCGACTAGCGGGATCAAGAGCAGATGGGTGTAACCTAACACTTCTATTCTTCTGCTAGCTGGATCAAGAGAAGATATGTGGGTTTGGTCTTAAACTTCTATTCTTCGATTAGCGGAATAAATAGAATATTGGTGTGATCAAGAGATAAACTTTATATTAAGTGTTTCTGTTAGCAAATCCGTCAATATGGGCATAGCATAAAACTTACATTCACCTGGTAGCGGAGTCAGAAGAAGATGGGCGTGGCTTCCTAGTCTTTCAATAGCGAAATCAAGAGAAAATGTTTGTGAACTATAGAAGGAATGCATGAAAAAAAGCTAACAATTAAGGAACATTTCAAATTACATATATTCTATATTTCATCAATTTATTGTTATAGTTACGAAACAATATAATTATCAATTGGGATGGTAGTGCAGTGGATAAAATGTCGGCCACTGACGACAGAGTTCGCTGGTTTGATTCCACGCTAAACTTGATGATTTCTCAAAGGAAACATTCAGTACCGATTTATCTATGAAACGGACTCGCGAGCGGCTCAAATAAATTCAGAACTTTCTTTGTAGTCGAGAAAAATACACTTATAAATGTATAAATAAATTATTGCAATTAAACGAAATATTCCAAAATAAACTATACTTGTATTCTATAAGTTTACAGTTTTGTATACATCTCATGAACATAAAGTTCTTCAAATATAAATTTTATTTCTTCGATATATAAAACTGACACAGACAATTCCAATTTAGATACAAGGTATAAAGTTTTCGCGTTTTAGTCAAAACATGGCAATCAATTAAACGATCTTAATAACGAACGTCAGTAGGACCGAACTCCACTAATAATTGGAAAGTTAGCTCCCCTGTATAACAAATCGCCATTTACTTTATAAAATATTGGTCAACAGCGGATCAATGATTTCTTTAAGTTACCGATTATTCGGATAAGTGATGCATTATTTTGATGTTAAGAGCTTTGATCGACAGTAATCACTGGCAGCGGTAAGTGTTATTAAGTATAAATATTTCTTACTTGGATATATAAGCTGCTCCAAACATAAATGCTAACTGGTCTGTTTATCCTCGATTATAAAGTTTGAGTCTTACATAAATATGTCTAAGTATGTATTCCATTGACCTTAATGACCTACTACTACCACTAATATTGCTTTTTCTACTACTACTACTATTACTATTGCTACTACTACTACTACTACTTCTATTGTTACTACTACTACTACTATAAATACTACTACTACTACTATTATTGTTACTACTTCTACATATACTACTACTACTACTACTATTGTTACTACTACTACTTCTACTACTACTACCACTACAAATACTACTTGCCTGTTGCACAGTAAATGGGCCAATTTTTTAAAAAAAATAGGTAAATGAATAAATATATATATATGTGTTAAATTCTAAATTAAACCATTATTTCTATAACATATCATAATTACCTGAATATACTTTTTTTTTCATGCAAAAATTCATGAATTTTTTGTAAGAATGCTTTTAATGGCTCAAAACAACTGTTTTAGGGCGTAATGTGTTAGCATCTAAAATTAAACTATAATTAAAATACACATAAAATTCATTTAATTGTTCATTTACCCATTTTATTAGAATTTATCAACATATAATTTAATTACTTTTACTTTAATGTATGGTTTTTCATGATCAACTAAGGCGTTTTTCTTATGTAGCCTTTTGAACGAGATCACTACTTCGTAATGGAAAACATTAAACTAAAACCTTTGTTCCCTTATTTATATGTATTCATCTCATGAACATAAAGTTCTTTAAATTTAACATTTTTTTCTTCGATATATAAAACTGACACAGACGATTCCAATTTAGATACTAGGTATTGAAAGTATCTTGCCGTAAATATAGTGAGCATTATTAGGTTGAAACTTTTCATCTCAATTTACAACCTTCTAATTTTGCACATAAACAAATTCGGCGGCTGAGGTTACATCGTCATTAGATTCGAATATATAGCGCATATCTAATGATTCGCCTGATATGTTGGTCAACCCCTGTCGTAAATCGAATACACGTATTAACGATTTTCATTTATGTTTGTGTTTCGTCTAAAAGCATCAATTTAATTTTTATGTTTGTTATTGCATAATTACACATTTTGTACACAATGAATCGGCATTGATATGCCTTTTGTTTATATATTTGTATTAATGAAGTTTTAAATGGTGAACGTGATAAAAATTTAATATATATTTCTGCTTATGACTTTTAATAATATTTATTTAAAGCAATAATAATAAATGTTTAGGTAAAATAATAGTGTCATTATAAGTCATGTTTTTAAGTTCTCGCGTTTTAGTCAAAACATGGCAAACTTTATTACGAACGTAAGAATGACCGATCGAAACACCACGAATAATTGGAAAGTGAGCTCCCCTTTATAACATATCGCCATTTACTTTATAAAATATTGGTCAACACCGGATCAATGATTTCTTTAAGTTATCGATTATTCGGATAAGTGATGCATTTTTTTGATGTTAAGAGCTTTGATCGACAGTAATCACTGGCAGCGGTAAGTGTTATTAAGTATAAATATTTCTTACTTGGATATATAAGCTGCTCCAAACATAAATGCTAACTGGTCTGTTTATCCTCGATTATAAAGTTTGAGTCTTACATAAATATGTCTTAAGTGTATATATTCCAATGACCTTATTGACCTACTACTACCACTAATATTGCTTCTTCTACTACTACTACTATTATAACTACTACTATTATTACTACTACTACTACTACTACTACTACTACTACTACTACTATAGTTACTACTTCTACTACAACTACTACTACTACCACTACTACTACTACATGTACTACTACTACTACTACAACTACTACTACTACTTTTACTACTACTACTACTACTACATGTACTAATACAACTACTTCTACTACTGTTACTACTTCTACTACTACTACTACTATAACTAATACATGTACAAATACTACTACTACTTCTACTACTTCTCCTCCTCCTACTACTACTATTACTACTACATGTACTAATACTATTACTTCTACTACTGTTACTACTTCTACTTCTACTACTACTACTACTACTATTACTACTACTACGTGTAATACTATACTATTACTACTATGTGTACTACTACTTCTACTACTACGACTGCTGTAACTCCTACTACTACTGCTGTTACTCCTACTACTACTACGATTGCTGTTACTCCTACTACTACTACTACGTGTACTACTACTACGTGTACTACTACTACTACTACTACTTCGTGTACTACTACGTGTACTACTACTTCTACTACGACTGCTGTTACTCCTACTACTGCTACTACTACTATATCTACTGCTACTACTACTACTACTACGACTGCTGTTACTCCTACTAATACTACTACTACTACTACTACTACTACTACGTGTACTACTACTACTATTGCTACTACGTGTACTACTACTACTTCTACGTGTACTACTCCTACTCCTACTACTACTACGTGTACTGCTACTACTACTACTTCTACGTGTAATACTCCTACTACTACTACTACTACTACTACTACGTGTTACTGCTACTACTACGTGTACTACTACTACTACTACGTGTACTACTACTATCTGTACTTCTATTACGTGTATTACTACTACTACTACTACTACAGTTACTACTTCTAATACTACTACTACTACATGTACTACTATTTCTACTACTACTACTTCCACTACTACTATAAATACTTCTACTACTACTACTATAGTTACTTATACTACTACAACTACTACTACTTCTATTACTACTACTACTACTACTATAGTTACTAATTCTACTACTATTATAACTACTACTATTATTATTACTACTACTACTACTACTACTACTACTACTACTACTACTTCTACTATAGTTACTACTTCTACTACAACTACTACTACTACTACTACCACTACTACTACTACATGTACTACTTCTACGACTACAACTACTACTACTACTTTTACTACTACTACTACTACTACTACTACATGTACTAATACAACTACTTCTACTACTGTTACTACTTCTACTACTAATACTACTACTACTACTACTACTTCTCCTCCTCCTCCTCCTACTACTACTACCACATGTACTAATACTATTACTTTTACTACTGTTACTACTTCTACTTCTACTACTACTACTACTACTACTACTACGTGTACTACTACTACGTGTACTACTATACTACTACTACTACGTGTACTCCTACTACTACTGCTACTACTGCTGTTACTCCTACTACTACTACGACTGCTGTTACTCCTACTACTACTACTTCTACGTGTACTACTACTACGTGTACTACTACGTGTACTACTACTACTACGACTGCTGTTAATCCTACTACTACTACTACTACTACTATTACTGCTACTACTACTAAGACTGCTGTTACTCCTACTACTACTACTACTACTACGTGTACTACTACTACTACTACTACTACTACTACGTGTAATACTCCTACTACCACTACTACTAATACTACTACTACGTGTTACTACTACTACTACTACGTGTACTACTACTACGTGTACTACTACTTCATGTACTACTACTACGTGTACTTCTGTTACTACTACTACTACTACTACTACTACTACTACGTGTACTACTACTACTACATGTACTACTACTATTACTACTACTACTATGTGTACTACTACGTGTACTACTACGTGTACTACTTCTACTACTACGAGTGCTGTTACTCCTACTACTACTACTACTACTACTACTATAACTACTACTACTACTAGGACTGCTGTTACTCCTACTACTACTATTACTACTACTACGTGTTACTACTACTACTACGTGTACTACAACTACTACGTGTACTACTACTACATGTACTTCTACTACAACAACTACTACTACTACTACTACCACTACTACTACT
Source organism: Panopea generosa (assembly GCA_029582155.1). Taxonomy (NCBI): domain Eukaryota; kingdom Metazoa; phylum Mollusca; class Bivalvia; order Adapedonta; family Hiatellidae; genus Panopea; species Panopea generosa. The sequence goes on along the minus strand of CM055904.1, from coordinate 49,903,650 downwards.
ACTACATGTACTACTACTTCTACTACTACAACTACTACTTTTACTACTAGTACTACTACTACATGTACTAATACAACTACTTCTACTACTGTTAGTACTTCTACTACTACTACTACTACTACTACTACTAATACATGTACTACTACTACTACTACTACTATTCCTCCTCCTCCTACTACTACTACTATTACTTCTACTACTGTTAATACTTCTACTACTACTACTACTACTACAACTACTACTACTACGTGTACTACGTGTACTACTTTACTACTAATACTACGACTGCTGTTACTCCTACTACTACGACTGCTGTTACTCCTACTACTACTACTACTACTACTACTACTGCTGTTACTTCTACTACTACTACGACTGCTATTACTCCTACTACTACGACTGCTATTACTCCTACTACTACTACTACTACTACTACTGCTGTTACTCCTACTACTACTACTACTACTACTACTACTGCTGTTACTTCTACTACTACTACGACTGCTATTACTCCTACTACTACTACTACTACTACTACTACTACTACTACTACGTGTACTACTATTACTACTACTACTACGACTGCTGTTACTCCTACTACTACTACTACTACTACTATTACTACTACTACTACTACTACTACTACTACTACTACGACTGCTGTTACTCCTACTACTACTACTACTACGTGTACTACTACCACTATTGCTACTACGTGTACTACTACTACTACTACTACTACTACTACTACTACTGTTACTACTACTACTACGTGTACTACTTATACTACTACTACTACAACTACTAATACGTGTAATACTCCTACTACTACTACTACTACTACTACGTGTTACTACTACTACTACTACGTGTACTACTACTACTACTACGTGTACTACTACTATGTGTACTACTACTACGTGTACTTCTGTTACTACTACTACTACTTCTACGTGTACTACTACTACATGTACTACTACTACTACTACTACTACGTGTACTACTACTATTACTACTACGACTGCTGTTACTCCTACTACTACTACTACTACTACTACTACTACTGCTGCTGCTACTACTATTGCGATAATGCCCTAATGAATCAAAAAACAAATGAATAACTTTTGAAGAATGATAATCTTAGAAAAATGAATAATCATCACTGGAAATTTACAATAAAGTTGTTAAAACTAGATGTTTTCCTGATATTCATATCATTAAAATCGTGTTAACATGCAAATATATGAAAGTTAGCTAAATGATGACTAGCTTCGATAAAAATCGACATAATTGTCAACAGCAATTTCATTTAAATTCATTTCATATTAATTTTGTACATTTTTATTTATAATAAACACGTTGTAAATATTTTCTGATAAACATTTTGTTATCGTTTTACAAAATGTAAAGACACCGCAGCAGGTCTAGTGGTAGATTTTCCGTCTCGCATACCAAACATTTGAAAAAATAGTTCTAGAAGGTTCTTCTCTCTCTGCGCTCAGCATTTAAGGATAAGTCTATGTCTAGTCGGCCAGGTGTCAGTAAAACTTGACTGTGTAGGTACCATATCACCATTTAACAAATGAACTGAAACAATAAAATCATAAAAAAGAGATCTTTATACATATAGCTCACGTTAAACTGTAATGATTTTATCATGAAAACAGTTTTCATATTGATTGGTTGAATATCAAGTGAGATTGTTATGCCACTGAGGGCTAACAGACGATCAGTTTACCTAACCACTCTTCCCTTGGATCCTGAAAGGTTAACCAGTACTCGAGCACAACCCATCTCCACAACTAACCAATAACTTTTCCACTTGAATCAGCTGTGAGAGACAAATGATAATGAGATGTAATGTCATACATCAATCATCAAGGAGACTTTTACAGAGTGGGGATTCGAACTCACGACACCCTGGATTAATAGTCGGATGTGCTACCAACTAAGCTAATCGGGCCTGGCTTCTCAAATATTATAAAGCTTAATATAAATACCAAGGACAGGGTCATATATAATGCAGGGTTTCTGATTTGAATAAACCTTACAGAGGTGCAAGCTATACAAAATAATGTCAAGTGCAAATTTTGTGGTTAATACATATTATACATGCAATTATATATAATAATCACATATGGCAGAGGAGTGCAAGAAACCCATGACCTATTATACTTGTTTAGTTTATATTAATTTATTTTAGCTTGATTGCGATGAAAGCTAAGAGCTTATATGAACCTCTCTCGAGTCCGCTTCCTCGGTAGAACAGTACTGAAAGGTGTTTTATTAGAGGCATAAGGTCGAGCTGGGGATCGAACCCGCAACCTCTGGCGTGAGCTACCAACAGTCTTTCCATTAGACTACTGCCCCGCTTGTTATTATACTTGTTTAATAACTCTACTATTCAGTCATTGCTTGGCTTTTATCGTATAACTCTGCACTCGTACCTAAATACTGAGCAACTTTTCGACTTGCCCAAACATTTAAATGACATTGATTTGTCATGATAAAATTGCGTTATTTGTTGGAATTACATAAAACACTGACTGACGATCTGATGTTATTGCACGGTAGTTAGAGGTGCTTTTCAACAATATTTCAGTCATCGCTACCGCGTCTACACCAGACAGTATTCAAAGTGCTGTCATGCTGGAGTATCAATTCTCAGACACATTGTATTATACCCCACCCTACTTGTCTCGGTATACTGACGCTTCTAGTTTAATTTTTTGAAAATCAAGTATTTGGTACAACACAGTCAGGAATCGAACCGATGACCTTCCGCATGTGAAGCAGATGCTCTACCACTAGATCACTGTATATTTAAGAGGTGATATGAAAAATGAATGGTAAATGTGACATTTATCTGAGTTATATGATAAAAAAGGAACTTGAATTGAACATACTTTTTTATTGATTTATAATTTACTACTGTCTCGCCACAGAGCTAGCTTCTGTGGCAACATCAGTGGAGCATTGCACAAAGTAGATGTGGGTTCAGATCATCGTTGAGATCACTTATTTGTCATTGTAAATGTTCCAAGGTAAATTATTAATTGAAAAAAAATAATATGATGCTCGACACTTAATAAATTCGATTACTAACAAGCACTTGTGTTACAAGATCCTTTTATGTAGTACAGAACATTTTTTTGTTATTTTTTTTTGTTACAAATAAAAAGATAACGACAACGGTAACCGAGTAATAAGAAAAGCTCTTGAGCCTGTTGCCTCCATGAGCTCCAAATCATCCACAAAAACATTTAACAGTCATCATTTATTCCGTTTCCTTCGTTCAGTCTTATGAAAATAAAATCATTGCAATGTCAGCACCCTTTCCCTAAACGTATTAAAGTCCTGGTTTAGCGGCTTCTCTCTCGATAGACGGTTAGTAGCGATGCTAAAACCTGTTTTTATCTGTGTCCAAAGTTTTGAACTTTAGTGCGAGGATGACAGTTATATGGTGATGCACTTTACTAGAAGAAAAAGCAAACAAGTATATGTCCCTCCGTGCAGACTCAGGATCTGTCCATGATATTCTTTACACAAACTCAGGATCTGTCCATGATATTCTTCTCACAAAATACCTAGTCACTGATGTTTCCAAAGTTAGTCACTGTCAATAACTGACATGCCTTTTACTCTTGTCAATAACATTTTTCCAAGGTGAATATATTGGGAACAGGTCAGTTCTGTACAGCATACAGATACGTCAGAGCACGGTATCACCACAGAGAACAGTATTAGTTTTTAGACATCACTTGGTTCAGTGTGACAGTTCCATTTCCTAGTTAAAAAAATGAAATAGAAAATATTACGATGTCATATTATTACCAGTTATAAAAAGTTGCATCTTTCAATACTAGATTTACTTTCCTTGATACAAACTTTTGAACCAGAAATTGAGCTCAACCTATCAATTTATAAAATTAAATATTCAAATGAAGATTGGTTTTCATTCAACAAAAATGGGGCATCCTATTTAATAGCAGTGTATTTAATAGTTTTTTTTGCGTTTATCACGCCTTTAATATTGTTATCGTTATTTACATCTTTATAAAGGATGTTCTTAGCGTAAATAAACAAATATGGAGAAAGTGGACATCCTTGCCTTACTCCTAATTTTATATTAATAAAGCTCTGATGACTAACCTTTATTAATTTTAATAACTTGATAATGTTGCAACCAAATTTAAAATAGCGTTCTGGTTTAAAAATAAAACTATGGTCAACACTGTTAAACGGTTCTCACATCAGGGAAGAATATTAGTCCCGGCATAGTGTCGTTATTTAAATCGTCTATGCATTAAAAAAGTGTCCTTATGTTTTCACCAATGTAACGTTCTTTTAATTATCCCGCCTGACTGTAATAATGTTTCGTATTACTTGTTTCATTCTGTTAGTAATGGTTTTTATCGCAATGTTACATTTAATAAGCTTATTTGTCTCCAGTTTAATAATAGTGAAAGGTCTTTGTATTTAAAGGTAGAAGCGTTATAATACCTTGCTGCTGCTAGTGTTAAAGTATCATGCATGTATGAGTATTTTATTGATTCAATGTCAATTGCATTATGTCATTCCAAAATATCTATAAAATTATATTAATATCCTATCGGACCCTGATCTCTTGTTATATTTCATATCTTTTAATGGTATTTTACCAACCACTGTGTGGTTCCATGGTGTCATATGAGTAACGGCAAGAATAGGATCACTGTGGCACATGCATATCGTAGGAAGCGACATTTTGAGTAATATGAGTAATAACTTGCTGTAACTGTAGTTCTGTAGGTATTAAGGTTCTCGGTTCATTCTGCAGATGCATTTGTATTTTTTAATCTATATGTTAATTTGTTGTTTTTTCTGTACGTGTAAAGTGAACCTGAAATCTTCCTTCCTGTTGGCGTCAAATAACCTATAGTGTGTTGGTACGCCGTAAAATCCTATTCATTCATTCCACTGTCATAAGATTGTATTCAAAGTCTTACGAAGCAACATGCCTTAATGTGTATCTTAAGTTCTACTCAATTTCATCTGCATTGATAATAAGAGTGGTTGGTTGTAATACAACATTTGAGAGCAGGTAAGTGTTCCAATGCTTAAGAACTTGGACTTCGAACTCAAAGGTCTCATCGAATAATTAAATTTATTTAGATATGTAGATTTGGCCGATAATATTTGCGGCACCTATTAATTAAGGTTGATTAATAATTAACACGAGATAAAACAGCCATGTCTGCTGCTATTTCCTACTGATTATATCAGAGGTGTCATTGTAATTAAATACAGTTTTCTGTCATTTACTGAAATGTGACACGTTAATTATTCCTTCTTTGTTAGAAGAATGAGTAACCTGGAAATTAGTATTGGTCTAATTAATTCAATCAAATGAATTTGAAATGTAATGGTAATGTTTTGGTAGAACTGCATAATGTCACTGGTAATAAAAACAGAAAAGTAAAAATACGTTTCTATTTAATATTTTACAGGCGTATATTGACTTCTTTGCACTCCATACTGGTGAATATAAATGCCATGGGTTAAAAAAGGATAGCAGCTAACAAAATCTAAGCAAAGTGAAATGTTTACCACCGTGTGCTGTGGACACATATCTAGTATGCTATGTAAACATTACGTATTATTTACTTGTTCGACCTCTAGTTATTGTTAACTTGTTTATTAAGTTTAATAATGAGGACATCTCAATGCCTATATAAACCGCTCTCAAGTCCGGTTACTGGATAAAAGATTAATACTTAGTGTTTTGTTTTAGAGGTAACAGGTCTTGTTGGAGATCGAACATGCAACCCCTGGCGTGTGAAGCCAACACTCAAAAGCGCACCAATTACTAGGTTCCTTGTATCAATAATTTTTGATATATAGATTCAAGTTTTTAAAAACATTGTTCTTAATTTATTTGAAAAAAATAGTTTATAAATAATTTTTTGAACTGTAGGTCACAATGGAATTGAACAATATATAATGCGCTTATCATATGGCATTTCGGGCAAAGTAGTAAACTTTGATATTCAGATCAATGACATAAAATCAGCTTTGTTTTGAGAATTTCGACTAAGGTGTTATGTGTCAGTATTAGTTTTATCATACTAAAATAGTGTCATATAAACATTGAATAAGGTTATTTTACAGCAGTGTATAGTTGAATGGAAATACTCGTGTCACCTATATGTTATCAAATGCACTTACCGCGATATATATCCCGATACTATAATTCACGTTAAAATTCAATACAAAGACTTTTATTTACTATAAACCCAGTACACTATTATGGAACTACTAGATTCAATATTGATATGTTATCTGTGTTAGACGAGTGTACTAAATACTAAATGTTAATTGTGTCATACTCATTTACATTTTGCCTCAGTTTGACCATCTGACCGTGAGATATGTAGTGTCCAGATACAATGCCATCTAATTTTAACAGGGACAGTCCGTATGTTTCAGTTCAAGCTAGGCCTGTTTAAATTACATGTTCAAGCCGAATAGTAATTCTAAAAAATACAGTGTTTTAGGGGAATATTTGCGAGTCTCTTTCATAGTAAGAAATAACACCGTAATGACGAAAAAGAGGGAAACACAAAACCATGAAAATTATATATTATGTATATTAAAACAGTTTATAGGTCAATATCCCAGTTCTTTATTCATCAGACTGTTTTAAATTGGCATAAAAGGAAGTACATCAGGAATTTTCAAAATTTGAATTTTGCTCAACACGTTTTATATAACATGCTTATATATACCCATTGACCCGGTATCGCAAAAAGGATAACTTATTTATCATGCAAAAAATATATATAAAAGGGGTTTTCCTAACAGGTTCTACGCACACAGATGAGACTAAAATATATTTCCCGCTTAAAATTGAAACATATTTTGTGATGTATTAAATGAATCACATTATTTCATAATGATTTCACTTTGATCCTTCATACAGTAGATTTAAACACGTTGTATAATTTTTTCATCTTAGAAAGAATCTGAATGATGATGTGAATGTCGTAATGTAGTATTGAAGTGCTATTTTTCTTTACAATGGGGATTTCGTGTTTACCACTTCGATTGAAACATTGATTTTGTCACGTTTTGGTGAACTTGATATACCAAATCATATTGACTCTATATTTATTGGTGATAATAAGACCCTTTTTATCCATTTTAAAATAATTTTATTTTTAAGACGTTTAAAGCGTTTGTTCGTTATATACTTGCTTTAAATCAAATAAAAATATATTCTTTTTGGGGAATACTTTCATTAACTAGTGGGGTTATTGGGGGAATGGGACAAAACATCGACCAAAAATACCGGGAAAAAAATGTTATGTTATTATTACGTATTTACAGGACTAAGAGAAGTGATAAGTAGAGCGAGTACTGTACATTGAAACCATTTACTATATTCCAATTATTTAAGGAGAAATAAATTTGATATTCTTATTTCATTTCAGGTTCTTAACATGACTGATATGATACTATGATAAACCATTTGAGTGTCAGGTGTGTAATAATAAGTTTACACGGTCTGAAATATGGACACACACATTTGAATACATACTGGAGGTAAAAGATTTCATTGTCAGGCGTGTAATAAGAAGTTAACAAGTCGTCAAATCTAAAGAAGCACATGTGCATACATACTGGTGAGAAACTACTTGAGTGCAAGATGTGTAATAAGACATATACACAGTCGACAAATTTGAACAAGCATTTGAGAATACATACCGGTGATAAACCATTTGAGTGCATGATGTGTAATAAGAAGTTTACAACGTCGTCAAGTCTAAGCATGCACATGCGGATACATACTGGTGATAAACCGTTTGCGTGTCAGATGTGTAATAAGAAGTTTACACAGGCGTCAAGTCTAAACAGTCATATGCGGATTCATACTGGTGATAAACCATTTGAGTGCTGGTTGTGTAATAAGAAGTTTACACAGTCGTCACATCTAAACAATCACATGCGGATTCATACTGGTAATAAACCATTTGAGTGCTGGTTGTGCAATAAGAAGTTTACAGAGTCGTCACATCTAAACAATCACATGAGGATTCATACTGGTGATAAACCATATGAGTGTCGGTTGTGTAATAAGAAGTTTACAGAATCATCAACTGTAAACAATCACATGCGCATACATAATGGTTATAAACCATATGAGTGCCGGGTGTGTAATAAGAAGTTTACACAGACATCAGATCTAAATAAGCATATGAGAATACATACCGGTTATAAACCATTTGCGTGCATGATATGTAATAAGAAATTTACATTGTCGTCAAGTCTAAGCATGCACATGCGGATACATACTGGTGATAAACCGTTTGAGTGCCAGATGTGTAATAAGAAGTTTACACAGTCGTCAAATTTAAACAGTCACATGCGGATTCATACTGGTGATAAACCATTTGAGTGCCGGTTGTGTAATAAGAGGTTTACAGTGTCATCACATCTAAACAATCACATGCGAATTCATACTGGTGATAAACCATTTGAGTGCCGGTTGTGTAATAAGAAGTTTACAGTGTTATCAACTCTAAACAATCACATGCGTATACATACTGGTGATAAACCATATGAGTGCCGGGTGTGTAATAAGAAGTTTTCACAGACGTCACATTTAAACAGTCACATACGGATTCATGTGTAGTAACACATCCGATTGTCAGGCGTGTAATAATAATGTTACAGTGTCGTTAAATATAAACAGGCACATGCGGATAACTACTGGGTGTAAGATATGTAATAAGATGTTTGCACATTTGTCATCTCTAAACAGTCACATGCGGATGCATACTGGTGATATAAAATTTGAGTGTCAGTTTTGTATTCAGAAATTTACAAAATCTGAGCAGTCACTTGCAAATACACAATGGCTATATACGATTTATGTTAAGTGTTTACACATTAGTCATATATAAACTGGCAAATATACCATCTGGTGATAAGTTATTTAAGTGTCAATGCTGCGTTCAGTTCGCGATAATTTCATGGAACCAGGCATTGAACGGTGGTGAGCTCAACCCTGGTATGTAATATGCCATTTACAGAGTCTTCATATTTTTTGTTATATTCTATACCAAATTCTGTCTGATGTTTTAGGGCAAGAATTGAAATACAGACAAAAATTAAGGTGGGCATTTTGTTAATGTTATTCAACCCAGCTGTTGGTTCTATTTTTTATGTGTTATATAGAAGTTTACATTATTCCATCACGTTGTGCATCCCAAAATTAATATTAGGTATAAAAGTATATCGGAAAATCAACAATTTAGTGTTAAGTTTAAGTTTTTCTTCCCATTTTCGGGAAAGTTTTATTTCATTATCAATATTAATTAGCTTAATTTGTATAATATATAACATTCTATTTGGAGAATTACATTTCCTCACTTGATTTAAAAAATAATTCTTTTTCTATTATATTCTCTGTTTGAATAATTTGTTTCCATTTTAGGATATGCTTTGGGTAACAGTATAAAACCTGAGAAATTGGAAATTACTGATTATGTATGTATGAGTAGTTTACGGATTCAATATAAAATTTTATTATGTAATTCCAAAATATTTTATAACATTATGTTGATATCCCATCGGACCATTGACTCTTATTATCTTTTATATCTTTTAAAGCTTGTTTACACTCATATTTGGTTACAATATCAATGCATATCTCTAATTGATTATCATTTAATTTATTAATATTAAGATTATGATAAAAACAAAATTTGCGTCGCTTGTTTGAACCTTGTTGCTTAGTTTATAAATATTTTAGTTTCTTGTAATATATATTTTGAATTTGTTATCTTAAACATGTAAGTCAAGTTGATTTAGATTCTGTCCTGTTTTTACTTACTTTTTACTAACATGTCTAGTATATTTTAGCACCTTATTTTAATATTTTGATATCTTAATCAATTCAGTCCTAGCTCGTCAAATAATACCTACCGTTTGTTTTTAGAATTATTTAATTGGTTAATTCATTCTATTATTGTTTACTACATCTATAATATTAATATGGTTATTAGGATCAGTTGACAATTCTTCGTCTAATTTATCTATTTTTCTTTATTTAAGACTATTTTTATTCGTTTTTCTTTTCTTTGAAGTGTATTTTATAGTTCCGTTTCGTACTGTACCTATAACGAACATCCCTATACCGTCTTGATGGAGCCATTGTCATTTTGAACGTGTAAGGAAATGTTTAATTTATTTTACTCATAGCAAAGAATTATCTTATATAATATTATAAAAACATTATTGTGAAAATTTAAAATATGACAAAAACACGATTATTTCTCTTTTGTTATCACTACTGTGATGAACAGTAAAATAATATCAATGTTATCACTCTGTACATATAACTCTTCAATATTTGATTTTAGAGAACGCATTCTTCAAATGATATCACTCCAAATATATTCATGGTCCATACGATTTCTGTAAATATTCTTATTTGTGGTACTTTAATTGTATGTTAAGAAACATTTATATTTAAATGTTACATGACACAAAGCTTGAGAGAAGGTACGTCAGGTATGAGTCGCTGTGTCTGTCTGTCAGTCGGTCTGTCGGGCAAATTGTACAAGGCCGTCTTCTACAGTTTTTATATCCATCCCCTAGTTAATTCAAGTGTGTATAGTTTGTACGTGCACGAAAATCTTTCGAATTAAAACCATGTATTATCTTTAGTCCGCATGTATATACCACTGTATTACAGTAGTGTGTGGTATTATTTATACGTAAACATAAGTGTAAATAATCAAACACATGTAATTAATCATTGTATATAAATATATGATAAAATTGTGTATCTTGATTAATTAAATTGATTGATTGAATATTTAGCGTCATTTTATGTAGTCGAGGGCTAACAGACGATAAACTTTATACTGTTTCCTGCGATCATGGAAGATTAACCAATACTCGAGCACATCCCATCTTCACAAGTAACTGATAACTTTGCCACTTGATTAAGCGAAGAGAGACGAATTATAATGATACGCAATGTCATATATATGTCATTACGTAGAAAATGGTCTGGCGAGGATTCGAACTCACGACACTTGGATTGATAGTATGACGCACTGGCGACTAAGTTCATCGGGCCTAACTTTGTGAATTATGTAAATTACTTTTAAAGTTTGTAACTTTGTTGGATATTATAAGGAAAAAATATAACGAGCTAACTTAGTTATTTGCTTCACACCAATACTAGCAAATGAATTGACTAAGCCTGTGGAATAAACGTTACGCATACCTTGAAATGTATTTTAATATTAAGTAAAGTTGCCAGGCGGATTTCGAAGCAATGTTCCACTGTAATAAGCCCGTGTGGTTCCGGCTAAGAATAGAATTATAGGAATCCTCCGAATGGTTGTCATGTTTATTTTATCATTTTTTGTCATGTTCACTATTGTGGTTAAATTATCAACCACTGTGTGGTTCCGTGGAGCCATGTGAGTAATGGCAAGAATATGATCACTGTGGCTCATGCATGTCGTAGGAAGCAACAATTTGAGTAATACGACAGAATTTGCTGTAACTCTGCAGTTCTACAGGTACTAAGGTTCTAGTTTCATTCTGCATATATGCATTTGTATTTTTTTAATCTGTATGTTAATTTGTTGTTTTTATGTACATGTAGAGAGAACCTGGAATCTTCATTTCTGTAGGCGTCAAATAACCTATAGTGTGTTGGTACGCCGTAAAATCCTATTCATTCATTCCACGGTAATAAGATTGTATGCAAAGTCTAACGAGCCAACATGCCTTAATGTGTATCTAAAATTATAGTTTATTATATCTGCATTGATAATAAGAGAGGTGTTTAAGGCCTTGGATTTCGAACCCAGATGTCTCATCGCATAATTAAATTTGTAGATATGTAGAGTTAGCCGATAATAATTGCGGCACCTATTAATTAAGGTTAATTAATAATTAACACATCCAATAAAACATTCAATTCTGCTGATATGTCCTACTGATTATATCAGAGGTGTGATTGTAATTAAATACAGTTCCCTGCCATTTATTGAAATGTGACACGTTAATTATTCCTCCTTTGTTAGAAGAATGAGTAACCTAGAAACTGACCACTATATAATATGATACAGACCATGTCCAGCTATATCCAACATGTGATGACAACATTGTTATGTTCTAGTAAACCATGCTCTGGAACAGATTAGGGAATCTTTTATCAAGGTATGGAATATACGAATTCGTGTTTTTGACTTTTCCGTAATCTTTATACTATTTCTTTTTGTCATATTATAACGTACCATAATCAGTATATGGGTATTGGTCTAATTAATTCAATCGAATGAAATTGAAATGTTATTGTAATGTTTAGGTAGATCAGCAAAAGGTTACTGGTAATAAAAACAGAAAAGTAAACAAACGTTTCTATTCAATATTTTACGGAAGTATATCAGAAATTTTCAATTTTTTATATAACATGTTTATATATTATACTCATTGACCCAGTATCGCAAAAAGGATAACTTTTAAATCATATAAAAAAAATTTAGATTAAAAAGAGTTTTCCTAACATGTTCTACGCACCCAGATGAGACTTAAATATATTTCTCGCTTAAAATTGCAACATATTTTGTGATGTATTAAATGAATCACATTATTTCATATTGATTTCACACTGATCCTTCATACAGTAGATCTAAACACGTTGTATAATTTGTTTCATCTTAGAAAGAATCTGAATGATGATGTGAAAGTCGTCATGTAGTATTTATGCGCTTTCTTTCTTTACAATGGTGATTTCGTTTAGAGTTCACCACTGCGATTGAAACATCGATTTTGTCACGTTTTGGTTGACTTGATATACCAAATCATTCGGACTCTATAGTTATTGATAATAATAAGATCCTTTTTATCCATTTTAAAATAATTTTATTTTGAAGACATTTATAGCACTTGTTCGTAATATACTACCTTTAAATCACATAAAAAATATATATTCTTTTAGGGGAATACTTTCATTAACAAGTGAAAAAATGGGGGTAAATGGGACCAAACATCGACCACAAAAACGTAAAAACCTGTAATGTTTAAAGGACTAAGAGAAGTGATAAGTAGAGCGCCTTCTGTACATTGAAATCATATACTATATAGATTCCAATTATTTTAGCTGCAATAAATTTGATATTCTTATTTCATTTCAGGTTCTTAACATGACTGATATGATACTATGATAAACCATTTGAGTGCCAGATGTGTAATCGGAAGTTTACACTGTCCTCAAATATGGACACACATATGCAAATACATACTGGAGATCAAATATTTCATTCTCAGGCGTGTAACAAGAACTTTACACTGTCGTCAAATCTCAAGAAGCACATGAGAATACATACCGGTGATAAACCATTTGAGTGCCTCATGTGTAATAAAAAGTTTACAGTGTCGTCAAATCTAAACATGCACATGCGGATTCATACTGGTGATCAACCATTTGAGTACCATGTGTGTAATAAGAAGTTTACACAGTCATCTCATCTAAACAGTCACACGCGGATACATACTGGTGATAAGCCATTTGAGTGTCAGGTGTGTAACAAGAAGTTTACACGTCTTCAAATATTGATACCCATATGAAAATACATACTGGAGATAAAATATTTCATTGTCAGGCGTGTAATAAGATGTTTACACAGTCGTCAAATCTAAACAGACACATGCGCATACATTCAAGTGATAAACAATTTGAGTACAAGATGTGTAATAAGACGTGTACACATTCGTCAAATCTAAAGAGTCACACGCTGATACATACTGGTGATAAACCATTTGAGTTTCAGGTGTGTAATAAGAAATTTACAGAGTCGTCAAGTTTATTCAGTCACATGCTGATACATACTGGTGATAAACCATTTGAGTGTCGGGTGTGTAATAAGAATTTTAAAGTGTTGTCAAGTCTAAACAGTCACATGCGGATTCATACTGGTGATAAACCATTTGAGTGTCAGATGTGTAATTAGAAGTTCACACATTCGTCAAGTATAAACAGTCACATAAGGATTCATACTGGTGATAAACCATTTGAATGTCAGTTGTGTAATAAGATGTTTACAGTGTCATCACATCTAAACAATCACATGCGGATTCATACTGGTGAATAACCATTTGAGTGCCGGGTATCTAATAAAAAGTTTACAACGTCGTCAGATCTAAACAATCACATGCGTATACATACTGGTGTTAAACCATTTGAGTGTCTGGTGTGTAATAAGATGTTTACAGAGACATCACATCTAAATAATCTGGTGCGTATACATACAGGTAATAAACCATTTTAGTGTCGGGTGTGTAATAAGGTGTTTACAAAGACATCACATTTAAACAATCACGTGCGTATACATACAGGTGATAAACCATTTTAGTGTCAGGTATGTAATAAGATGTTTACAGAGACATCACATCTAAACAATCACATGCGTATACATACAGGTGATAAACCAGTTTAGTGACGGTGTGAAATAAGAAGTTTACAGAGACGTCACAGCTTAACATTCACATGAGTATACATACTGGTGATGAACCATTTTAGTGCCGGGTGTGTAATAAGATGTTTACAGAGACATCTCGTCTAAACAACCACATGCATACACATACAGGTGATAAACCATTTGAGTGCTGGGTGTGTAATAAGAAGTTTACAGAGATGTCTAAGTTTAACAATCATATGCGTATACATACTGGTGATAAACCATTTTAGTGCCGGGTGTGTCATCAGAAGTTTACAGAGATGTCACATCTAAACAATCATATGCGTGTACATACTGGAGATAAACCATTTTAGTGACGGTGTGTAATTAGAAGTTTACCCAGTTGTCACATCTAAACAGTCACATAAGTATACATACTGGTGATGAACCATTTGAGTCGGTATGTAATAAGGTGTTTACAGTGTCGTCAAGTCTAAACAGCCGCATGCGGAGTCATGTGTATTAACACATTTGATTGTCAGGTGTGTTATAAGAAGGTTACAGTGTCATCAAATCTGAACAGTTACGTGCAGATACCTCCTGGGTGTCTGATATGTAATAAGATATCTGCACATTCGTCATTTATAAACAGTCATATACGGATACATACTTGTGATATAAAATTGGAGTGTCAGTTTTGTAATCAGAATACAAAATCGTCAACTCTGAGCAGTCTCTTGCGAGTACACAATGGCTATATACCTTTTTAATGTTAAATTGTTGACACATTAGTAATATCTAAACTGGCAAATGCGTAAACATTCAAGTGTCAGTGCTGCGTTCGGTTCGCTTAAACGTTTGATAACATTAACTTGTATAGTTTCCTTGATGCTGGCTCAACCTCATTTTTGCACGCTGTTTGCAATAATTTCACGGAACCAGGCATTAAACGTGTATGTTGTTTAACGGTGGTGAACTCAGTCCTGGTATGTAATATGCCATTTACAGAGTTCATATTTTAAATTATATTCTTTACCAAATTCTGTCAGATTTTTTAGCGCAAGAATTTAATTACGTACAAAAATAGAGGTGGACATTTTGTTAATGTTATTCCAACCAGCTGTTGGTTCTATTTTTGATGTATTATGTAGAAGTTTACACTACTCCTTCACGGTGTGCATCCCAAAATTATTATTAGGTAAAAATACATATTGGAAAATAAACCAGTTAAATGTGAAGTTTTTCTTCCCAGTTACGAGGAGATTTTATTTCATTATCAATATTAACTAACTGAATTTGCATACTATACACTATTCTATTTGGAAAATTACATTTTCTCACTTGATTTAAAAAATAATTCTGTTTCTAATTTATTCTCTGTTTGAATAATTTGTTTCCATTTTATAATATGCTTTGGGTAATGGTAAAAAACCTGATGAATTGGGAATTACTTATTATGCATGTATGAGTAGTTTATGTATTCAATATAAAATTGTGTTATGTCATTCAAAAATATTTTACCCTATCGGACCTTGGACTATTATTATCTTCTGTATCTTTTAAAGCCATATTACACTATTATTCTTTAAAATGCAATTATATATTTTTTTATTGATAATCAGTTAATTTATTAATATTAAAAAAACGAAATTTGCGTCGCTTGTTTGAACCTTGTTGCTTAGTTTATAAAATATTTTAGTTTCTTGTATAATATTTCTTTTTTATCTCAAAACTATCACATGTAAGTCTAGTTCTATTTTAGATTCTGTCCTGTTTTAACTAACTTTTTACTAACATATCAAGTATTTGTAACACGTTTAGTCAATTCAGTCCTAGCTCGTAAAATAGTACCTACCGTTTGTTTTTAGATTTATTAAATTTGTTAATTCATTTTATTGTTGTTTAATACATCTCAAATATTAATATGGTGTTTAGGATCAGTTGACAATTCTTCGTCTAATTTATCTATTTTTTTTTTATTTAAGACTATTTGTGATTCGTTTTTCTTTTCTTTGAAGTATATTTTATAGTTTCGTTTCGTACTGTACCTTTTACGAACATCCCAATACCATCTTGATAGACCCATTGTCATTTTAAACGTGTAAAAGAAATGTTTCATTTTTTTTACTTATAGCAAAGAATTATATTATATATAAAACATAATTGTGAACATTTAAAATGTGAAAAAACACGTTTATTTCTCTTTTGTTGTCACTACTGTGATAAACAATAAAATAATATCAATTTTATCACTCTGAACACATAATTCTTCAATATTTGATTTAAAGAACACATTTTTCAAATGATATCACTCCAAATATATTCATCGTTCATACATCTCCTTCACATTTGGCGGTATTGAGCTTATAGTAACACTTGATGATCCTCTGTAGCTGTATGCATTCCATAAATCTTCTTGATCATGACATTCAGGGTTGATAAGCCGACATTTGTGGTAAATAGATTTAAACGTGTTCCACACGATCTTCGGTACAGTGTAAACTTGGAAATATTTAGCAAGACATCATCCAAAATATTGTGTTTTTATCTGCAATAATAATATGAGATCTCATTTGTGATACAAACTATAAAAACAGTACTTGCAATGTGAAAGTAAATTTCCATATATTTTCCAATTTTTTTTCCCGGCAGAAATTGCATTGCTCACAAAAATTTATAAAACTGATATATTAATAAAATTATTTAAAAAAGACAACAGCGATGCCCATAACTTTTTTTTAAAGTTTTAAATATATGAACAAAATAGGATGGAACTTGTTTGAACACAAAGACACGTTTTATTGTATGAAATAATTCAAAGTAATGAACCATTTCAAATCATCAACTAAAAGACCTAAAGAACGAACGGGGTTTAGACCGAAACCAACATGATTAAATTATAGGTTACCTAAAGATATACTTATGTTAGTCTGGGCCCCTGCAAAATTCAGTACCCGAAATAAATTTTGAATGGTAATTCCGAACAAAGATATATTTACTATACTGATGCTGAAAGTCAGATTAGTGCAGTGGTTAATATCGCCGATTTTGGATCGTTAAGACTGGTGTTCAGTCCCACCTGGCATCTACTCTACATCTATTATGTATGTGTATTTATTGCCTTTTATAAACTAACCGTTCAGCTGTTCATTTATTTTGTCTCTTCTGTCCTTCCATCGATATCTTCTTTGGCTCTACTTGCGAAAAGCCAGTAGGGCTTTTGTTGTGGTAAATTGTCTGTCGTCCATCCGTTAACCTTTTTCTTGTAGAAGCTATAGCATCCCCCACATTTTTCAAAGAATCTTATCCAAACTCGCACAGCATTTGTATAACCACAAACTCTTAAACTTCATGAAACAACGTGATTGAAACACAAATGCTCCCTGTCTCAGGGTTACAAACACATTTTTAAGGAAACTTAAAAAACACCTTTTGCTCCGAATTCAAGCCATAGACCATAGATATTTTAAACAATGAAAAGAAGACAGTACATGGATTTTGCTTATTATGATGATGTGTAAATAATACTAGAGAATATTATAGTAGACGTTTTACTTAAGGAAACACTATTTGGTACTTTCAGGGAACTATGTTTAAAACTTTTTGAGATATAGGGAACAGTGGAGATACTTTTACAGATCTGGGGAACATGGACAAAATACTTTTGGGGAACTTTGGCAAATACTTTTGGAGATCTGGGGACCAATAAGCATTACTTTAAAAGATCCAGAGAACAGGGACCACCTGGGAGGGCCTCATTATGTTTGGGTGTCGGTATCGAAGAAGGATGACCATATTTATTCAGCAGATTGCTCGTGTACAGCAAGCAGGGTAGGTACATCTACTAGAGGAAAAATTACTTTTCCTTTTTGTTTAGAATGATAGATACTGTTGGAAAAAGTGCAGATATATTATTTGTAATGACTATGAGTATGATGTAACAGATGGTGAAATTTAGACCGCAGTAAGGCCACTGACTGAAATATAGAGCATGTTAAAGAAACATGACACCTCGATATTGTCTGAAACAGACACTCAACTTATATACAAATTTCAACCGCAAATAACATTTGTTGAATATTGTCTAAATTGATTGATGTGTCGTGCAACAGAACTATATTTCATTCATACCGTATGGTGTATTCCCCCAAACAATGCTCCTCTAACACCCCATCCACCCAAGTGATATTGTTTTCCATTTTTTGAAAAAGAAAATGTTTTAGTTAAAATAAGCTTAATTGCTTTTGAAACATTTATCAAACTGTATTTGTTTAACCTAAGTGAAATCCACCCCCTTTGGGGTTGATATAGTACATGTTATGAAAAAAGCTACAGTACAGATTACTTAAAAACTCTGTCTATGCTTACATGTAGTACTGGTTATATATTCAGAAAACGTTTGAGTGTTATATGTCTAAATTGTAAGTACTTGTCTCACAAATGATGTAAAATAAAAAAGCTTGAAACATATTTGTTTTTTCTATTTTGCAGAATGGAGAGTCATGTAACCACATAGCTGCTCTTCTTTGGACAATGGTAGAAATCACTGAAATGAAAATGTCAATATCAATGAAGACTTTAGGGAAATGAATGACCAGAGAAAGATGATTATCTTTACTCAGTTTGTCGACCAATCGTTGATTAAGTCTGGTGCCCTGTAACAACATATACGGAAGACACGTTGGGGGAAGGAACAAAGGATGATACCCATTACTGCCGTTGTAGACAAGGTATAAGCAGTTGCTTTTATGTATACATATTAACATTCACCCAAATGTATTAATGATGAAATATAAAATTTTATTTTTTTTGTTTATTGTGCGAGCGTTATTCAAACGCGCAGTGTATATAATACAATAAAATATACAATCATAACATTGAAGTTCCTGAATTTCTACAGCGAAGCAGTCAGTAACAGAAACTCTGCTGAAATAATATTTTACAATAAATAATTATGCTAGTTATCCTGTACTATAAATGCATCCTTAAACGTTTATAAATATATGTACATTGAATGTATTTATATTGGCAGATATGGAGATTGAGGAAGAAGGAATGATTCGATGCGGAAACGAGGAATGTGGAAATGGGCCTTGGTTCCACTACAGCTGTGTTGCTTTAGATGAAGAGACGCCACCAGACATATGGTTCTGTTCCGAGGAATGTCGTCTTGCAGTGACAAATTACAAATATTGTAGCTGCAAGCAGTTCATTAAGGACAAACCAATGATCGAATGCTGCAACCAAACGTGTTCAGCGAAATGGTATTATGCTATATGCATAGGCTTGTTTGCAGAAGAGTTCCCAGGAGAAAGTATGTGTAAATATTCCATTATTGTAATATGTCATAGAAATCTAGGTTACTTTAATTTTGACGATATTACTCGATAAAATGCTCAAATGGGTTGTAATATTTTCAATTAAACTTTTTTATTTTTGTCTATTTATAGAAGGAAATTGGTTTTGTTCGAAGAAATGCCAAAAACAACCAAAAGGAAAGAAAACAACTGGAAAAATATATGAAGGCATCTGAATGATCTTCTTCGTCATGAAGCAGTAAAAGAAAACGATGGGACCATGATGACAATGTTTGGAAATATGTGATATGACCTTTTTCCACAGGAATAACCATTACAAGTACTTCATTTTGGCCCACAGACTGATAACAGGTATATTATTTTCAGGATATAAGTTTCATTAGTATTGCTCTTAGAATTATAAATGCTTTAACATAAGAATGCTTTTAGTTTAATAATTGAATTGTATTCTCTTTATCTATTAAAGTATCATTTACATTTATAAGGAATTAAGGTTAAATTAATACATTTTCCATGATTCAATGCCATTTTCATTTATTTTATTATTCACTGTCCAGCTTTGAATGGATGGATTCCAGAAAAAAAACTCTAGCAAGACCTGATATGGCACCGGACCAGAAACCTGAAAGGCGGCGCCGGAAACATGCACGAAATTGATCTCTTTAATGGATTTCTCAACAGGGATTTCAAAGGAATGTCCACTTTATGTAGTAACCTGCAATGTCAGCGTATTGTATATTTAAATCATGTGCACCAAATATATTTTGTTTATCAATTATTGATTATACCATGAATTTATGATACTTATCATTAGTATTCTTAAACGACGAGTCATAACAATTAATGTATAATTAAATGATATTTCAATGAATTTTCAGACAGTATACGCTATGCCGGGTCTAGACTTACAAAAGATACTTTGAACAAACACGGAAAACTGGCTGGTGGAGTTGGTCATGTGCTGGACCATATGTATGCAACATTAGAAGACATCAACTAACGTCCGATTTCGAGGGTACAGGAAGTAAAAAGAGACGGAGATATGAAATTATTCATCAAAACGTTGATGCCTGAAAAACTTTATTGTGTGTAAAGGGTGGGGTGGGGGGAGTCAGAAATAAATATATATCAGAAATAAATAAATATCAGAAGACAGAATAGTGTTTTTTCTTATTTCTCTATATAACACATATTGCTCACCGTTCATTTTTAATTTAAATCATTGTTTTTATATGTTTATTTTATATTTCATCAGTTATGACATATTTTGAATAAACATTGATTAAAAAAACGTGCCGAAATATCAGAAGACAGAAGAACACTTTTTATTCCTCCATTATCCATATTGCTCACTTCGTACTATTAACGATTTCGTATGTACATAGTTCCACACAGTAACTCGCGTAAAGCTCTCGTCTAACATCACTGACTCATGCGGCTTAAAAATGGCTACTGAATGACAGCGAAACGAGGTAATATTTGAATGTCTTGGTCATATTCATCGTCTATCAAAGTAAAGAAGACATATTTTTGCATAGCACGCATTAATTATTCAATTTTTTATCAATATAAATCAATATTTTAAGGAATTAACGATTATTTACGCAGTATTTGCCTTCGAAAAAGATGTATGTATGTGGTCTTATTTTCCACTTGGTTTCGTTCGGATGAAAATTAAGATGTAAACGGGCTAGTCTCATCCCTGTACCGGCGCTTAAATGAGACTACGTTTGATGGTTTTTATTGAAATCTTTCAAAAATGTTCTTTCTACAAGTAAACTTTGCTTAGTTTTCACGAAATTGAACATTTTTTTAAAGCAACACATCCACGTTTGAACTTTTTTTTAAAAAATAAAAAAATAATTGAGTTATGAGCACATTTCCCAGACAAACATATTAGCTGTATATGAGCATATAAACGCAATCCGGAACAAAATGATGCCCAAATTATAATGCGTGACTTACACTTTATAAAACAAGCGTGTAACACACCCGAGTCAAAATTTTTTTTATCAAAATTACTTTCAAGGCAGGTAAAGTACACTACGCACTTAAACGTGAAGTTTTTTAATACGACTCGCATAATTCAATTTTGAAGCCAAGTTGGAATCCTCGGCAATTTAAAAATAAAATTGTCACGCTTTATAATTTGGACATCTTTTTTATAATTCTAAAGCGTTCTGTTATAGTGTTTGTTAGCACATATACAGCTCACTGACCATATATTTATGTATGGGAAATGTGCTCACAACTCAATTGAAAAACTTTTTTTAAAAAAAGTTTAAACGTGGATGTGTTGCTTTAATGGATTCTCTTGAATGTTATCATATGCTTGTCTCACTGAGCTGTCTGACTTCAAATGACTACTCTTCGTATCTGACCACTACACACTTACTGTACATGTGTTATTTGTAATGTTTATTAGTTCACGGGTGAACAGTCAAGTTAACAAAATGATAATACAGGTGCGTATGGAGTGGACGGTAAAATAGATGGTTTAAAACAAACATGATAAAGTCTGTATGAAACTTAAATATAACGTGACACAATATCGAGTTCATATCGAGATCTTAATCAAAATGTTATTTTGTTACACCACTGGTTGAAATAAAAAAGTTATATTTTACTTGCGGAGATGGAGTGCGATCATCTGTTAACCCTCGATGGCATGAACATGATGCTAAATATTCAGTCAATCGAATAGCAGAAACGACCTTGAGAGCGTACCATAATAAGGCCAAAATAATATGAGAACGAACTGTTATAGGACCAAAATAATTCGAATTACATTAACAGTTACTTCCCCTATATGAAAATCTCCATTTGCTTTGTGACTGGGAGTGTGGAGCTCGGAATCGCCAGGTAACATATACATATGAATATATTTATGTCAGCTGTTCCTATTTTGATTTTTAGTTCATAAAATATTTGTGAAACCCTGCAGTTCTGCGGGTATCAAGGTTCTATGTTCATTCTGCATATTCATTTGTTGATGTATCTTTTTGATTTTTATGTTTATTTGTTGTTTTTGTACATGTAGAGTAAACCTGGAATCTTCCTTCCTGTTGGCGTCGAATAACCTATATGTTGTTAATACGCCGTAAAGCCTATTCATTAATTCATTATTTTATCATTGGTAAATATTCACAAAAGCTGTGAATAGGGACGTTTCTATATTCACCCCAGTGTATGTGCTGACGTCCACGCCTCGCCTACTTTAAAGTTTTGGTGTAAGGTGACAAAAATATTCATTATTTGCAGTTCTTTAGAATATCTCTACATGCGTATACTAGAGGCAGAATTGATATGCCAGTTCAAAATTGGAATATAACTCTACGTTGAAATTAAGTTGCAAATTGTTTTTTAACTATCAGTTTTATAGTGGGCTACTTGTTCTTATTTTCAATATTAAATTCCAACCACATTTTGATCATTAATCTATTATATATCCTTATACATGATTAGAACGCCATAGACAGACACTCCCATTATAGGTAGGCAGGTTTATATTTAATCACTGAAGAATGTTACACGTGACGACACTTAAACGCCAGTCGCTTCACAGCACTGATCATGTATATGTGAAAGGATCATAGTATTACAATATTTTTTTCTGGAAATTATTACAAACAACCTTGTTTTTTGATGAACATTCCTGCATATACAAGACGTTAACTTTTAATTGTTTTTAAGGAAGGTAAATTCTACTCTACACCCCTCCGTCTATGTTCCTGTCATATTCTATTCGCAATGTGACGTGAGGTAAAAACACGTAACATAACTCATAAGATTTGATGTTAAAGGCGAACCAGTCGTGTTCCCGCCAAAACATTTATTCCTCTGAACGGAGGTGTCTATCAAAAATTCAAGATTTTTACAAGTTTATGTGTAGCCCTTGTCATAGTTTTAATGTGTCAGCAGTTGTCTGTGTCCATGTGCTGTAGCGTTGGAATGCAACTGAGTGTTCGAATATATGCATGTTTGTTAGATTCTGTTCACTCTCTCAAATAACCGTGCAATTAACCCGCCAAATATGCCGCATTGTTTTGGCTCGCAATTAGTTTCAGCAGAAGACTACTAGACTTCCATCTGGCATGACCCAGCCTTTATACACACCCGTTACCCGAGGACAACTGTATATTCAACCATCATAATCAAGTATTATTATGAACTTCAAGCATATAATGTTTATTTGTTTTGTTTTACGACCGGTCATTTACTACGTGTATTTACCTTCCTGGAAATTAACCGCTGTTCCATTGATTTCTTGTTGATTTTAGAAGGGACGATAATCATCAGTATAATTTCAATGGCAGGTCAAACAATTATCACCTTAGACCGAATGGAAATAGGGCCGAAACGACCAAGATCAAAATAAAAAGTTACCTCCCCTATAACAAATACCGCCATTTACATCATCAATGCAGTGCAGTTGGACTATCAACACTGTCAATTATCGACTATTCTGACAAGGTAACCACAGCTATCATGACGGTAGTATCGACATGTGCCCCGTTAAAGCTTACACGGCATATATATATATAAAACCAAAATATAATCAAACTACCACTGTTTTACTCATAAATATTTGATATTTCCAAAAATGTTTACTTCAACCAAGAGCTCGTAACAACTGATTGAGATGTTATTAACCCTCAGGTATTCAGGCAAAAACTCGCGTAGTCTCGTTTTCAAATACCCTAAATTCCATTTATTTCAGAAATACAAGTCAAAATTCTTTCTTTGGACAAGCAAGGTAATTCTTTCCAAAACGAGACCATTCTGAGCAGCCGGGCCCGATTAGCTCAGACGGTTACGCGTCTGACTATCAATCCAGGGGTCGTCAGTTCGAATCCCCGCCCGGCAACAGTGTCCGTGATGACTGATATACGACATTGTGTCTCAATATCATTCGTCTCTCACCGCTGATTCAATTGGGAAAGTTATCAGTTACTTGCAGATATGGGGTGTGCTCGAGTACTGGTTAATCCCAGGAAACAGTGGTTAGGTTAACTGATCGTCTGTTAGCCCTCGATGCCATAAAAATGACGCTAAATATTCAATCAATCAATCAATCAAAAACCATTCTGAGCAAATTGTGTTTACAGTTGTTAAAGAAGTTATGGTTACAAAATTTGTAATTTTGCGTGTTTAAAACGTTATAAAACATCTGGGGTTACATATACCAAACATTAATGTTAGCTCAATCTAAATTGTGAGATTGTTATTACTGTGTGTATATAAATATATATCGCTACTATTTTTTATTACTGTGTTGCACACTGCGAGCACTAACATAGCTCTGCCACGTTACAATAGTAATATATCCATATTATGTTATGTTATGTTATGTTATGAGTCATTATAACTGAATTGAAGTGTTATGGCAATTGCTTCAGTAAATCAGCATAAGGTTTCTGTTAATGAAAAAAACAGACGTACATCGACTTACTTGCACTCCTTGTTGATTGATATATAAATTTCATGGACTAAAAAACTGACATCAGCTCGCAAAGCCCACGCAAAATTGAAAAGTGGACATTTGTGTGTAGTGGACATATATCTAGTTTCAGTATGCTATATAACCTTGTAACTGGTATAATATATTATTTACTTGTTCGACATATAGTTACTTTTAACTAATTGATTTAGCTCGATTGCGAAAAAGTGCTCATATGAACCGCTCCAGAATTCGCTTCCTGGATAGAATCAGTACTAAGTGTTGTTTTATAAGGTATTTATAAGGTAACACTCAAATTTCAAAATGTTATTTTTCTTATTTGACTTAATAACTTACAAATTAATTTTTGAACTGTTGGCCTCGATGAAATTTAGAAAAAAAAATATAATGCACTAATCATATGGCATTTCGAACAAAGTAGTAAACTATGATGCTTAGATCAATGACAAAAACTCGGCTTTAATTTAAGAATTTGGAGAACTAAGCTCTAAGGTGTTCTTTGTCAGCATTGGTGTAATTATACATGAATGACGTCATGAATAAGGTTATTATACAGCAGATTAGAGCTGAATTGAAGTACTGATGTCACAATTTAATAATTTAATACAATTAACGGGAAAATATATCCCGATTAAATAATTTACGTTAAATTTCAACACAATAACTTTTATTTACAATAAACCCAATACCCTATTTTGAAACAACGTTTTGATGGAATCTACCGTAATAGCGATGAAAACATATTAATCTGTTACATAAGTTCTGCAACACAATAGATTCAGTATTGCTGTTACCCGTTTTGGACGAATCCACTCAATACTAAAATTGTTATTATTTTTAATATTATTATATACTCCTATATATTGTGGCTAAGTTTGACCGTTTCACCGGGAGATGTGTAATGTCCCAATACAACACTGTCATCTAATGTTAACAGGGACAGTCCATATATTTCAATTTAAGTTTGAACAACTTTAGTCAACATGTTCGAGCCGAATGGTAGTTTTAAACTAATGAAATGTTGTTTTTTTAGTTTTAGGGGAATGGGGCGGGTCCCATCATAGGTAACAATAACGCCGTAATGACGAAAAAGGAGAAAGCACAAAATGAAAATTGTAAATTGTGTAAATTTAAAACAGTTTATCCCTGTTCTTCCTTCTTTAAATTGGCATTAAAGGGAGTATATCAGGATTTAATAGAAATTGATGAACACATTTTATATATCATGCCTATATAGCTATATATTTTCATTTACTGTATTGCCAAAAAGATCACTATTTAAACATGTCAAAATGATATATTGAAAAGGCTTTTCCTGACGGATTCTACGTGCCTAGGTTAGACTAAAATATATTCCCCGCTTAAAATTGCAACATATTTTGTGATGTTTTAAATGAGTCACATTTTGATTTCAGTTTGATCCGTCATGCAGTAGAGAGAAGATCGGCATGTAGTATGTAAACGATTTTTACACTTAGATTGAAACGTCGATTTTGTCACATTTTGGTGGGTTTGATATACCATACCATTCGGATATTATTATTTTATAATATTAAGATTATTTTGATATATTTTAAAATAATTTTCATAGCGCCTTTAGGGTTAGGGTAAGGTTTCGTGATATACTCCCACTAACCCCATCGTAAAACAAAAACTTTAAAATAAAAGTATATACTTTCAGGGAAATGTTTTCATAAACTCATTGAAAAACATATGTTTTACGGCGGAGAATGAGGTGGAACGTCGGCCACTAAATCAGGAAAAACTTTAATGTTATACTTCCGAAGGAAAGTGAAAAGTAGAGCGAGAATAAGGACTTTGATTTTCATATATCTACTGCACATTGAAACCATTTAGTGTATATATTTCAATTAACTTAGCTACAATCAATTTTATATTTTAATTTCATTTCAGGTTGTAAACATGTTTGATATGAGAATATGATAAAAAGTTCTTCAACGGAAGCCTAGTTGTGTACTTAATATTGGAATGTGAAAACAACATGTCCAGATCATTGAATCGTAAACTTTCTAGTGAGATAAATACTAGAAATAAATCATCTGAGTGCCAGATGTGTAATAAGAAGTTTAAACTGTCGTTAAGTCTATACTATCATATGTGTGAACATACTGGTGATAAACCATTTGAGTGTCAGGTGTGTTAAAAAACGTTTACAGTGTAAGCAATTTTAAAGCGACACATGCGAATACATACTGGCAATAAACTATTTGAGTGTCAGGTGCGTAATAAGATGTTTACAGAGTCGTCAAGTCTAAACCATCATATGCGTATACATACTGATGATAAACCATTTGAGTGTCAGGTGTGTAATAAGATGTTTACAGAGTCGTCAAATTTAAGAAGACATGTGCGGATACATAATGGTGATGAACCATTTGAGTGCCAGGTGTGTAATAAGACGTTTACAGAGTTGTCAAATTTAAAGAGCCATTTCAGGATACATACTGGTGATAAACCATTTCAGTGTCAGGTGTGTAATAAGACGTTTACACGTTCATTAAATCTGAAAAGGCATATGCGGATGCATACTGGTGATAAACCATTTGATTGCCAGGTGTGTAATAAGAAGTTTACACAGTCGTCAAATTTAAGAAGGCATGTGCGGATACATACTGGTGATAAACCATTTGAGTGCCAGGTGTGTAATAAAACGTTTACAGATTTGTCAAATTTAAGAAGACATGTGCGGATACATAATGGTGATGAACCATTTGAGTGCCAGGTGTGTAATAAGACGTTTACAGAGTTGTCAAATTTAAAGAGCCATTTCAGGATACATACTGGTGGTAAACCATTTCAGTGTCAGGTGTGTAATAAGACGTTTACACGTTCATTAGATCTGAAAAGGCATATGCGGATGCATACTGGTGAGAAACCATTTGATTGCCAGGTGTGTAATAAGAAGTTTACACAGTCGTCAAATTTAAGAAGGCATTTGCGGATACATACTGGTGATAAGCCATTTAAGTGTCAGGTGTGTGATAAGAAGTTTACAGAGTCGACAAGTCTATACAATCACATGCTGATTCATACTGGTGATAAACCATTTGAGTGTCAGATGTGTAATAAGAAGTTTGCACGTTTGTCAGATCTGAACAGACACATGCGTATACATACTGGTGATAAACCATTTGAGTGTCAGGTGTGTAAAAAGACGTTTACACTGTCGTCAAGTTTAAAGATACACGTGCGGACACATACTGGTGATAAACCATTTGAATGTCAGGTATGTAATAAGACGTTTACAAATTCGTCAAATTTAAAGAGCCATTTCAGATTACATTCTGGTGATAAACCATTTCAGTGCCCGGTGTGTAATAAGAAGTTTGCATGTTCGTCATATCTGAACAGACACATGTGTATACATACTGGTGATAAACCATTTGAGTGCCAGATGTGTAATAAGACGTTTACAGAATCGTCTAGTTTAAAGAGACACGTGCGAACACATACTGGTGATAAACCATTTGAGTGTCAGGTGTGTAACAAGACGTTTACAGATTCGTCAAATTTAAAGAGCCATTCCAGGAAACATACTGGTGATAAACCATTTGAGTGTCAGGTGTGTCATAAGACTTTTTCAGATTTATCAAAGTTAAAGAGCCATTTCGGAATACATACTGGTGATAAACCATTTCAATGTCAGGTGTGTAATAAGACGTTTATAGGTTCATCAGAACTGAACAAGCACATGCGGATTCATACTGTTGATAAACCATTTGAGTGCGAGGTGTGTAATAAGAAGTTTACAGAGTTATCTCATTTAAACACTCACACGCGGTTACATAATGTTAATAAGCCATTTGAATGTCTGGTGTGTAATACGATGTTTACAGATTCATTAGATTTAAAGATCCACGTGCGGATGCATATTGCTGATAAAACATTTGAGTGTCAGGTGTGTGATAAGAAGTTTGCAATTTTATCAAGTCTGAACAGACACATATTTATACATACTGGTGATAAACCATTTGAGTGTCTGGAATGTAATAAGAAGTTTACATGTTCATCTGATCTGAACAAACACATGCGGATACATACTGGTGATAAACCATTTGAGTGTCAGGTGTGTAATAAGAAGTTTACATTTTCATAAGATCTGAACAAGCACATGCGAATACATAATGGTGATAAACCATTCGAGTGTCAGATGTGTTATAAGAAGTTTACACAGTCATCACATCTGACTAGGCACATGAAGATTCACACTGGTGATAAACCATTTGTGTTTAGTTAGAAATTCGCACGTCATCATATCTAAACAATCAGATGAGTATACATATTGGTGATAATCCATTTGAGTGTCAGATGTGTAATAAGACATTTACAGAATCATCAAGTTTAAAAATCCAAGTGCGGATACGTATTGGTGATAAACAATTTGAGTGTCGGGTGTGTAATTAGAAGTTTGCACGTTCATCACAGCTTAACAGTCACATGCGTTTACATACTGGTGATAAACTATTTGAGTGTGGTGTGTAATAAGACGTTTACAGGTTCGTTAGATCTAAACAGGCACTTATGGATTCATACGGCGATAACGTCTTAGAATATTAATATTAATTAATATGTTTATTAAGACAAAGACAGTGTCGAATCAGTCTAAAAGTCACATCCGAACATATACTGATGATAAACCATTTAAATCTTAGCTGTGCAATAAAACGTTTACACGTTCGTAAGATCTAACCAGGCATATGCAAAAACATCCTGGTGATAAACAATGTGAGTGTCAGGTGTGTAATAAAATAAATACGGGTGATAAACCATTTGAGCGTTTAATAGGAGTGTAATAAGATGTTTCCACAGTCGTCAGCTCTTACCAATTACTTCCGGATACATACGGGTGATAAACTGTTTGAGTGTTAAATAATTAAAATGATGAATACACAGTCGTCATATCTAATCAGGAACATGTGTTAACACACCGTTTGGTGTTAAGTCGTTTGAGTGACAAGTGTGTGATAGTAGCTTGACGTGGTACAAACTGGAGATAACAAGTTTGAGTGTCAGATGTGTTATATTAAGTTCACACGGTCCTCATATGTAAATTGTCACAAGAGGATACCTACATGTAATTGAGATAAACAAGAGTGACACGTGTGTAATAAACGTTTACGTTCTTCGTGTCTGCATCATCGCCTGTAGACATATATTTGATTATAATCCATTTCAATTTAAGGTGTGTAATAAGGAGTTTTCTGTTTCGGCATACAAAATAGTTTACGTCATATGCGGATACATACTGGAGATAAAACATTAAAATTTCGTATGTATAAATTTTAGTTGTATTTAATAATATGTATAGGTCGTCACATGCTGATAATGCATTTGCAATTGTTTACAATAAAACTATTTTATTGAATTAAAAACTGAAGATATACCATTTGTGTGCCAGATGTGTGCATAAGACCTATATAAATAAACATGTTTTTCAAAGACCGTCTATGTACAAGCTTATGGAATTGCTTAAAACAAATGATAAAAGTATTTTAGTCAGTTTTACTCAGTATATTAAGAAATCTCTGAAATGAAGAAACAGCATTTTAAACGTTTAATAGTTTATGTAAATATATTGAATATCTTTTATCTATTTTTGGAAATATTCACTTAATCAATGAAAGAAAATCATTTAAATATTTAATAAATTTGTTCATACTCTTATTCTTATGAATTTATGACTTAAAAAATGTTTCATGCATTATTTCGATATTGATAATAATAATAAAAAAGAACTTTCTTTAAATGTAACTGAAAATGGTGGAACAATTTACGTATTAATAAACAATATATTTTACTTAATATAATGTATTGTAAATATGTTATTATGACGATGTATTTATGTACAAGTCTGAAATAAAATATTTGTTCTGTTCTGTTCTATAATAATACGTTAACTTCGATTTTGAGCTCGACTTTTTAAAAAAACGAAGAGCTGTTGTCATGACCCTGGCATCGTCGGAGTCGTCTTTGTTGTCGTCGTCCACTGGTTAAAGTTTTATGTTTAGCTTAGCCTTTTCTCCGTTTCTGAACAAACAACTCGTGTTACGGTGATTAAACTTCATAGACACATTCATTTCATGTTATACAAACCATGTATATAACTAACTTACTTACTTTTGGCACTAAAGCATGAGGTTAAAGTTTTTTGGTTAAGCTCGAGTTTGGTTAAAGTTTGATGTTTAGCTCAGCTTTTTCTCTGTTTCTGAACAAATTACTCATGTTTTGGTGACTAAACTTCATAAACACATTTATATTATGTTGTAGAAACAATGTATATAGCTAACCTAACTTACATAAATGTTCATACTTTGGGCTTTAAACCCTTAGGTTAAAGTTTTTATGCTTCCCAAAAGGGGGAAGCATATAGCCGCCGTTTCGTCCGTCTGTCAGTGCGTCTGTCCCTGCGTCCCAAAGTTCTTGTCCGGGCTATTTCTTTACAACCTCTGGTTGGAATTTTATGAAACTTGCTAGGATGCATCATTATCGAGTGCAGATGCGCAAATTGTCTTTATGTTTCGATTCAATGATTTTTATGGAGTTATGGCTCTTTAATTGTATCTCTTACCAAATTCTTGTCCATGTTATTTCTCTACAACCTCAGATTGGAATTTTATGAAACTTGCTAGGATGCATCATTACATTATAGATACAACATTTGAAAGTTCAGAGAGTTCTAAATCAACAAGAAGTAACAGCAATAAGCTAAAAATAACACGAAGAAACTGCGGAAAAAGAACAGATGACATTATCAGAAAAACGGCCAAATTAACAGGAAATTAAGTAACATTCTAACAAAAGATGACAAAAGTTCCAGTAAAGACATTCTAATTGATACTCTAGAAGAAATGAAAGAAAAGATCATAGGGTAAAAAAAAAAGAGTCGAAATGATAGAATGAGATATGCATGAAAAAGCAGTTTCAATTGAAAACGAACAACTTAGAAAAGAAATTGAAGCTTGTAAACGTCAAAATGAAGAAATTAAAAATGAAAACAAACAACTAAAGAATCAACTACAGAAAGACGTTTTAGAAAATAATGAGAAACTGAACGAATTGGAACAGTACAGACGCCGATATAACATTCGTATTTCAGGATTAACCCCCTGATAAAGAAGGAGAAACAGCAGAACGAACCTCCTCCATTGTGGTAACGCTGCTGAACAACAAGCTTACATCTCGTGACATTGACAAAGCAGACAGAATGGGGAAATGTGATAGAGGCAAACCTCGCTCAGTTATTGTTAAGTTCGTGCAGAGGCAGACGAAAATAACTATCATAAAAAATGCTAAAATGTTCAAGAACGTTCGTGAATAAAGATTTAACACGCACTAACCAACAGGTGCTGTCGTCCCTTAGACTCAAAGACCGAGACAGAGTCCAACGATATTAGTCATTCGAATGTAAATTGTACGTTAAATACAAAAACGATGATGTGGAACATGTGAAGTATAGTGATTTCCAAAAATGGCTTAATCTCTTCGGCCGAAAAATCGAAAATCCTCTTGCTATTCTGTGACCGGGTATCGATCGTTAAAAACTTTTCGCGAGTTAGCAGTGTATTTATATAAAAATGTATGCATAAATATTATCTTGAATTCGATAATCAAGTTCAGTCGATCAAATTAGTTGATTCACAATAGACATACACTATTATACGGATGCTGACAGTGATGACCATGATGTACGCCTACAATAAGACAATCTATTTTTAAGTTTTCACAAATTTATATATGCATATAGTTGTGTCTCATTTTCATTCGTCTCTCACCACTGATTCAAGTGGGAAAGTTATCAGTTACTTACGGAGATTGGGTGTGCTCGAGTACTGGTTCATTCAAGGAAACAGTAGTTAGGTTAACTGATCGTCTGTTAGTCCTCGATGGCATAAAAAATGACGCTAAATATTCAATCATTGAATCGATCAACCATAAATACAAATGTTTATCCAAACAATATCTTTTAACAATTATAAATACTATGGTTCGCTGCCTTTATCCTTCCAAACCTCACAACTCTTATTCTGCATTTATCAAAACACCCAAATCTCTCTTTATCCACTTTATCTCTTTTATTCCCTTTCAACAAAACAACACAATCATGACTATAAACATATGTTCTTTTAATGTGCGCGGTCTGGGAAGAAACAAAAAGACACAAAATGCTCCATTGGCTTAAAACAAAATCGATTGGAGTATGTTTGTTACAATAGACACATCTTAAAAATGCTAATAAAGATACGTGGTTGAAGGAATGGGGAGGGGAAGCTTTTTTCAGTGGAAATCATACAAATAAAGAAGGTGTTTATATTTTAATTATCATTTTAATATCTTAAGTCATATAGACATAGTATGTGGTAGAATACAAGCGTTAGATGTAATTATTGTTGAAAGGAACTGACCATTATAATTATTCACGGTCCCAACAGGGATGAAACGGCATGCTTTGATAAACTAGATACGTACACTTTACAAAATGAAGAAAAAAGTATAATTGGCGGTGATTTCAAGACAATTTAGACATAAACATGGACAAAAAACTGGTATGTTAGACACACATAAACATTGTAGAGAAATAATCGATTCTATCATAAATACAAATAACTTTGTTGATATATAAGGACCATTTAATCCAGAAAAAAACTCCAATATACATGTCATTCGAACAATACACCCCCGATATTTAGCCGATTAGATTATTTTTTAATTTCTGATGAACTGGTTAACTGTTCGAATAAAAGTTCAATAAAACCAGGTAATAACTCAGATCATTCTATTATAAACATTTCGTTCGATTTTATTAAGTTATCAAAAGGCCCAGGATATTTTAAGCTTAAGGAAAGCCTTCTATTAAATACAGAATACCGAAAAGTCATATGAAATACTATACCATATATAAGCAAAATTAATAAAGATTCAAATCCAAATACTTTATGGGAAGTTATAAAAGGGGCAATAAGGAATGAAACAATCAAATTTGCTTCAAGAAAAAAGAAAATTGAAAAGGAAAAAGAAAAACAACTTGAAACAGACATACATACTATAGAAACCAGATTACAAATCCTAACATACAGTGACGACATAGACAATGAACAAAAAGAATTAAAAAAGTAAACCCAAGAACGTAACGAAATGATAGAAACCAAAATAAATGGAAGTATAATTAGATTAAAGGCTCAAATAAGAGAAGAAAGTGAAAACAATACAAGATACTACTCAAGTCTGGAAAAAAGAGCAGAAAGAAAAGCAGTAAATACATTAATCATAAACGAAATGAATATAGTAAACTAAAAAGATATTCTAAATGCTCAAATAATTTTTTACAGCAAATATACATAAAAAAAAAAAAAATAAGATTGTTCCTGCTCGAAATATAATTTTTTTTAATAAACCAATGGCAACTTTAGATGAAACAAATAGTAATAAATGTAATGGCCTTTTAACTGAACATGAAAGTGCAATAGCACTAAAACAAATGCAAAATAATAAAAGCCCTGGATCAGACGGTATGACAACAAAATTCTACAAAATATTTTGGAACGACATTAAAACACATCTTATAAACGCCTTAAATTATTCTCTACAAAATAAAAACATGACAGAATTGCAAAATCAAAGTGTAATAGCCCTTCTACCTAAATCAGGGAAAGATCCCGCTTATCTAGATAACTGGAGACCAATTAGCTTTTTAAATGTAGATTATAAAATCGCTTCTAAAACAATTACAAAGAAATACAACTTGTGTTACCCACTGTCATTCAAAACTCTCAAACAGGATTTCAAAAGGGAATATATATAGGGGAAAACGTAAGACTTTTCTTTGAAACTCTAGAATATGTTGAAGAGAATAACACACCTGCATTATTATTTTTTACAGACTTCGAGAAAGCTTTTGACAGCTTGAATCATGATTTTATTTTTAATTGCTTAAAATATTTTTAATTTGGTGACTAATTAATTAACAGGGTAAAACTATTTTACACAGATTCAAAAAGTTGTATTATTAATAATGGATTCTTATCTGACTTTTTCAAAATAAAACGTGAAGTCCGTCAAGACTGTCCACTATTCCCCTACTTATTCATATTATGTATTGAGCTCTTATCTAATGAAATAGCTAATAATAAAAACATTAAAAGGTATAGTTGTAAATAGAAAAGAAATAAAAAAAATAACTTTGTTCGCAGATGATGCAAACATTGTTTATCAAAAACTGAGAAATAACATTGATAGAACACATTTATGACTATAGAAAAAAGGATTTTTTATACATTTCATGAGTTATATGAATTATATCAAATTCCAAACACAGATTTTTTACAATACTCATCATTAATGTCAAGTATATCTATAGACTGGAAGGCAAAATTAAAGCAAACAAAAAAAACATCTACACAGATAGAGATAAAAGCTTATTAAATAAATTCCTCAAATCGAAACAATCAAATATTTTTATATGACTTCCAATTAAAACAGATCAAAACTTGAAGTTAAATCACAACTAAAATGGGATGCCATGTTTGTAAAAATAGAATGGAATAAAACATTTACTATGTCGATTAAATACAAAACTAAGAAATTTCCAATATAAATATATTTTGAGAATTATACCAACAAATAAATATACATATTTTGTACTAAATAATGACAGGACTTTTGTCAGTGCCTCCGTGGGTGCACGTAAACAATTCAAGGCGAAAATGGTGTCAGTGGATGACCATGTGTATGATGTCAGGTACCATAATATTGATGACGAATGTTCTCATTGTTTGGTAAAATGTAAACATGTTCCCTCAGCAGCAGCAAAAGCAGCCCTGGGGTTTTGGAGATCTGGAGAACATGGCCATTTATTTTCAGAGATCTGGGGAACATTGGCCATTACTTTTAGAGATCCAGGGATCAAAGGCATAATTTTAGAGATCTAGGGAAATTTGTCCTTAATGAAAACAGTACCTAATTTGATCAATTTATCAGAGACATATTAACAGAGATAGGCAACTTGTCTAAATTTCAGGTGGCACATTTTGGCTTTTTCTAGTTTAGTTTGAACTTATTTATTTTACTTCGATTGTGAAACAAGTTCCTACGACTTAGA
Source organism: Panopea generosa (assembly GCA_029582155.1). Classification (NCBI taxonomy): domain Eukaryota; kingdom Metazoa; phylum Mollusca; class Bivalvia; order Adapedonta; family Hiatellidae; genus Panopea; species Panopea generosa. The sequence goes on along the minus strand of CM055904.1, from coordinate 49,867,287 downwards.
CAAATCGCACTCGAAGTCTTCCTGGGTAAAACCAGTACTAAGCATATATGGAAAAATTGACTTGATTTGGGAAATTATTTTTTTTTCTTTTTAAATTTAAAGAAATGAAGAATTTTACGCTTAAAGTTTTTTGTGTGGTCATTTTCTCTTTTTTAGCCCATTATTTGAAATAAGAAATAAGAAAAATGACTTCAATAAATATCAATATGAATATTTCGCCACCAATGAAACTAACTGCTTCATCTTTCTACCTAATATTTCTATTTTTATTGTGTTTTGTTTAAACGTACATGGTATTTGTTAAATCAAGACTACCGTTATTTCTTAAGAAATCTTTTTTTTATGGTGAAATTTCAACATATTCCGATTTCAATCCGTTATAATTTAAATTCAGAAGAAAAATATTAAATAATTGATAATTGGAATTGGTCATCATTTTTAGCTCTCCGGGACTAAGTCCAAGGTCCAACCATTCTTTGGATGTGAATGAAACTTTGCATGTGTGTTTACAATCATAAATGGAACACACAGAGACACGAACCATAACTCTGGATTGCATTTTGGCACAGTTATGACCCTTTTTGGACTTAGACACCCAGGTTAAACTTTGCATTTAGTTGCGTACAAGTTTCACATATCTATGCAACCACTCATTGGATGTGAGTGAAACTTTACATGTGTGTTCACCATCATCAATGGAACACACAGAGACAAGAACCGTAACTCTGGATTTCATTTTGGCACAGTTATGACCTTTTTGGACTTAGACACCAAGGTTAAACTTTGCGTTTAGTTGCATACAAGTTTCACATATCTATGCAACCACTCATTAGATGTGAATGAAACTTCTCATGTGTGTTCACCACCATCAATGGAACACACAGAGACAAGAACCATAACACTGGATTGTATTTTGGTACAGTTATGGCCTTTTTTAGACTAAGACACCAAGGTTAAACTTTGCGTTTATTTGCGTTTAAGTTTCACATATCTATGCATCCACTCATTAGATGTGAATGAAACCTCACATGTGTGTTCACCATCATCAATGGAACTCACACAGACAAGAACTGTAACTCTGTATTGCATTTTTACACAGTTATGGCCCTGTTTCGACTTAATTTTTCAGGTTAAAGTTTTTTATCACGTAAGATATCTATGCAACCACTCATTGGATATGAATGGAACTTTGCATGTGTGTTTACCATAATCATTGAAACACACACAGACAAGAACCAAAACTCTTGGTTGCATTTTGGCACAGTTATGGCCCTTTTTCAACTTAATTTTTCAGATTAAAGCTTTTTATCACGTAAGATATCTATGCAACCATTCATTGAATATGAATGAAACTTCGCATGTGTGTTCACCATCATCATTGGAACACACAAAGACAAGAACCATAACTCTGAGTTGCATTTTGGCACAGTTATGGCCCTTTTTGGACTTAGACACCCAGAGGGGAGCTTTGTTGTCTTCTGACAGCTCTTGTTATCAGCTTTACTTTGGGACTATAATTGTTAAATTCAGACCAAAATTCGAAGAGTTATTATAGAAATACTAAAAGTGCCGTGGACATTATATTGCTATTATCCTGCCAGTCTCTGTAATTAAGTCACTGATTTTATGTATAATTTTTATACTTGATCATAATTTACTTTTAAAATGAGATGTCGACTGCTTGAAACAACTTTTAATGTTTCTTACGTGTAAGTCTGGGCTCCTGCACAACTTCAGTACCCGAAATAAATTTTGAATGGTAATTCCGAGCAAAGATATATTTACAGTACTGATGCTGAAAGGCAGAACAGTGCAGTGGTAAATATCGCCGATTTCGGATCGTAAAGACTGGTGTTCAATCCCACCCGGCATCTTCTCTTTTTTTATTAGATCGTGTTTACACTATAAAATCAATTATTTATGTGTATTTATTGCCATTTATAAATTAACCGTTCAGCTGTTCATTTATTTTGTCTCTCCTGTCCTTCCATCGATATCTTCTTTGGCTCTAATTGCCAAAGGCCAGCAGGGCTTATGTTGTGGTACATTGTCCGTCGTCCACCTTTTAACCCTTTTCTTGTCGAAGCTATAGCATCCCCCACATTTTTCAAAGAATCTTATCCAAACTCGCACAGCATTTGTATAACCACAAACTCTTGAAGTTCTTGAACCAGCGTGATTGAACCACAAATGCTCCATGTCACAGGGTTTACAAGCACACCTTTTCTCTGAATTCAAGCCATAGACCATAGATATTTTGAACAAGGAATAGAAGATAGAACATGGATTTTGCTTATTATGATGAAGTGTAGATAATAAAAGAGAAGATTATAGTAGACGTTTTACTTACCGAAACACTATTTGGTACTTTCAGGGAACTATGTTTAAAACTTTTGGAGATCTAAGGAACAGTGGTAATACTTTTAGAGATCTGGGGAACATGGACAAAATACTTTTGGGGAACTTTGGCAAATACTTTTGGAGATCTTGGGAACAATAGGCATTACTTTAATAGACACAGAGAACAGGGATCTCTCCCCCCGGGAGGGCCTCATTATGTATGGATGTCAGTATCGAAGATGAATGGCCATATTCATTCAGCAGATTGCTTATATACAATAAGCAGGGTAGGTACATCTACTAGAGGAAAAAAATAGTTTTCCTATTTGTTTAGAATGATAGATACTGTTTGAAATAGTGCATATATGTAATTTGTAATGACTATGAGTATGATGTAACATATGGTGAAATTTAGAACGCACTTAGGCCACTGATTGAAATATAGAGCATGTTAAGGAAACATGACACCTCGATAATGTCTGAAACAGACACTTTACTTATATACAAATTTCAACCATAAATAACATTTGTTGAATTTTGTCTAAATTGATTGATGTGTTGCGCAACAGAACTATATTTCATTCATACCGTATGATGTATTCCCCCAAACAATACTGTGATAAGTGATAAGTGATATTGTGTTCCATTTTTTTAAAAAAGAAAATGTTTTAGTTAAAATCAGCCTAATTGCTTGTGAAATATTTATCAAACTTTATTTATGTAACCTAAATGAAATCCACTCCCTTTGTGGTTGATATAGTACATATTATGAAAAAAACTACAGTAATAGTACTTAAAAACACTGTCTATGCTTACATGTAGTACTGGTTATACATTCAGAAAAAGTTTGAGTGTTATTTGTCTCAATTGTAAGTACTTGTTTCACAATTGATGTAAAATAAAAAAGCTTGAAACATATTTTTGTCTATTTAACAATGGAGAGTCATGTAACCACACAGCTGCTCTTCTTTGGACAATGGTAATAATCAATGAAAAAAAAATGACAATATCAATGAAGATTTTGATGAAATAAATGACTAGGAAAAAGATGAGTATCTTTACTCAATTTGTCGACCAATCGTTGATTAAGTATGGTGCCCTGTAACAACATATACGGAAGACACGTTGGGGGAAAGAACAAGAAATGATACCCATTTCTGCCAGTGTGGACAAGGTATAAGCAGTTGCTTTTATGTATACATCCTAACATTGTCGCAAATATATTAATGATGAAAAATAAAATATTAAATGTTTATGCACCCCCCCCCCCCCCCCCCAAATGTTTCGGGTGGCATATAGTAATCGCAGCGTCCGTTCGTCCGTCCCCGTCCGTCGGTCCTTCCGTCCTGTATTTCGTTTCCGGTCTGTAACTTTGTCATGCATAGATGGATTTTGTTGATACTTGCAACAAATGATCAGCAGAATATGACGACGTGTCGTGAGTAAGACCCACACCCGTACCTCAAAGTTCAAGGTCACAATTTGAGTTTGTTTGACAACACTTTGAGTTAATGTGAGATTTCGTTTCTGGCCTGTAACTTTGCCATGCATAGATGAATTTTAATGATACTTGCTACAAATGATCAACATAACATCATGACATGTTGAGGGGCATGTGACACTAAACAGTGACATTTCTTGTTGTTTATTGTGTTAGAGTTATTCAAACACGCAGTATATATAATACAATCAAATATATAATCATAACATTGAAGTTCGTAAATTTCTACAGCAAACCAATCAGTAACAGAACCTCTGCTGAAATACATATTTTACAATAAATAATTATGCTAGTTATCCTGTATTATAAATGCATCTTTAAACGTTTATAAATATGAACATTGAATGTATTTATATTGACAGATATGGAGATTAAGGAAGAAGGAATGATTCGATGCGACAACGAGGAATGTGGAAATGGGTCTTGGTTCCACTACAACTGTGTTGCTTTAGATGAAGAGACGCCACCAGACATATGGTTCTGTTCCGAAGAATGTCGTCTTGCAGTGACAAATTACAAATGTTGCAGCTGCAAGCAGTTCATTAAGGACGAACCAATGATCGAATGCTGCAACCAAACGTGTTCAGCGAAATGGTATCATGCTATATGCATAGGCTTGTTTGCGGAAGAGTTTCCAGGAGAAGGTATATGTGTAAATATTCCATTATTGTAATATGTCATAGAAATTTAGGTAACTTTAATTTTGACGATATTACTCAATAAAATGCTCAAATGGGTTGTAATATTTTCAATTAAACTTTTTTATTTTTATTTATTGATAGAAGAAAATTGATTTTGTTCGAAGAAATGCCAAAAACCACCAAAAGGAAAGAAAACAACTGGAAAATATATATGAAGGCATCTGAATGATCTTCTTCATCATAAGCAGTAGAGGAAAACGATGTGACCATGATGACAAACATTGGAAATGTGACATGACCTTATTCCACAGGAATAACCATTACAAGTACTTCATTTCGGCCCACAGACTGATAACAGGTATATTATTTTCAGGATATTAGTTTCAGTAGTATTGCTCTTATAATTATAAATGCTTTTCCATAAGAATACAATTAGTTTAATAATTGAATTGTATTCTTTTTATCTATTAAAGTATTATTTACATTTATAAGGAATTTAGGTTAAATTAATACATTTTCCATGATTCAATGCCATTTTCATTTATTTTATTTTTCACTGTCCAGAGAATCAATTTAAACACATAATTATGTTAAACTGAATGAAAACTAAACTCAGTTTATTTGTAGAAAGAGAAATTCTGAAGGATTTTAAAAAAGAGGACAACATCAACAGAAATCCACACTAAAATAAATGAAAACAAAACATCGAAAGTTTGTCGAACGATCAAAAAAAAAAGCAGAAAACAAAGCAAATTACAATGAGCAATGCATTAGAGAAAAAAACAATATCGAATTTTTGAATGTAGAAGAAACACCAAATGATACTGAGAAAATCTCTAACACAAAAGCTCACTTACATCATATGTGGTATAATAAAGCAGAAAGGTGTTAAGCTCAACTCTTTAAAATAATGGCACTCCATAGAAATCAAGGCCAGTCAGGATCATCAAATAAGAAGATCGTATATATACACAGTTCCATCCATGTACTGGTTAGGTTAATGGCGATAATATGATTAGGGGAGGTAACTTCTAGTTTAATCCGGGTCGTTCCGGCCCTATTCCCGTTTTGTCTAAAATTAATTTAGTTGGTCATAATTGTTTGACCTGTAATGGGAATTATACAAATCCCTTCTTCAATCAACAATACATAATGAACAGCGATTAATCTCAGGCATGTAAATACACGTAGTAAATGAACGGTCGTACCTGGTAGTAAGATGGAACATCAACAATTAGTAAAAATCAATTGTATTATAAATTTCCATGTGTAACATGTCTCTTTATTTACATAATAAAAATGTTTGGTCAGTGCTAATATCAGTTCTTATTATAAAAATAAAGACATTCTGATCTTTGCGAGACATGACAACGCTCGTGGTTTTATATAATTATATAAAAACGCTTGATATATCGCGCTTGTCAAAAGACCGCATGAACATAATATAAGCGTTTCACTACTTATTTCCAAGGACCTCATAAAGCGAATAGAACGTAAGGACGACAAACCAAGGAAGCATGTCGCTGCAAATACCACACCTATATGTTAATCAAGAACTTTAGCAATAAAAACGAAGAACATCATAATTATATTAAATTGTACCATTCGTGGAGCGCGTTGTCCAGTGGTAGAGCACTGAACCCATGATCGGAGGGTCTTGAATTCGATCCTCCGCCACGGCTATGTTTGATGTCCTTGAGCAAGACACTTCTCCGCATATGCTTAGTACTGGTTCTAACCAGGAAGACTTCAAACGTGATTTGCCTAAGTTGTAAGAACTTATTTCACAATCGAAGTAAAATGAATAAGTTTAAATTAAACCATGCAGATGTATCAATTTATTGTTACAAAAAACAAAAACAAATACAAAGCAACAGCTTGAAATACACACTAATACTTGATTTTAATAATACAATTTACTGAAAATGTAACAGAAATGTGTCACTGTTTCCTTTATGTCTATGTTACAGACTTAAACTAATAAATGTTCAACAAGGATAATTATAGTCCAAATGACATACCAAAAAAGCGTTACTGATTAATTATCGTTATAATTGTAATATATAAAGGTGAAAGAACAAAGTTGTTTGCAATACTATTCAAGATATAGTTTTTACTTTCATATATACACGGTGAAACGACTGGTACACTTTCAAATATACATGGTAAGAGATTTATATACTTTCACATATGCATGGTGAAGCGACTGGTATACTTTCACAAATACATGTTGAAGTAACTGGTACACTTTCACATATACATGGTGAAACGACTGGTACACTTTAACATATACATGGTGAAGCGACTGGTATATTTTCACATATAGATGGTGAAGCGACTGGTATACTTTCACATATACACGGTGAAGCGACTGGTATACTTCCACATATACATGGTGAAGTGACTGGTACACTTTCACATATACATGGTAAAGTGACTGGTACACTTACAAATATACATGGTGAAGCAAAGAATGATTTCACATAAACATGGTGAAGTGACTGGTAAACTTACACATATACACAGTGAAGCGACTGGTACACTTTCACATATACAAGGTGAAGCGACTGGTATACTTTCATATTTACATGGTAAAGCGACTTGTATACTTTCAAATTTACATGGTGAAGTGACTGGTATACTTTGACATATACATGGTTAAGCGACTGGTATACTTTCACATATACATGATGAAGCGACTTGTACACTTACACATATGCACGGTAAAGCGACTGATAAACTTTCATATATACATGGTGAAGCGATGGGTACACATACACATATACACAGTGAAGCGACTGATATATTTTCACAAAAACATGGTAAAGTGATCGGTACACTTACACATATATAGGGTTAAACGAAGTATACTTTCACATATACATGGTGAAGTGACTGGTAAACATTCACATATACGTGGTGAAGCGACTGGTATTTTTTCACATATACATTGTTAAGCGATGGTACACTTTCAAATATACATGGTGAAGCGACTGGTAAACTTACACATATATATTGTGAAGCGACTGGTACTCTTTCACATGTACATGGTAAAGCGACTTTTATACTTTCACATTTACATGGTGAAGTGACTGGTATACGTTCACATATACATGGTGAAGCGACTGGTATACATTCACATATACATGATGAAGCGACTTGTACACTTACACATATGCACGTAAAGCGACTGATATATTTTCATATATACATTGTGAAGTGATTGGTACACATACACATATACACGGTGAAGCGACTGGTATATTTTCACATAAACATGGTGAAGTGACTGGTACACTTACACATACACAGGGAGAAACGAAATATACATTCACATAACATGGTGAAGCGACTGGTAAACTTTTTCATATACATGTTGAAGCGACCGTTTCATTTTCACTTACACATGATAAAGCGATGGTACATTTTCACATATACATGGTGAAGCGACTGGTATACATTCGCATATATATGATGAAGCGACTCGTACATTTTCACATTTAAATGGTGAAGCAACTAGTAAATTTTCACATATACACGGTGAAGCGACTGGTACACTTTCACATGTACATGGGGAAGAGACTGGTGCTCTTTTACATATACATATTGAAACGACTGGTATTCTTTTACAAATACATGTAGAAGCGTCTGGTACTCTAATACAAATATAAGTTGAAGTGACTGTTTTTTTTATATATGGTGAAATGACTGACTTTTTTTATATACGAGTTGTAGCAACTGGTACATTTTCACATATAAATGGTGAAGTGACTTGTACGCTTTCACATATACACGGTGAAGCAACTTGTACGCTTTCACATATACACGGTGAAGCGATTTGTATACTTTCACAAATACATGGTGAAGTTAAAGGCATATTTTCACATATATATGGTTAAGTAACTGGTACACCTTCAATTATACATGGTGAAGCCGCTAGTACACTTTCAAATACACATGGTGAAGCCACTTGTATACTTTCACATACACATGGTGAAGCAAATAGTACACGTACACATATATACGGTGAAGCGACTGGTACACTTTCACATATACATGGTGAAGCGATTGGTACACTTTCACATATACATGGTAAAGTGACTGGTATACTTACACATATACATGGTGAAGCGAAGAATAATTTCACATATACATGATGAAGCGACTAGTAAACTTACACATATACATGGTGAAGCGATTGGTACTCTTTCACATTTACATGGTAAAGCGACTTGTATACTTTCTTATTTACATGGTGAAGCGACTGGTACACTTACATATATGCACGATAAAGCGACTGGTATACGTTCACATATACATTGTGAAGCGATTGGTATATGTTCTCATATATATTGTAATGTGACTGGTACACATACACATATACAGGGTGAAACGAAGTATACATTCACATATACATGGTGAAGCGACTGGCATCTTTAACATATACATGGTAAAGCAACCGGTACATTTTCAAATATACATGGTAAAGCAATGGTACACTTTTACATATACATGGTGAAGCGACTGGTATACATTCACATATACATGGTGAAGGGACTCGTACACTGACACATATAAATGGGGTAGCGACTGGTATAAATGTGCATATAAATGGTGAAGCGACTCGTACACTTAAACATATACATGGTGAAGAGACTGCTATACATTCGCATATATATGTTGAAGCGACTTGTACACTTTCACATGTACATGGAGAAGAGACTGGTACACTTACAAATGAACATGGTGAAGCGACTGGTACACTTACACATATACATGGTGAAGAGATTGGTGTGCTTTTACATATACATTGTGAAGCGACTGGTTCACTTTAACAAATACATGGCGAAGCGACTCGTACACTTTCATATATACATGGTGAAGCGACTGGTACTTTTTTACATATACATAGTGAAGCGACTGATACTCTTTTACATACACATGGTGAGGCGACGTGTAAAATTTTACATATACACGGTGAAGCGACTGGTATACTTTCACATATACGAGGTGTAGCGACTGGTACACTTTCGCATGTACATAGTGAAGTGACTTCTACACTTTGGAGTGACTTGTACACTTACAAATATACATGGTGAAGCGACTGGTACACTTACAAATATACACGGTGAAGTGACTGGTTACACGTTCACATATACACAGTGACTTGATATGTACACTTTCATATATACACGGTGAAGTGACTGGTACACTTACAAATATACACGGTGAAGTTACTGGTATACTTACAAATATACATGGTGAAGCGACTAGTGACACTTTCCCATATACACGGTGAAATGATTTGTACACTTTCAAATATACATGGTGAAGTGACTGGTACACTTACAAATATACTCGGTGAAGCGACTGGTTACACTTTCTCATATACACGGTGAATTGACTGGTATACTTTCACATATACACGATGAAGTGACTGGTATACTTTCACATATAGACGGTGAAGAGTCTGGTATACCTTCACATTTACACGGTGACGTGACTGGTACATTTACACATATACAAGGTGAAGCGACTAGTATACTTAGTAGACACACAGTGAAGTAAACTTACAAATATATATGGTGAAGCGACTGGTACACTTACAAATATACA